>CM030013.1:19092500-19585000 GCA_017639485.1 Pluvialis apricaria
GGGCCTCTGTAAATCTAAGGGATAGAAATCCGTAGCAGAAAACTAAGCCCCTGGTAATCACACAATTCTCTTTGTGGCTGAGCCCGTATGAAACATTTTCAGTAGCATGGCTGTCAAGGTAGACTTGTAAGAATTGAAGAGTGGCTGAGGTTGGAAGGGACCTCTGGAGGTCATCTGGTCCATTTCCCCTACTTAAGCAGGGCCGCTCAGAGCTGGTTGTTCAGGACCACGTCCAGGCAGCTTTTTAATATCTCCAGGGATGGAGACTGCACAACAACATACTTCGAATTATTGTAAGTTACCCATCCACACCCTTGAACCTAAACTTCTTCCACTGTGTCCTGTTTATGATCAAGTTTTTGATTGGCACTTAGTGTTTTTTTAAGGGGTTTGTTTTTCATGGCGGGTGGAAACAATTTTTTAGGTTTTTTTTTTTTAAGAAATCTTTTTATCAGTTTCTTAACCAATATGTAACAACATCCAATACAGAACAATGCCAAATTCTAGATGGCCCTTTGCTCTGAGGCAGAGAGGAATGTCTCATTAGGGTCTGTAGCTAACTACACTTCTGTAATCTTTGAAATTCAGCAATTAGCTGCAAGTATATATTGCTTGTGTGAGCACTGTGGTAGATAGTTGGGACAGGAAATGCAAGTCACTGTCAGCATGTGTAAAAGAATATAAATGAACACCTGAGTGCAATTCAGCTAAAGAAAATAAACTTGCAAAGTTTTACTTTCATGTGATATGACTTAAGGATGAATCATGTCTGTTTTACTTGGAGTCTTGGTTAGTTTTGTTGAAAGATGACTCTGTTGAAAGAGGGCTTTTGGTTTTGGTTTTTTGTTTGTTTCGGGTAGGGTTGTTTTTTATTTTAAAGTTGGTGTATCCATTAATGAAGAGAATTTGGAGTGTGAACGTAGGTACTTTAGGTCAGCTGGGAAGTCTGTTATGTAGCCATGGTGAGAGCAAGTGATTAATGCCTTGCTTTGAGGGTCTTCTGTAACCTTTTAAGTTAGTTTATGCAGTGAAATGGTAGTGAAAACTGAAGCAGTGATTTACTCTAATCTGCTTACCCTGCATTTACTAGTTCCTGTCAAGGAGGCATGGCTAGAAAATGGTCCTTACGTACTTGAAAAGAACTTTGTAGGCATTTGGGAAATACAGGCAATAAAACAGGTAAAGACTGGTATAGTTAATCAAGGTCTTCCCCACCTGCCTTCTTTTTAAACATGGACACATAATAATTCCCTTTTGAAAAGGGCAAAGCAGAAGTTCTCTGTCCCTACCTGGCACAGTGTTGGGCATCCTGCAGATGACAATAATCATATGTCTGCTTCTACTCTAGATGTTTTCTCTGCCAGCTTTCTGCTTCTCCATGTGTAGTTTGATGAAAAATGCTTTAAGAGGAGGAAGTGTTATTATATATTTTTTTCTACTGTTATTTACTGATTATCTAGGAAAGGTAAGTATAAATGCTAGCCTCTCTGTGCCTGTCTTTTGGCATTGATAACCCCTCTTGAGAGCTCTCCTTTCAGTGGAGATAAATCTTTTATTTTTCTCCTTTTTCCTTTTTTAAATGCTTTCCTGCCATTCTGTAACAGAACAGTCTTTGGTTAGAATGAAGAACCCTGATTACAGGTACAAATATTGTTGATTTTGTCTGTGCAGTCTGCCAGACTTTCTCCAGACATGGAAGTATTCCCTACAACACTGATCTGGCTCTCCAATAGAATACTTCTCAATTTCCTAGCCTTCATACCAATGTGGATGAAAACAGTATGCCATTTCCTCCCTATCTTTCTTTTTGAACAAGCAGAACGGATCATAGCCTATCATTTCTGAAGCTTAAGAAGTGATTTTCTAACTGTAGTGTGCTTAACCAATTAAAAGTTTTGTGAGAATCATCCACGTAATGAAACACGTTCTCTCCAGTGTTGACTCCAGGGGATTGCGGTCTGCTTTGCTTGTTCCTTTTGCAGCCCACTGCTTTCCAACGCTTTCTTTATTGCACAGCCCCACAGCTATAGTCTTCTAAAAGTATGTGTAGGTTTATTTAGTCTGAAAAAGGCTGAGGAGAACCTAATTGTAGTCTTCCACTGCCTAAAGGAGGATCACAGAAAAGACAGAGCCACTTCTTTGCAGAGGGGCCAAGAGACCCAGAGTCATGAATCTTTAACAGGAGAAATTCCAGTTGAGCATAGGGGGAGATTCCTTCTACAGAGATTTAAATACTGGGACATAGGAAGAGAAAGTGGAATCTCCATCCATGGAGGCGTTTAAAGTTTGACTGAAAAAGGTCTTGAGCAACCTGATGCAACTCCAGAGCAGTCCTCTGCGTGAGCAGGAGGTTGGAGGAGGTGACCTCCAGAGACCTCTTCCAATCTGAACTTTTCTGTGGTTCTGTGCTGGTTGATCTTGGTAATTCTTAATCTCCACTGTGTAGTTATCTCTGACCAGCTAAGTGCTGCTTGTTTGTTTCAAACATAATCAGTTGATCTGTAAAATCCATGTGTGTGTGCACGCACACAAACTCTTCCCTGTTCATTCTGTACAATTCCTCTTTTTGTGTACTCGGATGGCACAGATGTCTTCAGTGTCAGCTCAGGTGACTTCTGTGCTGACACCTCTAGTCTTAAACAGCGGAATCAGCTCTGCCAGATCATGGGCTTGGCTTTCCGATATGTTCCAAAAAATGTGGGAGCAGGGAAGCGAAGGGCTACTTCCTTCCATTTTTTATTCCCCACCCCCCAGCTTTGGCACCTCATCTCTGCTTGAAATGTGAAGTGAATCTGAAGGATTCTGCTGTTCCCTAGAGCGTGTCATTATCCATTTGAAGGAACCAAGCAGGTGAAGTTAATATATAAGGAGCATTTCTTTTTCTCCAACTCTCTCAAATGCACACAGTTGTGGATGTTTGTACTCAACAGAACCAGTGTGAAATTTAGTCACAGCCACAGCATGTGTTCCAATTTTCCAGGGAAACTTTCTCCCAGCTGTGGGTTAACCCTTTCTCCACTCTTCTTTCTGCCTCTCTAGCATTTGGGGAAATTTCAGTGAACAGTTTCTGTGACCAAGGAAGCCTGGAGAGCTGGAAGAAGAATTAGATCTCAGTGGTCTATTGGGGAAGGGAATAAGATTAAGTAAGGTTGGGTGTTGATGGGATGTATGTAGGAGATTTTTTTTTTAGTTTCTTTAAAACAACTGAGACACTTGTATTTTTGCAAACTTGTTATACAATCCCTGCACCCCTCCATTTTTTCCCTATGCTACTGACAAATGTAAGCTGAAGTTAAACTTCTTCCAGTAGTCTGTAGGTGCAGCTTACCTACTGAGAGTCCTGCCATGCTATTGCAAAGGTTCTTACCCCAGTAAAGCTGCATTCATCCTAGGAGTTTTGCCATTCTAACTCCTAGGCTTACATTTCTTTCTTAAGGGAGACGGTACAGATGCTTCTTTTTTGTTTGTTTTTTTTTTTGTTTGGGTGTAGGGGTTTTTTTTTGGAAGCATATTGTAGTGCTAAGAGTGAGGGTTTCGCTCCTGTTTGTGGAAGGAATCCGCTTGTAGGTGTATTCTTGTTTAAGTTTTGCAATCATTTGTTAAGAGAACTGTTATAATGAGAAATAAATGTGTTTGACTATTTCTCTGCATGAGAAAAGCATGTCTTGAATTATATTTTTGAGTTATCAGTGTGTCCTTATGTAAAAGAAGGAAGCTTCCCATCAGCGTGCTGGTATAAAGTGAACCTGCTGCCTTTCCTCTCAAGAGGGAATGTATTTTGTATTTCTAAATTTAAAATCCTGATGTTACTGTGGTAAACAACCCTAGTCTGTAATGTCTAGTAACAAAGTTATTCCAAATCACACAACAGTGTTGAGTCATATTTTACACCATTCTTTGAAAGAGCGTTGTCACAAATGTGGAAGATAATGCATACTCAGCACTGCCCATAGTAATCGCCATGAGGCAGAGGGTGAATAAGATGCTCAGTTGTAGAGGGGACATGGTACTTTGTAGCACACTGTCTTCAGCTGCTCTTTCCCTTTGGCCATATTAAGTTATGTTGTGGCTTCCTTTGCCCGCTGCGGCTCTTTTCACTCATTTCTCAATTTGGATTCTTTTTGTACTGTGATTCAGTCCTTCACAGAGCAGGAAAATGACATCTTCAGACTGCCTGCTGCCAGATCGCAGCGGTTTCCATTGGAAACTTAAAAGCTGAAGCAGGTGCTGGAAACTCTATTCTCCCTTTGGTCTGATTCATTGAATGCCAGCCTTCAGCTGAGGAATGGGAAGGGGAGGAGAATTGATTTTGTGACTAAAATCTTGGACTGATTAATATTTGCAGTGCTTCAAACAGTAGTGTGAAGGCTCCATAAATTAATTCTGAACTTAGTGAAGCTTGAGGTGGCTGCAATGTGACTGGGAGAATTGTTCTAGATCTGAAGTTGTGACTCAGGACCAAGGTGCTGTTTGTTTGATGACCTTAACATCTGCAGCGGATGACATATCTTTTTAAGAGAAGATAGGAGCAACGTGCTATGTTTCTGCTAGTTTTCTGGAAGTCCCCAAATTTGCTAAACTGTGGGTGGTTTTGTTTTGGTGGGGTGTTTTGGTTTTGGTTTTTTTTTTTTTTTCAGTTCAGTCACAGCCTGAGTCTGCAGCTTCTGTTTAGAAGACTGACTTAGAAAATCATGAATGTTTTCTAGGGATAGTTCTGGAATGAGCTCCTGCTTTGTACTGAACTAGTGCTGCTGCTAATCAGTAGAAGATCTGGAAAGGGAAACTCTTCACTTGGTGAATGTTAGAGTGGCTACATTTGTAACGTACAATGTCAGAGGTTTTTTTGTTTCTGGTAAGCACAAGTCAGAATTGGAATAATTTAGGTAGGGAGAGACCTCTGGAGGTGATCTGCTCCAATCCCCTGCTGAAAGCAGGACCAGCTTGGAAGTGAGATTGCGTTCGGGGTTACAGCCAGCTGAATTCTGCATATCTACAGGGATGGAGTTCCCACAACTTCTCTGGGCAAACTGGTCTGGTATTTGATGACCCTTCTTCAGAAAATGACTTTCACAATATCTAATTGGCATTTCCCTTGTTGCAGCTTGTGTCCACCGCATCTCATACTCTTCTGCATTCTTCCACTGCTTTATTCCTATAAGAAGAGACTCTTTTCCTAACAGTGTAAGGTAATTTGAGAATGAAGAGACATTGTAGCATGTTTGGACTAGATCAGAGACTTTTTCACGTGCTGTTTGGGAGAAAAGCCACAATGAGTGGTGCTGCTGTGGGCTTTTTCAAGGGCTAGTGTTGATTCAAATATGGCCTTGTAATCTCTGGGCTTTCTTGACCTGTAGTGTGTAACAACAGGAACAGTTGTGGTATATCAGCAAGCACCGAGTCTTGAGTAAGATCATCAGTTGAATTTGGATTTTTGGTTCCAAACCTTGATCTAGAAATTGCAGTAGTCCTCGAGTGCAGGGCATTTACTTCTCTGGTTTATCACTCAGCATTGGCAGGTGGAAGCAGTACTAGGAGGAGAAAACCCCACAGCTGATTAAGGGATGTCTGAGGAATGATTTTTGTAATGCTGAATGGGCATGAGAGATTAAAGTATTTTGAGAGGTTTATCTTCAGACAGTGCTTAGTTATTAGCCTTAGCTTTTTGGAAACCTAATTGAGACATTACAGACCAAAACCTTTTTGTAGAAGCCTTATATTCTCATGTCTCAATAGTCTGAACTAGGACTTACGTGTAGGTGTTTTCAGAGTAAATACTAGCGTATGCGTCGTTTCCACTTGTTATTGGAGAGCAGTGAAAGAGTTAAAGTGAAACATCAGTTGGATTTTTTTTTTTTAACCACCCTTAACAGGAATAACTTTTGCTTCTGGTCATCACTGATCCTCTTGTCTGTTCCTTTTTTTTTTTTTTTTTTTTTTTTTTAAAAAACATTCTTTTTAATTCAGTGTGATAAAACATCCGTTATTTGTAAGTTGATTGAGCATAAAGTATTTCATTATAAAATGGTCATCCATCACTGGAGGCTGGGGGCTGCAAAAAACATTAACTGTGCACTTTTGGCTGGAATGCAGCTTCTCCAGAATAATGCAGCTTCTGTGTAAAGTATGCAGCATAAAAAAATCGACTGTTGAGGAAAACAGGTGCTCGCCTTGCTCTCCCAGAGCTTTGGGATTTCATCCCAAGTTTTTGGAAGGGCCCTCGAAGTCCTCCTGCTACCTAGAGTCACTTTCTGGTTTTAAGCACTGGCCTGAAAGCTGAACAAACTGTGTCAAGTGGTTTCATTCTGACAAGGCTGTGAGAAATTACTAGCTGTTTAACTGCTGCTTTTTAGAAAGTGATGTACGTTTTCTTCCCCTCATTGATTAGCTCCTCTGAAAGTTAGGTTGTTGCTTTTTTGTATAAAGTTCCTTAACACTGACACCCCTAAAGTTAAGTGCCAAGTTGTTTCTAGATGTGACTCCAGTACATCCCTGTTAATTTTCTTGATACTTCACAAACCGAACTACTGGTTTTCTGTGTGATAAATTATAAAGATTATTTTGGTCTTGCCTTGTGTTATACAGTGCTTGTCATATTTCCCTAACTTAAGTATGAACTTGAAAAATAGCCTCCTTCACCAAGAGTCTTAGTTAATGTTTGGTTTTAAGGAAACATGGGATGATGGGGCAGGAAGCCTTTATTGGATTGCTATTACTGTAAGCTGCTTTTTTGAGATTATTTCCAGGTAATCTAATGCCAAATGTGTCCCCTTTTCATATGACGAATTGAAGCAGAGATGAAGTGACTTGCCCAAGAGCATGGAGGGGAGACAAGTGGCAGAGGCTGAGTAGCCTGGTTTACTTATCTGTGATCAAGGACATTGCTACCATCTGATACTCAGTTTATTTGCATCTGTGCTTATATCCTGTCAGAGCAAATTCTGTAGGTCCAGGCTTGAAAATCAAAAGGAAATTCTTCTGTCTCTGCCTTTTTACCAAGTCTTGGGAACAATCAGTGTTGAAGTATAATGGTTCCACCCCAGAGGTCATGGTAGTAGAAATGCTGGGGGTGAGAGGTTAAAGCAGAGTTGTGTCCACTGACCTGTTCAGTGTGTGTTGTGTATTTCAGTTGGAGAACTGGGCTGCACTATGCCCTAAGGGAAGGAGAGAGGGATTGAAGAAGCCTACGTGAGTGTGTGAAGTGGGGGCTGGCTTGAACAAACAGCTCTGTTTATCTGTGTGAGTTGAAGTTTTGTGCTGTGCTGTTGCTTTTAGATCACTCTTGCTGGACAGCATGCAGTCAGTGATGACCTTTATAAAGTTAGGACAGGATCACTCAGTTGAGCTTCAGAAGCACTCTAGTGCTTTCTTCTGTCATGGGCATGTACTAGATCAAAAACATTAGCAACAGACTAAAATAGATCTATTTGGCACTTTCTTAGAGACTGTAACCAGTATTCCCTTTCTAAGAGACAGTCCTAGTGGCCCTGTACCAAGGAGTTACTCATACTCCTTATACCAGTCTGCTGCTCAGGATACTGGTTATGTGTCATCAGTTAAATGACCGCTTCAGAGAAGCTGATGCAACAGGGAGCAGGACCATGAGGTTGCTAACGTCAAGCCATATTGTACCTGAATATTTATTTGCTGTTTGCAGTCTTCCCAGGAGAGATATGAGCTGTCAGTATACACACGGTCTCTTTTTGTCCTGACAAACTTTGTCTAAATTGGGAATGTTAAGGGTGTGAGCAGAAAAAATGAGTCCAGGATTGCAGTTGATCATTGGCCAAAGGTGTTGCAGAGGGAGCTTTGACTTAGTCTGGTGCTTCAAAGTATCATGCTGCCTCATGGAAATAGTTGCATTCATAGGCTGCCTGTACTTGTGTATGTTCTGACATAGTAGCGTAAGTAGGATTTATAGCATTGTTTAGACCTCTTGATGTAAATCACATCAAAATCTTGGAAAAGTTTCTAGAACTGGGTACAGCACAATATGAACTCCAAAAATCCTAAAATTCTTTAATTTCTGTCACATCAGCTTCTCCAGACAGTGCAAGTGGCACAAAATCAATAGTATTTAACCGTATAAGCTGTAAGAAAAAAGTGTTCTTGGCAAGTCGTCTTGATCAAAACAATCCTAGCTTTGGTTTAAGAATGCCAATTATGGACCTCATCAACAAAGATCATCATTTGCCAGGCAAACAGCTAGTTCAGGTGGAACCCCAAATGACGCCAAAGTCTTGCTGCTTGGAAGAGGAATCATTTCGAACTACCTGTACTTTTTTTCTGCTGAAGGCATATAATTTCTATTTAACTGAGTAGATAGATCCTCTGAGTCAGGAGGAGTAGGCAGAATAGGAATCAAAAAACCACTTTTGCACCTCTCACTTATTGATAAACTTTGTTCTTCCCTTTGGAATGGTGCTTTGACCCTAGTAATTAATGGGGTTTGTTAATGGAGGCTGAATTACTATCTTCATACTCCGATACGGTGAAGTATAAAGCTTAGGCTCCCAACTGGTAGAGAAAGTAAGTGCTTATACATTCCTCTGTCCAGGCAGCAATGAGGGCAACTAACTTTTTATGAATCTGTGGAATCCCTTCATTTCTTCACATAGATTTTTAGTTCATTTTGATTCTTCATAGACATTTGATTGTTTTACAGCTGATGCATGATTCCGGGCCATGGAAAAAAAAAAAGTATTCAATGGAGTTGGGGACTGATGTAAGATTGTTTCCGTGATGCCCATCTTAATATATATTCTATTTGGTGGACACTGAAATTGAATTGCATTCACAGATCTCTTCAGTTGCAAAAACTGGAAATGAGTGGTAAATCTCAGGCTTCTGCTTCCCTTCATGTACCAGCAGCACCTTGTATCAGTAGATCTCTCTAGCACATAGCAATATGCAGAAATTAATTTCTTTCCCCTGTCCATTCTCAAGAACATAATATTCTCTTGTTTTCATCATTCTAGGAATCAAGCTGCCTTTTAATGGAGGCAGTCTGAATTTCTGCTTGTGTCTATGTACACGGATTACTGATTGCTTCAATTATTGCTGGGGGCAGGAGTTGCTTAATGTTTTTACTGTTGCAATGTCTTAAGGCAACAGTTGGATTGACTGCCATCAGGCCAGTACTTTCTCCCTTTTGCTTCTATTCTCTTTCTACTCCTGTAGGTTTGAAAGTAATATTCCCACGATGTTTCGCACGCTGCTCTCCCTGAGGCTCCCATTTTGCATCTGTGGTAACTTAGTGTGTTGGTTTCTGAGCTCTGGGCAATTGTGTTTTGCCGTTAGCACTTGGGAATTTTACTTTCTGGCAATAGCATGGCGAAGCACGATGTCTCCTACGTTCGTTCATGTTGGATAGAAGAATTTGTGTAAATCATAACAGCAAGGTACATTAATCCTTTGAAAGATTTTTGTCATTAAAAGATTCTTTTTCCTCTTGGGCCATCAGGCTTTTCTTCGTTTCATTCTTCGGATTTTGTCTGTCTCACTGATGCTTTTTAGATTCTCTGGCAACACAAGAAATGTCTTGGCTTGTTTGGGATTTGTTGTTCTTCAATTTCCTTTTAATTTTTCCCCTTGGCACTCATGGGCTTCCCTTGAGGAAGTGGTAAACAGAACGGGGTAACATCCAGACAGCTAATTGATGATAAAACTGTAATCTTTTTCTCCAGCCTCTTAGAAATAGTGAAGCTTTCCTTTTCACAACATGGTGAATTTGCAATGAGAGAGCTATTCATAGCGTGGTAGACACACAAAGCTGTGGAGAATTACTGTGCTTTAAAATACCAGTGAAGAAGTTTTAATTTCTCCTGGGCTTTCAAATTGCCTGCTTAGTTTGGGCCTGGTACTGTGCAAGACGTATAAAATACCATAGTGAAGCAAGTCCAGTGACTGAATAGAGTTCTGTAGAGTGTCACAACCTAATTGCTCTTCCTTCGACATGTGCCAATTTCTTTTAGAGAGGAAAAAGAGTGCTTAAACTTGACATACATCAAACTTGTGCTGTCAGTAAGATGGACGGATCAGTCCATCCTCTGGACTTGGCAGTGTGCAATGCAATTCCCTATAGGTTTCATTTAGCCTTGTCGGCCTTGTTAGAGTGGCCATGCTCTCTTTCTCGTATTAGGAGGGAACCTTGGGAAACCTGGCCCTAATTCACAACAGCAGCAAGATCAATAACTATCAGTGTTTGGTCAAGGGCAGATGAATTTGTCATGGGATGACTGCTTTTTGCTTTGGTTTAGTTTGGTTTAGTAATTTCATTTAGAGTTGAATGTCATTGGATCAGAGGAGTGCCCCTGGGTTCTGAAGTTCAGAGCTGGTGCAGGTTCATCACGAGAACTGACTGTTGTCACGGGTGTGGTGATTTTCTGTAGGAAATCTTTCGAAACAGTTTCAGCTGGCTCTAAACAGAGACAAAAGGTGAAGTTTACTTGCATTTCACTCACCCCTCTGTTACAGGATGTTTCGGTGGGTTTTTGTTTGCTTTTTAAAGAATAGATGTTAAACTTCCAGTTACCTGTGAAACTCATTGCCATTTAGCTTACTGAAGGACTTTTTCCTTGTAGGTGTATGGGAAGGTTGATTTCCGTGGAAATTGTTCAGAGCTTCGTGTGAAGTAACTTCTACCCATGGGGAAAAAAATCCCTTCAGCAAGGGACAGGATCTCAAATCAGTTTTTGTAGAGCTATTGAGCAGATCGGTTTTCTAGAGTAGGATTAAGTGCCATTACAATTGGCAGTAACAGTCTAGAGCTTGCATCTGTCTGAAAAAGCCACCAAGGTAGTTGTATATTCCAGAACCTATCAGAAACTCAGGTCAGCTGTATTCCCCCATCTCCTTTCTCTGAGAGTAATCATCCTCTGTGTAACGGAGATCAACATTTATTTAAGTAATTCTTGAATTTGCATATGTGGCTTTACAAACCATGGGTCTTGATCTAATCTTTCTCTGGAATGTGCTAGCGTAATCAGGTGTTTGCTCTAGTGCTCATTCTCTAGTATGACATAGGAGGAAGGGTTTCTAGAAAACAAGGATGGATTAGCATAGAAATTACACTTAAAGGTAGATGGCTATTACTGTTCACTGCCAATAAACGCACTCATGGGAGACTAATTTGGAAACAGTAGGCTTTTTACTATGTAGAGTTAATTGATTTGTTGCCTTATATCAGAATAGTCATGGTCCTTTCAGAGGTATTCAGGGCACAGGGTGGCAGGAAATACTCTAGGATTCATAGCTAGGTCTTCTGGTGACCTTTGACCTTGCTATGCCAAATTACCCTTCCGTTCACTTCAAGAGTTATTCTTGTTTTGAAGCAGAGCATTTTGAATGTAACCTCTGACTAATACATGTCAACCATAGCTCAGAAAAAAAGTTTGTCAAGATGCAATTATTCCCATCTCTGCTGTCTCCTCAGTGCTAAAAAATAAGGGCAGAATTAAACAACTTTAACTTTTGAAATAAGCTGCTATCCCAACAACTTAATTTTTTTCTGCCTTCAGCAATCTGTATGACTGGCCTTACAAATTCAAGAAGTGAGTAGTCGTGTCTGTACTTTAAGTCCCTCTGGATAGAAACCATGAAAGCTTGCACTTTGTGTAGCTCCATACTTCCTGTTGATGGCATTTGTTTTCCTTGTGAATGAAGTGAGAGTATCTTCTACTTCTCGTAATATCACTCCCTCTGGAAGAGAATACTACAGCTGGGTGAAAAGTGCTTGGAATAACAGTGGAGACACAGCTGGAGTTTTCAGTGTAATTTTGGCTGAAGATACTGTAGCAGGTACCTGCTTATGAAAAAATGCCCAGGGATTTCCAATGGACAGTCAGAACAGCTGAATTTGAAGCATGGCGTCACATGAAACCGCTGATAACTAACAGCTAACACTGGGGGGGACTGTCAGTGCTCCTGCTTTGCTGGTACACGTAAATAATTCCTATAGGAGACAATATTTCAGTTGAGTTTACACTGCCCTGACCAGAGGATATCAAGAGTCAAACGCTCAGTATGCATTCTGTCGTCCTTCCCCAAAATAAAAATCTCAGTTCTGAGGGGCGCTTGAGATCTTGGCACTACGGAACAATCATTTGTTAAAGTCATGTTTAATGAAAGGGAGATAAACACATGAAACTGGAGTGTGACAAATGAAAGCATTTGTGCCATTGTAATGAAATTAGGCAAACAGAACAGGCTTGACAGCTCTGGGTTCCCCCTGTCAAACTGCATTTGTAATTCTAGCCTTGCATTCATGTGTGGCTGTGAATGGCACTGGTTCCCTCTTGATATGGTGGGCCTGCGCCCCTGAATGACCACTTTAATTCACAGGGAATTAGCTTTGAAGAGTATGTTTTACAGGCATACTGAAAAGGACAGCAGTCAGTTCTCACTTCTCCTTCATTGGCTTGAATATCCTTAATTTTGGGCCTCTGTTTACTTCTATCATATGTAAAGCTTTTGGTAACACTTAGTACAGTGAAGTGTTGATTTCAGAGATACACAAAGCTTGCTACCACACATCCCCATGGTGAGCTCGTATGCTGCGTTGTGCAATCCCAACAGCCTTTTAAAATAGCTTGCAGTATTTATGCGTTCTGGAAGCTAGGATGTGGGCTCCTGGCTCCTCAGCTTCTCCCTGGCTGTCAGAATCCAGTTCTCTTTATCTGTTAAGAGCATAGATTGGGATAAGACAATGATATTTTGAGGAACCTGTAGGGAATGTCGGCTGGCTACTCTTTTTGGTGACCCTTTATTTATCAAGTGTAGTGGACGTTGCCATCATTATTTTCAGGAAGTAGGACTAGAGATTTCTCTGATCACATCAGCTGCCAGGTCAGACTATATAAGTAGCAATCTGTTCTCATTTCAGATAAGAAAATATCTAGAAATGTGCTATGCATTGCACTGTGTTGCAAGGGCTGGCCTAGACCTTGCAAGAAAAACAAGACCAAAACAACAAAAACCCCTTTAGGGGAGAGATGGCAGAGGATTCTTTTCACTTGAAACCTTGACTGTGCCGAGACTCTGCGGAGGTGGGTGGAACATACATTCAGAAGCAAATGAATGAGGATCATCTAGCTTAGCTTTTGTACACTTGTCACCCTACACTGATTGGCCGTTAGTGAACTGGAGTTAAATGTTGGACTAAACTTCCTAGCTGGAAGAAGTCAGGGCACGTCTTTCATTGCAGGTGCAGGGTGGCATGTGTTCCAGTCAGTCTAGAGAATTTGTTTTTGGAGTGGTGAAACACGCGCCTCCTCTGCTCATCAGCTGTAGAGCTGCTGAAACTGTAGTTTTGCCAAGGGACCTAGAACCGATACGCATACACTGTTCTGTGGCTGTTAGCTAACTGACTCTGAAACAAATTCAAGCTCTGCAGATTTTTAGAGAACAAGTTACTGTAGTTCTCTTTGCTAGGTCTGTTAATCTCTAGATTAACCAACAGATAATCGCAGGACTAACTCAAAGGGATTTCTCTTTTCTCAGTGATCCTGCATTTTGAGCTGGGTGAGATTAAGCCAGTAGTTAAGACTTCAGAAGTATTTTTGAAAATCTGAGGAGTATGGCTACTTAGTATTTTTAGATGGTTTGAAAAAGCAATTTTGTCCTTTTTCCTTGGAACTTTTCTTCTCTCTGACTTGCTGAGAGACTGTAGAGACTTCTCACCCTTGGGTGAGAAGACAGAATGGTTTGGTGTTTGGCGGGTGAACTGAGAATAAAGAGCGTATAATGTCATGTCGGCCAGAAAGGCAGTGTTTGCAGAACGTGTTTTTGAGGGTGAGCGAGGAAGCACTTACTGGTACCTCACCTTTCTGTGGCATAAACTCATTGAGCTCCCAGGCAGGAGTACTGAAGAGTTGGATTTCTGCTCTGTTATGGTGTTATCTTTGTCTTTTTCTCACCTTAAGAAGAACAGAGAATGCCTGTTCATTGTACAGTTCAGTACGTAAGCAGGGAACGTAATGGCACATGCTTGAAGCATTGCTCTTGTCTGAGCTCGTCTGCATTGGAGAGGTGCGTGGGATACAATTGAGACAGCTTCTGAAGGCTGGGCGTCAAAGGCCAACAGCTGCTGCATAAGAGGAGTCCAGGTCATGTGGCTTGGGTTGCAGTTGCCTGTCCTGGGGACAAATGATGTTGAAATAACTTGTCATAAACAATTTTTTCTTGTTCATTTACTCTGATTCGGAACGCATAGCCGATCCTGATAAGAGTCATTCAGGAGTGAAGAGTTGAACTGCCAGAGAAAGCAGCTTATGTGAGCGTTTTAGATCAGGAATGTGCCAACAGTGTGCTAACAATAAGAAACCTCTTCCGAGGGGGACCTGCTCCTCTACTTCAGGAGAAAGGGGACGCTGGAGGTCTGATGCAGCTTGTTTGCTAAAGTGCCGGAATGGCTGAATGGGATTGCTGAAATGGGAGTTAGGTGCTTAAACATGAATTAGTTGTTTAAATATCTTTATAGACGTGCGTGTCTAAGCGCAAGTAATCCATAGGATGAATGAAGGAAAGCACTGTGGTCTCAAAGGAATTCCATCCTCATATTAAAATTGCCAGCCTTGAAGAGTTGGCTTTCTGATATGCTCCTTAAGATATTCTTTCCCTTCTTCTCAATCTCCACGCACTGCTTTGGGCTAGCTGAGCGTTTTTGGGTGTAGTGCTGGTCTCTGCTTCCCTGAAGTTTTGTTGAAGGGACCTGTGTGAAAAGAATGGGACGTGGTCCCCAAAGCAGCCCAAGCGCTTCATGTAAGACTATATCATGTTTTAGTATCATTTTCCCTAGCTTTGAGTAGATCGAAAACGAAGGCTACTTGTAGGAATCCCTAGTGAAATTTTGATCTCCTTGTGGAAGCTTGTTCAGTTTTTTCCTCTTGTAATACCCTAGGCTGAAGTCGTGCTTGCAGAGTTGGTGGGTTTTGGGGCGGGTTTTTTTGTTTGGTTGGTTGTTTTTTTTCCCCCCAGAGTTTAAAGTAGTTACCTAAGCAGAGAACTATTCTATGTTTTCTAGTTCAGACACTGAGAAATGTCTCTTTCTAGGAAATATACTTGGAGTAGTATCTCTCTCAGCCATTCTCAAGTGTCTCACTGGTTATGGATTCCTTACTGGTAATGCCTGAACTTGAATCTGGCAGAGCAAGAACCAGAGAGTTGAAAAAAGAGCTGCTTTTTTGGGAAAGCTTTTATAAAAATTTAAGTATGTACTTCCAAACATTCAGTATTTACTTTATAGAGCCTTTGTTTTGGCAAAGGAATTATTAAAATTATAATTGATTTTGCTGCCCTTTCTGAGGTTCTTAAATATTTTCAGGATACCATTGCTTTTGCGGTTAGGTGCCAAGAAAGATCAAGACTGTATGTAGTGTCTCTTTCATGAAGTTCTAACTTGCTGGGCAGAACAATTCCCTTTGAAGAGTATGGTCCTACCTTACCAAAGTATTGTGAAAAGAGCATTATTCAGTTCCTGCTTTTCTGTGCTCTAGATTAAGCTTGAGCTCTGGCAGTAAAAGCTAGCACAGAGTGCACCTTGCAGTTGTAATAATTGATCTGAAAGGCCTGGCAGGTTGGTTCTGGACATTGCCACGTTCAGTATACAAGGCTATGAAAACCTTTCAGGGAGAGAGCTACTGAACTAACTTCACTGAGCTCAACAGGATTGAGTTAAAAGGATTGATCTTTGACTTACTGGCTTGTTTGCAAAATTTTTACTTGGTTAAAAACTTCCTGGTAGCTTTAGTGCCACTTTCAGATGCTGAACTGATATTCCACCCACTAAGAGTATTCTGCTTCAAGAGAGGATATAGCAAGAATAGCTACAATATGAGTGTTTTTCTGTGCTCCAAATCTTCCTATTGAAGCAAGCACTGCTACTGAGATTGAGTTCTGCTTTGAAAAGGGAACTGGAGACCCCTGTAAGTCCTCAATGCCTGCAAATGCCCTGGTAAGAAGAGCTCATGGTAGTCATCAAGTGGATACTCCTCAGATGCAAACAATTAGCAGTGTGATTGGTGTTTCACTGAAATTTAGATCTTTCAGACAGTAGTCCTTTAGTGGGTGAGTCTTGCACTAAAAATACCCTCTTCTTGTTTTGTGTGTTTTTTAAATTTTTTTCAATAACACAGCACCCACTATCCAGTCTGAAACATTTTTACAATGTACACGGTCAATTTCAGAAAGCTTAATGTAAAATGCTGTGTTACTATAAAAGCTAGTCTCTGAATATCAGGGAAGCTGGCCAGAGTTATTCTGTAATCAACAGTATGTGCCTAAGTTAAATCCTAATTATGACAAGCCACTTTGGGATCTTCATGTAAGTTGGGAATTTCAGTTAGACAGCAGGGGAATCTAATCTTTAACAACATCAAGATTCACAACTTTTATTGAAAGAAAAAAACGAAACTCCCCCCACCCTTCTAAAGATAACATCTATTTGTTGTCCTGAAAATGGATTAATGGAGAGTGCGACATCCTGTGAATCCTCTGCCAGCAAGTTTGTCTTCATCATCTCATTCCACTTGTGCAGCTATGTATGTCTGCTGAAGTCCCATTTTTCTTGCTGATCAAGGTGCAACTTTTCCATCCTGGGGCTCGCTGGACTGAAGGAGGCTGGAGAAATTGACAGGATTATGATGGATTGATTAGGTGCTGACTGTTCTATAGAAAGGATCAGTTTTGGGGAAGAAAGGTTTCAGTGTTGATCCCTAGTAGTCTTACTATATTTAATGTTGTCCAAGTGCTTGTAACCAGACAAGTGCTCTATAAAGCACACTTAAATAAACATTGATGAAAGCATGTCTTATGATCCTCTGCATTTCCATGAGCTATTGAGAGGTGACACAATTGTAATGTCACACCAGGATATTATTTGACAAGTTGGGGGAGTTGTTCTTAAGCCAAAAAGATTGAATCATCACGTTCCTTTTAACCTCTCACAAGTTAGCGGTGTTGGCCTGATTTGAACTGGTGGCTGAAAGGTAAGAGAATGCATAATGATTCCCAAAGTTCCTTTTTTAATTGCAGTTTTGCTTTAGCGAACAGCAAAACAGCACATTGATGTTGTTCTCCATGGTCTTAAGTATTTAAAACAAAACCCCCTGCATTGTTCTTCCTCCTTTGCTTCCTCACCATAATTTGTTACACTTATGTTAACATGCTTTCTGATAGATTTTTTACTTTGATACTTAAGGCTTTTCAATAGGAACTATGATAGAATGGAATTTCACTTATCTTAGGATCAGAACGGTTTGGATTTTTTCTTTTTTCTTTTTTTTTTTTTAGTAAAATAATTGAGTTATGTTGGTAGATAGAAAAACAGCAGCTTGTCTAAGGATTCAGGAATTACAGGCTTTTTTCTCCACCGCCTCAAAGAAGCTCATATAACAGATAAGTGCAATATTGGATCATCAAGAATATAAGTGCCAGTGTTCCTGTGACGCTATTAGCCATTAGACTGGTTAACTTTTATTAGGAATAAAATACAGGTTTCAGCAAGTTGACCCAAGTGTTTGTATGTAAATATTTCTGGTCTCAGCATTATCCAAGTTACTTTTAATACACTCTGCCTGTGTACTGGCTGCATTGTGGTTGCCTTCACCTGCTTCTTAATGCTTTTTCTCCTAAATCCTCCTCAGGGTTCCTCTTATCTTGATTCCTTGTGGTATTCTTTTTGTTTTCATTTTGGTTTTTTGGTGACTCGTGGGGGGGTGGGTGTCACTTTCCTTAGTTCTGGATATTCTTTTCTGTATTTCTTTTTCGTTCCTAAGGCTTCCATTGATCATCTTGAAAAGTTTAGGAAGCTCGTTAGTTGTTCTTTCTCCAGCTCAACAGCTCAGTGCATCTGCCTTCTCCTATTGCAGCTTTAGAGAGGATACTTGCTGTCCAAAGCAGCAAGTAGAGAAGAGTGCCCTTTTTTCCTTTTTGCTTGAGAGGCTTATACAGGTATTCTGAGAACAAGACAAAAAAGTTTTTAAATTTGTTTATCTTCTGGGTTTTTCTTGTCTTTGCCAAGCAAACTAGAAGTGTTGGCAGAAATGCAATTTGTATTCAGGCAAAGAGCTCCAAGAGATCCAGCTATCCTGGTTGTATATTTGTACTATGTGTGTGATTAATATAAGGCTGTACATGTAGTAGGATGTTACAGAAGTGGTGAAAGGTGGGGCAGGATCTATATAGTTCATGTGATCACACAGTTCCAGGAGTACTAGGAAAATGCAGCCATATCTGCCGATTAAGTAAAGCATGAATTTAGGCAGTAGTGGCTCTGTGGTGTTTACAGTTCTTGCAATAGGATTTGGTTTAGAAGGCTCCAGAAGGCTGTTTTTGAAGATCATAAGAAAGTGAACTTCACAAATGATTACTTTTAAAAAATATGTACATAAACATGTGTGTATATATACACATGCATATTTAAAAGTAACCCTGACCTTCCCACCACCCTTCTGAAACCAAGCTATTGCAGGCCTCTGTCCTCTGAGAATAAGCTTGCTGTAGATTCTTAATGAGGAAATGAATGCTAATGAATCAAGTCTAATTTAATGTCTCTTTAAAATTATTTTTATTTTAACAGAGCTATCTGACATTGAACCCAACGTCTTTCTTCGGCCTTTCCTGGAAGTAATCCGTTCTGAAGACACTACAGGCCCCATAACTGGATTGGCCCTCACCTCTGTGAATAAGTTCCTCTCATATGCACTAATAGGTATGTTATGTGGCTTCTTGGGATTTACCAAAATGCCAGCCAAATGCATCTCCTTGAGACATGTCTTTGGCCAGGATATTTGCTTGCAGTCTTAATGAGGAGATTGGGGAAATAAGAAAATTGTCATTAATGCTGGGGGAATAGGCATCTGGGGTTTCTTAGTATCCTACCTGCTGGTCTTTCACGGCACTACAGCCATGGCTGGAAATGGAGCCAAAGCTCCTAGTCTGCCCTGACTGCGGCATGTGCTTATGGCCTGCTGCTGAACTGGGTGGTCGCTAACTGCTTTTTAATGCAGTTAGAGCAGAAGGGCCAGGGAGGGGAGAATACCAGCTTGGATTACAGTGTTGTAATATACATGAACGCAGTAGAGTTTATTTAGTTTTGTGGATTAATGTTTCTGCTCTAGAGTTGAGGATGTTTTTTTCCCCGGTCCCAGACCCTGTCCAGTGGTGTGCCAGTACTCTTCACTTGTCGCAGTTGTCATGGCAGAGACAGTTTTGCTGCTGCCCAGACTTTCAAATGTGCGCATTCTCCTTTATATTTGTGAAAGACTAATAATGCGCATGTGGTCAGTTCCCATGGCTCAGCTGGCTCGTGTAGTAACTCATTAGCTGGCTTTCTGTCTGCCTTCAGTGTGTCATCCTGTTGTTAGCGGTGCTTGATTTTTCTGTGTAAATTCTGTTAGTGCTTTCTGATCGTACCTGTGTGAATTACAAAACTTGTTATCTATGTTTGTTTATACATAGTCTGACTTGGAGAAAATTATTTTACCTATTTTCCTTCCCCCCCAAGTTCAGATTTTTCAGTTCTTTTCCTCCTTTATATCGTAAGTGAACACTGTTGAATTTTTGGCACTGTTTTCAATATTTTGTTCTTTGGAGTTAGCATGAGGGAAGATAGAGAAAGAAAGGACTTGAAGATCTATGTAGATGCAGACCACTTTTGTGGGAAAGATTCAACATTAAAATGAGCAAAAATGGGGACTTGCAGGAATTTTTTTTAAGAGTTTGATGGAAATGTAGTATGTTAAGACATCAATTAGTGGGCAGCAGTGGGTGTAATTAAGTGGTAAAAAATAACTAAAATTGCACGATATTAATGTCACTTCGTAGGACAATACAGAAATCTTAATAAATAAGCCTGTAAAACATGTCCCTCTGAAGGACTAAGCAGTAATGTGAAATATGTTAGTTTCAAAATAGAAGAAGAGTCCGTTCTTCATTCTGTGCTTTTAAGGCCTGGGTGGGATCAGAACATCAGGCTGGTATCACATATCCAGACAAACGTCTGCACAGGCAACTGGCTACAAATACTTGATTTGAGGCAGGAACAGAGAAAAAAAAAAAAAGGCGGTTAAGAATTTGTAGCCTTTCTCTGGCTGCTTGTGTTTTAGAATATTAATTAGGTCACTCCAGCAAGGTCGCGTCCCTGTAACTGTTGGTGAGTGTGTGTCTTTGTAGTAGAGAGTGGAAAAGACCCTCTGCCTGGCTTTTGTTGTGGAGCAGAACCTGCAATCTAAGGCCTCCGTTGCTGTTTCAGGTGACATTCACAGCGGCCTTGTCCTTTGTGCTGCTCCAGATACCAGTGAGGCTGGGATTAGTGGTGCTGACTGAACATCTGGCTAGGGTTGTGTCGTTAAATTAAAGCTTTTTGGTCTTATATTTCTCTTTGTAATATAAGACTAAAGGTAGTCTAAAGACTGTTTGCCTAAAAATAGGAAAAGCTTAAAACTGTCCTTAAATATATGAACCTGTTTCAAACTGTACGGAACAAGGAAGGAAGGACTCCGGCATAACTACAGTGGGGAAATTTCAGTGCAGCTGATATTTGTGGTGTATTTTGGGGCTGCGTAATTGATGGAGGATCCAGCAGTTTTTTCAAAAGTGTCATTAGCTGTGTCTGTTCTGTGAGCGGATGGCTTTTGCTGTGCACACTGGGTTGAAAACCAGTGGGCAGTGAAAGGGCCAAACTCTTCTGATAATTACTGTTGTTAAAAACTGCTTTCTTTTCCTATTTCCAAGGCATTTCATTGCTAATCCTTGTGCTGTCTCACTGTTTTTCTTAACCACCTGCTGACCTGTGACAGAAGATCTGTCTACTCTTCAGGCCAGTATTCCTGAGGGGTATATTTTAAAATCAGTTAGAAAGTAGTAATTCTTGAGTAGCCTTTGACACTTCTGATCTCTAGTAGTCTGAATTGTAAAGATCTGTTCTGAGATTGTTGGATGCAGCAGTTCACTAATGGTATAGTGTGCAATCACAGCTCAGATAAAATGACTTGATATCCACCATGCGTGTTTTGGTAGGAATAGTTAGCCTTACAGGGATTATCCTCTGCTCTGAAGTAAGTACTATTGTTTCAAGAGTTATAGTCAATAAATTACATAGTGATTTTTAAAGTACAAGAAAACTGAGTGACAATACTAAACTCCCAATAATTTTTATCCCTCAGATTAGTTATTTCCTTGCTCAGCAGTTTTGCACTGGCTAGCTAGCCGTCATCCTTTTTGATGAGCTCAAACTTTAGCTATAGGAAGACTAGTGGCTAAATTTCAGAATTGTATTTGTTGTATTTTCCTCAGAAAAGGTATGTGCTTTTTTATTAGTTTTTCCACAGCAATGGAGCTTCTGGCTCTATTTCTAAAGTTAACTTTCCTTGGTGTTCCTGAAAAGTACGTATCTGTAAGTGAATAGCTGTTGCTCAGCTTCCACTGAGAGGACTTGCTGTTTGGGGATTTTAAAGGTTGTTCTTCCTTCTACCTTCTCTGTCTCCTTGGTGATTTATTTTAGTTCCACTAAAGGTGTTACTGAGCAGGCTTCTGGCTTTCCTGGATTTCCCTGCTGGTTGAGAGCCTGGATTTTTCTGCTGTCTGCTTGTTCTTTTGCCCACTTGTTGTGAGAGTACACCCCACACAAAATGTGTAAGTTCAGATGAGGTCTCCGGATCTTTGCATTGTAGGTGGCAATTTTCAAACTGATATTTTGCTTCACACTAACTTATTTTTGTTAGTGATTCTGAGCAGGCATTGACATATCTTTCTGTACTGTTTTCTCACAAGGGAACAAAGAAGCGGGTTGATCTTTTTTGTATCTTGTTTCTGCAAAGTAGAAGTATATGTGCTTTTAATTGAACTCAAGAGGCTTTATAAATTGACCTGAATTTGTAGAGCTGTTCCAGGGAGCCAGGACTGAAGTAGTCAGGCGTGATGTGTGTTGGGAGAGAGGTGTGTTTATTAGTGTTGAAGGTAGGGGCTAGAACAGCAAAGCAGTAGTCATAGGTCTGTTAAAGCAGCATATGCACAACTTGCTTGTATTTCCTTTTCACACAGCCTGTTTATCCATAACTATGACTAAATATATCCCTAAGCCTACAGCAACTCACATCTACTGGCATGTTCTGCCTGTGGGAGCCTTTTCTGCAGCAAGTGGCTTTTTCCTCTTGATGCCCGCTTAGCTGCTTTCCACTGTAGTTGTTGAAGCTGGTTAACAGCAATGCTAATGTAGGTGCTGGCATTGTAACACCACTGGTCTTCACCTGATTTAGTTGAGGCAATTTAGAATGATCCTGTATCACCATCGGTGGTTTAAGCTATTATTTTGAATAAGAGTGCACAGAGTACCAACATATGGCTGATTTTATTGCTTCTGGTAGAAGAGTGGTAGCTTCTAACTGGATTATAAGCCATTATTGGAGGTACACAGAGAACTGCCTTTGACAGCCAGGGCTCTTATCTAATGCTTCCCAGTATCAGGGTTTGGTATCCTGTTGAGTGCTGCTGCTGAAGCAGTTAAAAAATGGCTGATTGGTCATAGAACAGACTCCTTGATAGCTGAGTGAGGTTTGACTAGCAAACCAGGGGAGGAACTAACTCTCGATTATGCAAGATTAGTGTGTGTGTGTGTGAGAGAGAGAGACAGCTACGTCAAAAGTAGGCAAGCTCTGCTCTTAATAGCGATGCGTAAGAGATAGCAAAGAGAAGTGCTGTTCCTATGCAGATTTGTAGGATTCTGAAGTACACTGATGCCATTTCAGTTTTGTGCAACTATAAGAAGTTTCTTATCCTGCAGCCCCTCGGGATCCCCGCAGCATGGTGGAGGCTGCTCTCTTTGGGCCACAGTAAGGGCAGCTTGCTTTAATGCCTAGGGCTTAGCCCCTCCTAGGTGTGAACACAACTGGAGTCAAAGAGAGAGTCTGCAAAGCTTCTCTGCAAAGTATACAAGGTCTTCCTTGGTTCCTCTGTCAGCTTCATTCTTGCTGGAGTTCAAGAGGCCCCATTGCCAATTAATGAGGTATTAACTAGTGTTTAGGTTGTCTCCTTTCTTTCCTAATGACTGTTTAGGTAGGAAGGTAACAAGATTCTTGCCCAGTGCCGTATTGTTTAAGCGAGAATGAAATCAAAGCCAGAGGCAGCTTTTCTGAAGCCAATGTAATGTGGCACAAGATACGGTTACTAGCAACAATCCATTCCTAAACATTCTCTCAACTGCACCATTGTTTGTAGCTACAGAAGACTGAAACAGAGAGAAGGAGCCTTGATGAATGATTGAAGCGGGAGGCCTGCAAGTCTGATGTCTAAACTGTGATCGTGGCTGTCTGCTGTTGTCTCTGGGGAAAGCTACCGGTCCATTCCTTCCCCAGCTCCTATTCCTCGGGAGGGATGTAGAACAAGAGCCAATTTTTCCTTCTCAATCTGGTGGAACCTGTTTGGCATTTTCTCCTCGTGGGAGTAAATTTGAGGTTCCCTATGTTTAAGAGCTAATTCCTCTTCGTTCCCAAGGAGGAGCTGGATGCATTTAACAGCTGATGGTGCTGTATTGTAGGGAACAGGGCATAGCCTTAACAAATTAACATCTACAAAAATACGGAGTCAATAACAACTGAATTGGAGTTCTTTTCTTTGTTAGGTTACATCTTTTCACAAATGTAAATAGACTCTTGATAAAGCCTTTCTGAAAGCTCCTAGTTTTAAACTCTTTCTGTTACTGGGACTTGAGTTTCGTTCTTGTAGGGTTGACACAGAGTCACACAAATTAAGGAAGCAGATGGCAACAAAGTATCTCTGTGTAAATGTCTCCCCACAGAGGTGGTAGGCTGTAGGTGGCCTTTCCCTGTCATATATTTTCATTCTGTTACTCAGATCCCAGCCATGAGGGCACAGCGGAGGGAATGGAGAACATGGCAGATGCTGTCACTCATGCCCGATTTGTGGGCACAGATCATGCGAGCGATGAGGTTGTCTTGATGAAAATCCTGCAGGTAAGTGGAGAGAAATGGTAATTACCATAATGGTTGCTGCCCGTTGTGGAACATATCCTGTTACATGGAGATGAAGAGGAGGGAGCAATGTTTTGACTCTGTAGGAGCTTAGTGACAGACTTTATTTTTAAACAGATGGCTCATATACCTGTGGTAAAAGCTTTTCCAAATGAAAATAATTAAAAGCTTAAATGAAATGATTTTTAAATTAAGGGCTTGATAATGTGGTAGTGTTGATAATCCTACCTTGTGCATGGTCTGTGTTAGTGAGGGGTAAATTAAGCATATGGAGCTCTCAAACTTGTTTTTGAGAAAAATTCTTTGTAGGAACAAACCTATGAACTGTACACCTCTTTGGTCTATGTACTTTTGAGCAGATAGCTAGTTACTGAATTTAAATATTGGGTAGCATGCAGCATATCGGGCCTCTTTTAGAAGCGGGTCGGGAGATCATTCTTGTCCCCTAATCTGTCTGTTTCTTGAGCAGAGCATTCAGTTTGAAATGACTCCTGGAAAACCCTTAGGTTTTCTGCTCGTGGCAGTGCTTCTTGAGGAAGCCAGCCTTCTCTCGGAAATGCATGCAAGTGTCATTGTACTGTGGGACATATGTGCGCTGTTCTTTGCAGGTTTTGAGGACCTTGCTGCTCACTCCAGTGGGAGCCCACCTCACCAATGAATCAGTGTGTGAGATCATGCAGTCCTGTTTCCGCATATGCTTTGAAATGAGACTCAGCGGTAGGTTTGCTCATACTTCTGCAGTTAAGAAATGATTGGGTTTCCTCAGCATTAACTAGATCTGTTGTAGAACATGCAGCCGTGGAAAGCTCCTGAGCTTTATATTATTGTGTCTTTCTACAACTTCATGGAAAATTTGTTAGGAGTTCACTGTATAACTTTTGACTGCTCTTTTTCCCCAGCTTTGTGGCGCCACCTTGTGATTATATGGCCATTTGCAGTAATGCGGTGTTGGAGCTGGTTTTAATAAATTTGCAGTAATCTCTGTAAACAAGGCTCGGAGGGGAGTCTGCTTGAAGAAGCCTCTTGATAATATCACACTGAGTAATGACACCTGTGTTATTTGTTTTTGTCTTCGCAGAGTTATTGAGAAAATCTGCAGAGCACACTCTGGTCGACATGGTGCAGCTGCTCTTCACAAGGTAAACCTGCTTGTGTTTGCCTCAGCATTGCCAAGATGGCCCTCTAAGGACAGAAAGATTCCACACTTCCACTTAAGGGCCCTCAGAAAAATCATCCAAAATGGTCATTATTTAGAGGTGGAAGGGGATGAAGGATTTGGCACTTTTCTCTTGGGCTGACCCTGTCAGACTGCATGGAGACAGAGATAGGGAAGGTTGCCTGGTTTAAGGTGTCCTTTGAGGAGAGATGGACAGCCAAGTAATGAAGAGCTTTAGGATAGGGAAAGAGTTTGAGGACAAAGAATGCAAACTTCACTCAAAAAAAAAAAAAAAAAGAGGAAAAAAGGGCTCTAAAAATATAGCTTTCTTCAGGAGAGAGAATAGAAATGGCATTGGATAGTCACATGTTGATTTCAAGCTGAGCGCTTTGACCTCATGTATCAAAGAGAATTTTAAACTCTTGAGGTCATACGTCTTGGACAAATGTTCTGCCCTCTTCAGCACCCTTCAGGTAATTAAGATTACTTCTTTTATACTCAAGTTAGTTATTTAACTTCAAAACTGTTTCTCCAGATAGTGAAGTAATCATAGACTTTCGCTGGGTATGGTAAAAAGGAAATGTGAAGACATATAAATACTTTTAGTAGAAAAAGATTGTAGTAAAACTGGCAGCTTGTCACACTCTGTTCCAGTGGGTTCTCAGGACATTTTTTTTTTCCTCTGTGCCCCCTGTGTCATGGAGTGCACTGGATGAACGTGGGGCAGAGTCAGAATCAGTCTCTCCAAAGAGGAGAGACCGCATTACTTTTTCTCCAAATGCATATGTGAATCTTCCTTAGTGCTTATTCATTACTTATTGTGTACCCTCCCCTCTGTCCTTCTTGATGAGGCTTGGAGACAGTGCCACCATCTGTGCCTGTGGACATTGGGATAGAGAAGCAAAGCAAAGACAGCAACTGCCGGGGTGGTTTGGCCATCTTGCTTTCCAGAAAAAGAAACAGCCAAAGCTGACCTCCAAAGCTTTTATCCATTCAGCAAGCAAAGATAGAACTGTAGTAAAGGAACAGAAGGGAGAGCGGGCTGTGTGGAGTTGTAGATCTGTATGCATTTGTCATTTGGTTGCACGGGTGAGAGCAGTCTACCTTCTTTACATCTGAGGCAGGGACTGCTCAGCTCAAAGCATTCAGCTTAAACTGAGATCCACTATGCACCATAACTGTGTTTATACGATGCAGAATAGAGGATAACTACTGGGGTTTCTACAGAGTTAATGAAAAGAGTTGCCATGACTAGTAATAAGATGTACACTGCAAGACTCCTGGTGTGGATGACACTCTGTCTCAGCAGCTGTTTTTAGCAGCATCGGAGAAACCTGTTTTGAACCAATCTAATTAGCCCACTGCTGAAAACATACGCTGAAGGAAAAGAAACTGTACTTACATGACCATTAACAATGAAAATCAATATAGCAAAACTGCCATTAGCAGTAATAGCATGCAGAGCACCTTTCATCTATACTTGGGGTTTTTTTTCCCTCAACAGATTTTGGCAGGAAAAGAAACTAGGAGCAGCTCTTTATGTGGAGAAAACCTGATTTGGGTTTTCTAGTATCTGCAGCATGACTGAAAAGACCAGTCTATTTTTTTTTCCCTTCTTGTTAACCCAGGAAAGCTTATGTATTTTGGTTTGTTCTTTGTCTTTCAGGTTGCCTCAGTTTAAAGAAGAGCCTAAAAGCTACATGGGAACGAACATGAAGAAAGTAAGACTCAGCACTCTGTTGGCTGTTCTGCTCTTGTGTCAGGCTTGCGCTCATCTCTATATTGTTTGTTTTCACACTTGTGTTTCTTCATCCCTGCAAGTCTCTAGTTCACTAAAAGAACACGTTTAACTGCATAAATGGACATAGCTTCATTAATTCTGTGGGATTAAGCAGTAGTAGTGCAGTAGTGAATCTTGTTAATGATAGTGCTGCCTAAGTGAGTCAGTCTGGATTCTGGGAACAGCCATCAGCTGCTGTGGGCTAGAAAACCCCATCAAGTTATGGGACCTGATGGTGATGTCATTTGATCATTTGCTGTCTTGTGCTCTCTCACCAGCTTCTTTCTCATCTTTCTTCATTCACTGCAGGTCTAATACTGAGCTCTCGGGATGTATTTGTCCAGTTCTCCCTGTGTACAAAGGAAACTTTCTGAGGCTGGTGAAACAGCATGAAAGCATTATGAAATTGGACTATTGCAGAAAAAACTTTTATGGCTTCTAGAAGGGGCAGCATTCTGTAGCGAAAACCTTAGTTCACATGGGCAATACCATCTCTATTAGCAGCCAAATCAAAGTAGACTGTTCTTTTTCTCCCTTTCCCTAAATACACAATTTTCTGAGGGTGGAAGGTCCAGGTTTGTTCAACATCACCATCTCCCTCTTTACAGTGAGGTTATTAGCAGCTGGATTCAGTATGGCAAATGCCATAAGTGTGACCTTACATGATTATTGATGTAACAATTTCTTAGGTGGAGGGGGGTTCACCTGAGGAACTCCATCTATACTTTTATACATATATGTTCTTTATACTCCATATAAAGATTGTCGGTAAAAGTACAGCATTCTATTGTTGAGAGCAACAGGATGAGAAGAAGAACTTCCGCTCTGTTTTCATTTTTCATTAGTTGAGAAAAGTGGCAGCATTGGGTAAATGTACATTTCAGAGCCAGTATAGCAGTGTTTTGAGAAACTGAATGTTTACTTATAGGAATCTGAAACTAGCTTGGGGCTTTACTTCTTTTGTAGTAATGTAATGACTGCTTGTTTCCCTTGCTGTGGGAGAAAAGTGGCAAGATTTGTGATGATGGTAGGCTGGCCTAAGGAAAGCTAAAAGAGATCAGGCTAATGTACTGCAGGTATCAGAAATTGTCATGATCTGTGTACAGAAGGTGTAAAGTGAAGGTGAATTTGAATTTAGGAAGGCTACCCTTATCAAGTGATGGCTGCTCCCAGCTTGGTTAAGTGATGCTCTGTCTTGTGTCTGATCTGTGCAGTTACCTTGTACTGTCTCTTTGCTGTGCATGCCAGGAATCTGCCCTGCAGCCTTGCACTCTGCCAGGTTATTCTTCTCTTTGGGTTTATTTTGCTTTGTTTAAACCATGCATTTGCCTATCTTTCACAGATCTCTTCATGTCTCCTCAACAAACTGGAGCTAAGTAGTGGGGAACAGCCCAAAGCCCTGAACCAATTAGAGAGGGTATTGCTCTTTAAGAACCTGAAGGTCTCTCTCTCCCTTCTCCCTTCTTACCTTACTCCCCTCTTCCTTCTCTTGTAAACACCACATGAGAGATAGTTATGTTGTGTGCAGCAAATCTCCCTCCACTCATTTGACACAGCATGGCTTTTGGGGACAATGCATGCAGCGATTGCTTTGCAGTGTTGTGGCTGCAGCTGGGGCAGGCTCGAGAGGGAGAGACCCTTGTTTTACTGCAGCATTCGGTGTCTTGGTGAGTGCCACGTAAGGCACCATCACAGCATCCTCTGAAGGAAGGGAGTGGGAGGGCATGGGCAAGATTTGAGTCCTGTATGACAGCGAAAAACTGAAGAAAAGAAACATAAAAAACTGTAGATTGCTCTCTGAAGGCTCAAGCATTGTATGTCCTAGCTGTTGATCTTGATTATAGATGTAGCAGCATACCTGAGGAGTCTCTTGATCCAGCATGCCTTAATCAGTTTTACTCAAGGTGAATCTCTGAGCTTTGTTGCTTGGTACAGGGCCACAGAGTTCAATGCTCTCTCAAGCTTCTTTGAAGGAGACTGCTGTACATTTTCAACATCTTTGGCCATGTTTCTACTGAAATTAAATATGGTTCCCAGCACAGTAGTTGCTAATGGGGGATGAGTGGGGCCAAACTGTATTACGAAATGTGTTAGTCCCTGCTAGTTCCCCTAGAAAATGCTTCTGAAGAAATTGTAGGCTTGCAGATTTTGGTTTTGGACCAATCATAGAAACCCTGAGAAACTATCTTAAATGGGACCCTTCTCAGTTTTCTTTCTCATACACTTAATGTAGCTTTATTTCTTCTCTACCATTAATGCTATTTGGTCCAAAAGGAGCTGAACAGAACATTTCGAGATGCATTTACCATTCTTTTATCCTTTGTCTATCTATGGTCAGGCTAGCTTGGAAATACGGTGGCTGGAGACTCGCAGATTTATGCAGAGTTACACAGAAGATGACTAAGAAATGTTTCCCTTTGCAGTAGAAAGTTTTGTAGCTAAACATTGTGTTCTGTGGTGAGAGTCAGGAGGAACCTGAATCTGAGTTTTCACAGATTTTGGGGGTGAATTACATTCATAGTTGCCTAAGATGGACAAATACGTTTCACCAGATAAACTTCATTTGTTGTTGCAGCACAGGCAGGTAGGTAAGTGAGATGACTGGACTGCATTGGTGTCTCCAAGACTTGGATCGTGGACTGCGTTCTCTCTGCATGCTTTTGTGTCTTGAACGCTACTTGGTGTGCTGACCAGTTCCATGCTGCATCTAGAATGAGCTCATGTTATAGTATAATCACTTTAGTTACTAATCATTGGCCCCTGCCCTTTTCTCTTGAGGCTTACAGTATCTTATGGAAAAACAAACGAGTGCAGGTAAGGTGGCTTGTAGAAAAATGAGATCTCACGGACCCTTTAAAAAGAATCTTGTAGTATTACATTTTCCTTCACCTTCCTAGACCTTAGCTGGAGTTTTATTGTTAAAACCTCATCTATCAAAGGAAGCATTTGGAGTCTTGTAAATTTTTTTTTCCTCTACAATTTTGTGTACACAACTTCTTTATGCAAAGGTAACTCAGATAAATGTAGTGGAATCTGTACTGAGTTCCAAGATGAACAAACAGTAGCTCTGAGTTCCCTCTCTACTCTGATTTCTAAAGAATGATTTTTTTAAACACCTACTTCAGGTGTTTGTATTGTGGAATACAAGCTTAATCTAATCTGAAGGACATCGATAAATAGAAAACTAATGCAACTGTAATATCACTGAGCACTGGAGAGGGAAGGAGAGTTTTAGAGGATATTTAAAATTCAGGATATTTTAATGATCTATTGAACGCCATCTACCTGCAGTATTTAGCCAAGAAGGCAACCTTAGGTTTAAAATCTCAGCCTGTTAACATGCAACCAAGCTTTCTAGCAAAATCAGGAAATGCCTTGGTATTGAAGGTAAAAACAAGCATTAGAAATAGTTGCTTTAGCCAAAGATAAACTGTACACATTTATTTATTTTTTTTAATACTAATATAAAAAGCAAGAAGTCATGGGATTGTTACTTTTTAATTCAATACAAAATCCAGAATGAAAAAATGTTACTGTGCTGTCCTTTGATACATGTATTGTTTTAAAATTCTCAAACTCAGAGTTTGTTTGTTAAAACAACATATAGCCCCTTGACACTGGTGAAACATTTCTATTAAGTATTTCTGTTTGCTTCTGCAATTTTTTTTAAGCTATGTAATTGTCATTGTAGCTTGCTATTTCTTATAGGAGACAGCAAAAGAAAAAAAAAAGGGGGGGGGGGGGATGATATGGGAGATGATCCTAGGTAATCCTAGTAGGTAATTCTGATCAAAGAATACCTGTTGGTGTAGCATGTGGAATACTGGATGGTGTGAGATGGAAAAGGCCTACTGGGTAATCTCACCTGTCTGTTAAATTGTCAATAAAAACCCTCAACCTGCCCCCCCTCACCCCCCCCACCCCCCCAAAAAAAATAAAATAAACCCGAATAAACTTTTAGTCATGTCCAAATGCTTTATACTTTGATTAAACATTTGGGATTCTTTAAAAATCAACTGGATCTTTGTGCTTGCCTGACTACATGATGTCCCATCCATATGAAAGCTGTTGTGACTCAGTCTCTGAAAGATGGCACAGGCCCATCAAAATGATGAGATGAGCATATGTCTTATGACCCTCAAGAGGAGGAATCTTAGATTTGATACAAAGCACAGAACAATCATTAAAAATGGATATTATATCTGAGGAAAAGTGCTTTTTTGAAAGGGTTAGTGTTGAACCGAGATGGTATTTGGTGTTGTGTGAAAGGGGACATCAGAAGTAGTAATTAAATTGTCAGCTTGAATCTTCTGATAGGATGGTTCCAAAGTTACCTTCTTCTCAGGAGCATGACTGAGGGTAAAAGGAGTGGGACCAACATGGTCAGCTCATGGCAATATCTTGGCTCTGTTTTGCTGATTGAATTCTGTGCCTGCTCCCCTTCCCCCATCCCAATTTTTATTAGCAAGTAACTTTTTACCTGGCAAATCATTACAACAAAATAGAGTAACTAGAAGCGAAGTCTTATTTTGAAATTATGTGAAACAGGCTTTCTTGGGTTTAACACATAATGCTTCCAGATTTTCTTCCTATTTGGAGTACTTTGGTACAATGAACCATAAGTCTGCAGATTTTATTTTAAAAGTTACTGAAAAGGGAGAAAAATAATTATGACTATTTCTAGAATAGTTGGTAGGTAAAGTAAAACTACCTGGTCTAATTAGCAGCTTAAGCCTTTAATGAATAAAACTATTGGTAATGTTTAAAGCTCAGAGAGATGAAACATTAGGAGTTGGCAAGAATGAAAGATAACACATATTTTATATAGACCTATGAAGTAGTGAATAGGAAAGATAAGAGAGCTGACAATTTTTACATGAGAGAATTGTGATCCATAAGCCTTTTAAAACACTTTGAAATCTACAAAATTTTATTTTTAGCTGCATACTTGTCATGTAAGTGTTTGTCAGAAGCTGTGATTTAGGAGATTCTTGCTGCAAAATTTGGAGAAAATAACAAGGAGCAAAGTAATTCTGAATCTGCCATTAATTAACAAGCTCAAGGAAACTGTAGCATAGCTAAAACTTGAGGATTAGTTGTCAAACAAATAGAATTTGTGGTGCAAAGAAAAGTTACACAAATGGTTTACTGCACTGGGACATAACATTTTCACAAGCTTTGTTTAAATGAGAAAAATTACAGACTGTGTATAGCGAGTTAGAATTCTAGCTGGAAAAGGGAAAGAGACGGAAAAGGCAGTAGCAGAACTTAGAAGGTTTATTGGCATTTAAGAACAGTAGTAGCTGGAAGGAGGCAAGTTGCAGAAAAAGGAAGAGACAAAGGAGTATAGCTGTCTTCTAGAGACTTTAAATCTGATGCTAGGGATATAAGAAATAAGGAATATTATAGCCTAAAATATAACTTAACTGTGATAAAGTTACAAAGAAGAATATCGAGTAGGGACTGGTACTGAGACTTGTTGACTGGTTTCCACTACATCCAAGATACCTGTTCACTGGTTAAATTTTCACCCCGAATTGTAAAGGTCTAACAGCATCAGAAAAGCTGACTGCAGCTACCAAACCGAAGAGTAAGTGCAATCCTGCACTTAGAGGAACTTACTTTAGAAGGAAGCTGTTTTCAGGCCTGCTGTTGCCATTGTCCATGTGACTAAATATCGTATTGTTTTTAGGAGGTTCTTGGGCGTCTGTGCATGCCTGCAGTAAAAGCACTTTGCAGCAGGTACCACAGGCTGCATTGCTCCAGCTGTGGTTCTTGTTTGCCTAATCAAAGATCTGTATAAGAACTAGAAGTAGGATCCTGGTCAAGTAGAATGCCAAGGGTTAGGTTAGATTTAGATCTGAAGAGGAGTAATGACAGAAGGCAGGTGAAAGCAGACCATGGTTTGTTTCTAAACCACTAAGGTGGTATTTGTTGTGCGCCAGGAGCGAGTGAAGTGTTAGAGAAACACTTGTTAATGGTAAAAGATACCTGGAGGAAAGTGAACATGGCATTGCTGTGAAGATGAAGAGTGAATTGAGGCAAGAGATAAGTGACAGAGCTGCAGACTGCAGTGTGGAACTGGGTGCTCAGGCTTTGGTCTCAGCCTTCATGTATTTAATTGAATGTCAAACCTAACTAGTACTTGCTTATATACTTTAATTGATGCCTTTTAGAAGTCTGGAAACATTGGCAAAAGCGAAGAGATGTGAGATGTGCCTGTAGGTCTAAGACAATTCTTTATCCTAGTGCAAAGTTAGGAAGTGTTGATAGGGAAGAGGGAGTGCTGTGATAATTGAACTGTTAAATATATATTATAGCAGAGTAACTGCAGTAAATTGTCCCTTGATTCAGGCATGGAGTGTTGGAGTGTTGGCTGATATACAGGTAGTGGGGAATCAGGGGCTGGTTTGCATGATTTTGAGGTGCTGATTAATTTGTGTGATATATTTAAGTGCTGTTGCCTGACTTTGAAGGTTTTGAGACAGCCTTTGTGGGTTGGCTTGTGTAATCCATTGTGCTATGTGGTTTTGCTATACCGATGTTCTGAATGATTATTGGTTTTCAGTTGAAAATGAGAGCTGGAGGAATGAGCGAATCGTCAAAATGGAAAAAGCAGAAGAGATCACCAAGGCCTCCTCGCCATGTAACTAAGGTCTCTCCTGGGACAGAACAACCAGCAGCCAGTGCTGGTAACACCACAGGTAAGTTGAAATCTGTTACCAGAGACCAAACAGCTTAAAGTTCTAGAGCTTTTTTTGGAATCTGTCTTTATTTCATTTCTCTTAACATGTTGTTTTGCATTAGATTTTTTTATGCTAGTTCTCGGTAACTAGCAATAAAACATATAGTAGCTTTTCAGGTCCAGGAGAAAGAGTTTGAAGGAGATGGAATACATATTGACGGAGGAAAGCGTGGTCCTGTGGCTAACTTGAGAGCATTCCTCTGCCTTCAGCATGCCTCACAGGGGTAGTTTTTACAAAAGGGAATGGGGACCCGGAGAGGTGGCTGAGGTTATGGGCAGTGACATGGTGTGGAGGAGTTGGAGGGTGCAGCAGGTACATGGAAGAGATTGAGAACGAAAACACTGGCAAGAGAAGAGCTAAGGGGAATGGAGCTGGGGAGAAGGTTTCCTGCAACAGGAGGTTGCTGACTTAAGTGACATATTCTTCCCTGTGTTCCTGAAGGGTATGGTGGTAATGAGGGAAGTGCAAAGTGTGACTGGGGAAAGCGACTGGGGAAAATATACAGGTAGAACTGAGGGATGTGCTGAAACCTAGGTATCAAGGATGGGTGAATGAACAGATCTCTCACTATAGATGTAAAGACTGAAAATGTACACTCCCAGTCCATGAAATTTGAATAAAAGGTTACACTCATTAAAGGACAGGGAAATATGGGGTGCCGTTATGACTGTTATGGGAAAAATAGAGGCCTTGATATGCTAAGAAGGCATGAAGAGTTATGTAGGGGAAAAAGTAGAGGGAACAGCAAAGGCACCTGAAAGGGGATTGTGCGCAGGAAACTAATCAGTGTACGCGTGTGTATCCTTTTTCATGTTCAGCCTGCAGAAGTGATACAGTATGTGACTAGTGCTGCGAGCTCAAGAATATAATGTTTGGGGGCTTCCATATCCTATTGTTGTATAGGAGTAGACTAAATAGTTATAACTGTTTTTAACCTCTCCTCTGGATAAATGAGTCCCTCTGGCTGCAAAGTACTCTGTCTCGTGTGCACTCTACATTTTGACGGCTCAGACATAAACATTAGCAGTGAAAGGAAGCAGACAGGAAAGTAGAAACAATAGCTGTGTAAAGTACCTGGTTCTGACACTTACTCTGTCACAGGGAACTATTCGGTGTAGTGTGAACGATCCCAAGTGTGTTTCTACCCAACAGCATGATTGGAGAAAACTAAGGAAATAATAAATGCGATCAAATTGCATGTAACTCAGAACATCCATCCAGATGAGAACTTACCTCTACATAAATCATCATTATCTTTACGTTTTCAAATAGGTACTCAGTTCTGTTAAACAGCATTATAATTCCTGTAACATTTTAGAGGGAAAGTTGAATTGTGTTACGATGTCATTAGCTCTGACCTTGTAGTGCTAAGTAATGTATTAATGGTGCTTTTTGGGCCAGAATCCTGGCTTAGCAGGTGAAGAAAAAAATACTGCAAAATTGATCGTGTGTTCTGTTACATTTCTTAAAAATCAAGTAATGTCCTGCTACTTATTTAAGACATTCCCAAAAATCAAGTCAGCAATAAAACAACACTGTGCAAAACCTTACATACCATTTCACATGTAAATTCATAACGTAAGTCTCGTTTGTACCTTTATTACTGTGCCTGCAGTATATCTTCTCTTTTTTAAATATTTGGTTTATGTTTTTTAAATTCTCCTCAGAATCATGAGAGCTGCAAATATGTGGGTTTCTTCTAAAGGATAACTTAGATTCTTGGAGCATTGTCTCATATTTAGAAATAGTAAAAATCCTTCACTGCTCCGTTTCAGGACCATTTGAATTCTATTGCAATTCCATTTGTTTAGGGAGATTTAAAGAAATAGATCTTGCCTTCCAATCAAGTTAGAATTCTCACTTTGAAGGAATGACTAATTCTTGATGCAAGTCTTTAAAGTGATTGTGCCATTGTCTCAAAGAATAAAGTACACCATCTGGACTATTTTCAGATTCCTCCTTAATTATAGAAAACCTCTGCACCCTTTATCTAACTATGTGAATTATCTTATTTTCTGAGTTTGTTACATTCCAACTATTGTGTTTTAATTTGGAGAACTGCTATTTAATTCGTTAATACCTAGCAAAAGAGAGCTTAGTTTATCTATGTTCTCTACATTAATGCATAACCATCTGAGATCATTTGTAGTGTGAAGTAGTGATCCAAGTACAGAATAATACTGATCTTTTTCCTTCTGTTTCTCATCAGCAAGCGGAGTTACTTTCATAGATGCTCCTCCCAGCTCCTCTGGGAGCTCAGAAAATGTTTCATCTGCAGTCAGCCCTGCTACAGACAGTGGTTTGGAGTTGTCCTCACAGACTACCTCCAAGGAAGATCTGACAGACTTAGACCAAGTCACTTCTTTGGGACTTAATGCAGGAATGCCTTCAAATGAGGCCAAAGTCGCTGAAAATCAAAATCAGCCTGAACTCCAGGTACGTGGATATAAATTGTAAAGAAAAGTTCCAACTCCCAGCACAATCAATTGTGGTTTTAGCACACTTGCTCTCTTTCTGTCTCTCTTTTTGGTTATTGGGTGTATAGTCTATTTCAGCTTAGGGTCAGAATAAAACATTCTTAGCTATAAGTGATTTGTAAATTCACAAACATTCATTCTTTGTTTTTCTCTTGAGACCATCCCCATTGGCAGAGGAATGATAACTGCAGCCCAACAATGCACCTGGTAGCTAGTTGTACTCCTGCCAATACCATTAACCTTAATTAAAGGAGAAACAGTTAGAGGGAAACACAGAGGAAATCTGCAGAATTCATTTTACTATCTTCAGTGAACAATTTTACTTGAGTTTGTAGAAATTCAGCTGTTGGTGTTTGTGTGTGTGCATTGCTGTTGCTGTGAAATATAGCAAACTTGAACCCAAGGCCTTTGTCAATAAGTTTTCCTTTGTGTTGTCTCCACTTCCCCTGCAACAATAATACTGTTGAGAGGATGGATTAGACCTGCAGGGAACCTTTCAGAGCTGCAGATATTTTGAATGTTAAAAATGCTAAGAGGGCATGGATAGAAATAGTGTGCTGAAATTTTGTAGCATTCAAAACCAAAAAATGAGGCAAATCCTAACCTCGGGGGCACTAAGAACTGATAGGTTATAGGAGTATCTTCAAAGTAAAGTCCTTAGTCTCACAACCTGGAGTTATGTAAAATAGATAACAACTAGGTAGAAGTGAAAGGGCAGAGAGGGTTTCAGATTATCTAGAGGCACTCTTTTCTCTGAAGTTTTGTTTTCCTGCTCCTCTTCCATTAGTGACCTGTGTAATTTTAACAGTTCTGAATGAAACAGGAACAAGTAAGCCTTTCTTTTAGCTTGTCTAGTGCTTGTTAATGCTTGTTTTGCTTCTTTCATTTTCAAATGACTGATACCAATGAAGAATGAAAGTCTGAGGGAGGAGAAGATCCAGTCAGCTTCTGTCGAGTCTATCCCTGAGGTCTTAGAGGAGTGCACATCTGTAGCAGAACATTCTGACTCTGCCTCAGTTCATGACATGGACTATGTAAATCCCCGAGGAGTACGTTTTACTCAGTCTTCCCAAAAAGAAGGTGAGAGGTGGGCAATATTGCTAAAGTCCTTTCTCCTTTCCACTATTCTGTTTCACTTTTCTGCTAAGAAGGCGGTAAGCTCCTGTTCCTCAGCGGGCCTGTAACAATTTCATTTGTAACACTTGTTAGGCATCTGCAAAAAGCAAAAGCAAAGTTAAGAGTGCTAATCTCTCTTTTTCCTTTAGGAGCAGCACTGGTCCCATATGGGCTACCATGTATTAGAGAACTGTTCCGCTTTCTTATCTCACTCACCAACCCTCATGACCGCCACAACTCTGAGGTGATGATCCACATGGGGCTGCAGCTGCTAACTGTTGCCCTGGAGTCAGCACCCATTGCAAACTGCCAGTCCCTCTTGGGACTTGTGAAGGAGGAGTTGTGCCGGCACCTATTTCAAGTGAGTCTGGCTTATGCTAGCATGACGTATATGGCACTGGGGAGTCAGATACTGATTTGCATCAAAGAGTCTATTGGAATTTAGTATTCTGAGGTTTGGCAGGTCTCAGTCTTCAAATAACTCTCATTGCAGTGCATCAGAGAGCTTCTGAATTGCACCGGTGAAACAGTGCGGTTACAAAGCCGGAGAGGTTGTCATGTGCTATTTTCTTCAGACCACGGCCCAGAAGAATGAATGTCATTTGAATGAACTGTTACTGTGGGATAACACTGTGTTTTGACATAATTGGTTTTGACGTAATTATGGATGCAAGTTACCAGCTTAGCAGTAGGCAGAACCTTTGGAGTACCAAGCTATTAATTGCAAAAGGGCCATATCAGAGGGAAGTCTTCTCCTGAGTTCCTTCTCCACTAACAGGATCTATGGATTGGCAAAAGAACAAATTTATTGTAGGAAGTGTTACCGCAAGCAGAAAGGAATTAAGTATATTCATCCTCACGAGCAAAAAGTGAGACTGGGAGGTTGAATAAGGGATTGTTTTTTGAAATACCGTTGCTATGGGAGGCAATGTGTGGATCTCGAGACTGTTGCAGGTGTTACCTGCAGTGTCACAGTACTGCTACTGCACATAATGACTAGCCTTTGCAATTCTTAAAGGATTTTTTTTGTTTCTTTTTCAGCTGTTGAGTGTTGAACGGCTTAATCTGTATGCAACGTCCCTCAGGGTGTGCTTTCTTCTCTTTGAGAGCATGAGAGAGCATCTGAAGTTCCAGCTGGAGGTGAGTTTTTTGAGTGTTACTGGGTGCCCAGTAATAGTTTATTGGACTTCAGTTAAATGTGTATAGCTAGGAAGTAAGATATAGTCTAAATATCAGTTTACCTTGTATAAATGACTCCGTGGCTTATGGGTAGGCTGTGTAGGCCTTTTCTTGTTGGATAATAAAATGTCTTTGGGACTGGTGTACTACACTATCCGCCTTCATACTGTTTTTTTTAGAATGGTACATCCAGGTGCGCTGAATGGTAGAACTATTTGAAACCTTCTTACAACCTCCTTCAGAATGAGCCATCATTAAAGGTGGAGTGCCACGTGGGAAGATGAAGCTTAAATCTGCTTCTGTAGTCCTCAAAGCTATTCACTATCCTGCTTTCTTTTTTCTTTCCTTAAACTGAGCTGCCCTGTGTTTCTGCCAGATGTACGTCAAGAAGCTGATGGAAATAATCACTGTGGAAAACCCAAAGATGCCCTATGAAATGAAGGAGATGGCTTTGGAGGCCATTGTCCAGCTGTGGAGGATTCCCAGTTTCGTGACTGAGCTCTACATTAACTACGACTGTGACTACTACTGCGCCAACCTCTTCGAGGAGCTCACCAAGCTGCTCTCCAAGGTGCTGAACGGCGGGCCGGGGGCTGCCGGCCCCAGCGGGCGGGAGGGAGGGCGGGAGGGGGCAACGGGGTGCCGAAGGGGAAGGCAGTAACTCCGAACGAGGGTACGCGCAGATGCAGAACTTGAGAATGGGAGTGGCCGAAAGACTCGGGGTGAGTAGTCTGTAGAGATGAAGATGGCCGTTTACCCTGTGGAAGCAGAAGAGAAAAGAATAGCCATGATGCTTTAATAATGTCAGAGCAGATAAACCATTAAATATGTGCTAGAAAGCTTTTGTGTGAAAAGTTTGGGGTGTTCCCTCGTATGCTTTATGCTTCCCCAAGCAGTGAGGGAAGCTTCCTTCCCCCATTATGGTGAGAGGCATGAAAATTGGCTAATACTTGTATTTTCTTTCCCAGAATGCCTTCCCAGTTTCTGGACAGCTGTATACTGTTCATCTGCTGTCTCTGGAAGCATTGCTGACGGTGATAGATAGCACTGAGGCACATTGCCAGGCCAAAGTGCTGAGTAGCATACATCAACAAGAGAAGGAAGCTGTCAAATCCAGTCCAGAAACCATGAACAGCACCAAAGAAACAAGCAATAGTAAGACCCCTTTCTTTGATATTTTGGTACTAAGCTTAGTCTTGTGCTAAACTTGCAGATCTGATTTTGGTAGCTGACATAGTAAACTCCTTAAATACATGTTTTCAGTCTTCCTGTTGCATGTTTTATAACTACACACTGATGTTATTAACCATGCTATTTGTAAAATTTACATATATTAAAATGTGCCCCTCATCTGAAGCTTTATATAAAGGCCATGTCAAGACTGGCAGTCGCAACAGAAGGAGGGTATGCCATGGAATTCACGGAGACAAAATACAGAGGATGCTGAGGAATCACAGTTACTGGGGGGAACTCCTTTGAATAAGCACATGTTCAGTTTAGAGTGATCAGTTCATTATTCCTCTGCTGCTAGCTTTTTCCTTGGCTTATGGTTTTGTTTATGTGTGGGATTATTTTTTTTTTTTAACTTCTACAGATAATGAGAGAGTACTCAGTGAGGGAAAATCTTCCACTGCAGTCTCAGAGACAGCTGGGGCATGTCCTCCCACCAGTGGGTGCCTTATGGCTGACCAGATGAAGGAAGGCTGCATGGAATTGGAAGGGGGAAGTGAGGCAGGTAATAGTCTTTGCAGTACCCTGACACTCTGTGTGTGTATATGCTGAGAGTGGTCCTGACATTTGCTGACTGCTCCTGCTATACTATAGACCACTGTAGCTATTGTGTGTTCAAAATTGGAAGGAGGTATGTGGTGAATATTTGTTTATTATACGTGTGCTATATATGCCTGCCAACTGTTGCGTTTCTTTGGGGAGGGGGTTAGCTCTGGTGGGTCACTTTGGGACAAAAGTGTGTGACATTCGTACCAATGCTTGGTATTTTTAAGGTAGTCAAGGGCTCTCCAGGGGATCAGTAATGTAGGTAGTAAGAATACCCAGAAAATGAAGTCTTGTGGATGTGTGAAATTGTCCAGGACAGGAAGCTACTATGCAATTATGCTGAACCAAATGTGGGTGGGAGGAACATAGTAATTGAATAGTAGGAGTGTGACTGCCATTTGCAGGGCAGCACATTGCAGCAAGATACCATGACTGAAAGTTATGATGGGACACTGTAGTGGGCTGAGTGCTACTCTGGGGGTAGGTTTGACTGTAACGATGCTTTGTCCTTCTAGCTGAGAAGAGTATCCCCAGGAAGCCTACTCGATTCTCTTGTATCCTTCCAAGCCCTCAGGAACTCATGCAGATTAAGAACAAAAAGAAGGTATGATTCGGAATATACTACAAATAGATCTTTGAGTGTTTCCGATCCCACATGGGCTTTGCATGACTGGTGATATCTCAGAAATTTTGAGTTCTAGTCTCTGCTGGTAAGAATTAAATGGTCACTGAAAATCCTGCTACATTGCAGAAAGCACAGTGATTATTATCTGTTCTGGTTTAGTTGTGCTAAAAGTTGCAAGATGTGTTGGAGAAACTTTGTTGTACTATATGTAAGCTAGGTCCATCTGATATCTGTGTGCAAAAGTTGCTGGATCTAGTTTGCATTATATGGAGATAATCAAGTAGTATCATCGAAAAGGGCAGGTTTCCTACTCTTATCAAAGCTGTAAATGGGGAGCGTACCAAGGGGCCCATAGTAGAAATTAATAGTCTAGCCTGCTATTCTGATTTTTTTATTCCCATGTTTGCTTTATCATAAGGATGACAGACAAGATTGTCTTGCTTATAGTTCTGGGCTCCCCAGTTCAAGAAGGACAGGGAACTGCTGGAGAGGGTCCAGCAAAGGGCTACTAAGATGATTAGGGGTTTGGAGCATCTTTCTTACAAGGAAAGGCTTAGGCACTTGGGTTTTTTTAGTCGAGAGAAAAGAAGACTGAGAGGGGATCTTATCAATGCTTATAAATATTTAAAGGGAGGGTGCCAGGTAGATGAGAACAGTCTTTTTTCAGGGGTCCCCAGTGATAGAACAAGAGGTAACGGGCACAGACTTGAACACAGGAAGTTCCATCTTAACATGAGGAGGAACTTTCCTTTGAGGGTGGCAGAGCACTGGAACAGGCTGCCCAGAGAGGTTGTGGAGTCTCCCACACTGGAGACATTCAAAACCCTCCTGGATGCCATCCTGTGCAACTGCTGTAGGTGTCCCTGCTGTGGCAGGGGGTTGGACTAGATGATCTCCAGAGGTCCCTTCCAACCCTGACCATTCGGTGATCCTGTGATTCTGTGGCAAAGCCGTTCTTTGTCTAAGTGTCTGTTTCTTTGAAGCTCATTAATCCAAGTTACAGTCTAAACTTTGTATGGCTTTTCCATTCACTGAGTGGTTCCAGTCTAGATCTAGTGTTGACAAAGGTGCTCTGTGCTGATGGCTTTGTATTTATCTGCTGTCTTGTGTTGAGCATCAAATACTGGCCTGCCTCTTCACCTCCAGAGACAGTGGATGAACATGATATCTAAAGACCCTATGGGTTACATGGTTGGGTTTAGGGTTTTTTTTTTTTTCATTCACAGATGTTCATTGTACAGATTTTGTTCTCTTTGCACAACATATACATGAGGTAGTTAGGTTATTTGGGAAGTGAGAGATTACTAAATTTCAATATGAAAATTACACCTATTCTGGATGAAACATGAGTGGCCATAGTAGTTGTGGGGTAAGAAGCCAGATGATATAGTGGAAAAAAGAAATTAATGTCTTTGAACAATTCATTGGTGGTAAAGAGAAAGATTTTTGATTTATACCTAACTAAAAGGCTTCTGATGTCTCTCTCCAGCATAGGTGTGTTTATTTTACGGTATTATAAGGGAATGGTGGTCATATTTGTTTAAACTTACTTAAACAAAACTACTGAAGTAAGTACAACAGATCTCTTTCTACTGCGATGCTGATCTGTGCCTTGTGATCGGCTTTGGCAGTCTATGGATCTGAATGTAATTTAAGGCATTGATTTCTCTGTAGGCAGTATGCTGCAGTACTTAAGAACTTGGTTCTTTTCCTACAACACAGTGCTGCAGTGGGATAATGCTAACTGGCTTTCTGAGATGCAAGGACAGTGTGGGCAAGTGATTGTCAGCACAGTCTTCAAAGCAACCACCAAGTTTTGGCATTAGCTAATTTCTAAGAAAGTAATATTGATTTCGTTACTGTTTCATTTGTAACCTTTTGCTTTGCGTTAAATATAGCTTTCATGGCAGCTTTGCTGATGGACTTTGTGTGAAGGGAGCTCACATAGTGCTTCCACTGTTCTAACTGAAAACCTCTATTAATACTCCAGCTTTACTGTGCTAGAAGATGAGGTTAGAAGAAATCAAGAGCATTGCCAGTGCTTGAGAGTTCCTTAAAGAAAGTTCCAGGTGATCCTAGAAAAAGGGCAGTGCCTTACACTACAGCAGAAGGCAGAAAGATGTTCATAAAACTCTATTAGTTTGCCCAGGGAAAATCCTTTCCTGACCCTAAATCTGCTAATGGTTTCATCCTGAGCATGTAAACAGGGCATACAAAATGTTCAGCTTAAGTTATGTTGATGCTGACATGGCACCAGCATGTTCTGCTTCCTGTAACCTCTGAAGTACTAAACATTACCACAGCTGGAAGGAGGAAAAAAGCTAAATAAAAGCAGAAAACAGATTATGCATCAAATGGAAAGTTTTCTTTGATGTTTCCAAAGGCAATGACCAGAAGCTCAAAAGCGTAGGACTGATGTGATTATAAATGCAGTGTAAACTGCCAGCAGTCTGGTCTCCTTTCAGGCGGTCTTAAGAAGTAAAACCAGTCCGTAGAATACCCTAGGGCTTGAGTTACGGGATTTACAGCTGAACAGAAATGCTGCTAGCGTCATACAGTCCCTTCAGGCCTGTTATACCGGGGCAGCACATGGTTATTATTTTGTTATGCCCTCACTGGGTCCTTGTGTGCTCCATGCTATTTTAGGCTTTGTGTTTCATTGCAATTTGAAGATGTTACACAGGCAGGGGAAGCAGAGAACAGAGGGCTGGTGGCTTCTGAGGTACTGAGAAACCCAGGGGAGCTAGTAATCATGATGGTCACGAATTTAGTTCACTAGGTCATCGCTAGCAGTTTGATCGTGATAGGAGCTAACAAGGAACTGACATTTATTCTGGTGCCTTAGTAAAGTTCATACAGTTGTTTGTGCTTTTGGTTTTTCTGAACACCACCAGGAACATTCAGTTAACCCTTTCTTAGTCAGATGTTTTACGACACTGTGACTGTGGTGCAGTCTAGTTTCCTAAAATAAGAATAAAGCAGGGCAGAGTAGTTGACTTCCCTTCAAAACCAAAAATGCACCTGCTCTTCCCAGCCTACAGATAGCCTTCTCATGCTGGAATACCAGATGTTGCTGGGACCGTGTCTCACTAGCAGAATGTTTTCTGGTTCTTAGTTTCAGCTTTTGCAGCACTTCTTCCTTGCACCGGGTGAATAAGTGCCAAGGATTCTTGCTGCACGTCTCCTGGCAGTGAGGTAGAGTACAAGAGCCTAGAGCCAAAGGGGACAGAAGAGGGCATGGAACCATGCTGCTGTTGTAAATGGGCAGAGTTGATCTTGCCACATATCTGGGGTTCATCAGAGACCTTCCTCTGCTCTGCTTTACATACTAGATCAGGTGAGGCATTTGAGGTAGCAGGGCTAATTACTCGGTGAAATGTCAAAGCTTTTCAAAGACAGCAGCTCATGCTTGCTCTGTCCAGTGTTATTTGATAGTGAATCCTTGTGATGAATGCAGGTTTTATGGCCTTGGTTAGCCTTCTTGCTGGATTACACAGTACAATAAACTTGGTCATGCTGAGGTTGATTTATTTTCTACTTTGCTTTTGGTTCAAATGCCAAGAACAATCTAAAGAAAGAAGTGCACTTCAAGCTTGTAATTATCCAAATGTCTCCTTCAGCTTCTGATAACCGGCACAGAGCAGTTCAACCAAAAGCCAAAGAAAGGGATACAGTTTCTGCAGGAGAAGAACCTTCTTGCCACCCCCATTGACAACAATGAGGTGGCCAGGTGGCTACGGGAAAATCCTCGCCTGGACAAGAAGATGATTGGGGAATTTGTGAGTGACCGTAAGAACATAGACTTACTGGAAAGCTTTGTTGGGTGAGTATCTTTCTGTATCTCTTTAATCAGAAAGGGGTGAAAGTTAAGAGTTCAGTGATCAAAAAAAGCAATAGAATTAGTAGTTCCTGGAGGCATTGGATTTGTGTTGCTTGGTTCTCTGTGTACCACCATGCGTTAATTCTATGCATCACTTGCATATGGTAACACCTTAGATACATATAATAGTATTATACTCGAGCTCATTTCAGTAGGGCCAGTCTCTGTGAAGACTGGAGAGATTATTACATACATAATCACCTGTAGGATTGTTCACTCTCTAATTGTTTTTTGTCTGTTCGTGGTGTATTTCTTCTTTGCTTGCCCCCCCATCTTTACTGTCTGTTCTCTGTGAAATCTGGTATTCTGATGCTGAAACAAACAAGATTGTAGTCAGTAAGTTTATCCTACCTTTCCCATCCCCTTTCAGTTTCTCATTGCATTTCATTCTCCTTGCAGGACTTTCAGCTTCCAAGGTTTAAGGCTGGATGAAGCTTTACGACTTTATCTAGAGGCCTTCAGGTTACCAGGAGAGGCACCTGTAATCCAGAGACTGTTGGAAGCCTTCACAGAACATTGGAGGGTATGTACTTGGTGGGCAGAAAGCTCAAAACTGCGTTCTTTCTTGTGCTTCTGCTTGCCATGATGGACACGTCAGTTCAAACTGCCTATATAAGCTCACTGTGCCCTGCAGGCAGCAGCTGTTGTTTTGTAGGACATGGCAATGGCACACAGATTTCCAGGGTGCTTTTTGGAAGCTGGAGCCAGAGCCTGGGGTTTTTGTTTGTCCCAGAGATGATTCAGTACCGTGGGCAGGAAAATGGCTGTCTTGGGTCACTGATATCACTGTTCCTGTGAGACTAATTTGTGCATACATTTGCCTTTCAGAAATCAAATGGGTCCCCGTTTGCTAATAGTGATGCTTGCTTTGCTCTGGCCTATGCAGTTATTATGCTGAACACTGACCAGCACAACCATAATGTCCGCAAGCAGAACGTCCCAATGACTCTGGAGGTGGGTGTTATCTGTGTAGGCACCTGTCTTCTCTGCTTTTGATAGCAATGTAGTACCTGTTTTTGTCTCAATGGCAATTTCTTTTTTCCCTGGCATTCATCACTCATGTACACAATAAGCTGTTGTGCAGCACTGAAGTTGAGTACAGTCGGAGAGGGGAGCTGTGGGCCAGGGGCAGTCTGAAGAAATACGAGCTTAGCAGACAACTTGCCAAATTCAAGAGGCTTGTGTGTGTGTGTGTGGGAACAAACTGTCTTCTAAGGTATAGTAAGAATGAGAAGATTCTTGGACCACTGTGGGCTTCTAGAGAGTTCAAGTTCTGTGAGCGTCAGTGCAGTGGTAGAGACCTGTCATTCTGATGTCCAGCCTCAGCTAAGCATGTGTTATGTTGTGTCACTGCTCTTTCCTTGTGAGCAGAGACAGGGGTTGCTGCACACTATTGCCACTAATAATAACATTTAGTCTGTGAACTTTGAGACTGCATGTTGAAGAACACAGGAAAATCTTCTGGTCCCATGAAAAACAAGTGGAGTACTGATCCTAGCCAAGCAGTTAAAGCTGGAGATGCTAGGAATTAACATTGGTGTAACTTTTTTTCAGGAGTTTCGGAAGAACCTGAAAGGTGTGAATGGAGGCAAAGACTTTGAACAGGATATATTGGAAGACATGTACCATGCCATCAAGTAAGAATCAACTTGTCATTTCTTTTGTATGCAGAGAGCAAACTAGAGTTGTTTGGTCTGAGAGACCTCTGGAGAGTATGTAAAGAGACTCACCAATCACATGCCTGTTTGCCTCAGACCAACTTCCAGCTCCATGTGGGGCTGTGGTAACAACCATGTCACAGTGATTGCACTGGATTTGTATCTTTGGATTCTTGCCATGGTATTTTAATTCACAGAGCTTAAGCTAAAGTTAAAAAATACATTACTTCTGTCAACATGCAAAAGAATGGCTGAGCAAGACCAGCACATGTGAAATGCTGTATCTAAGAAGGCTCTGTTCTCCCGACCAGGCCTTTAGACTTCTTTAGAACGTTTTATGTAGTGCTAGAGATAGTATCTCATCCCCAGGACAGCACTGGTGCCCTGACATAACATGTCCAGGTCTCAGATTCATATGTTCTGCTTTCGAGCTCTTCATATGATGCTGCTGTCTGCACCAATCTCTTCTGCCACCCCTGAAACTCTTGGCACACTGACCAGTATTTGAGGGGAATTCCTGGTGGCTGAGGCCCTTTTGTGCACAGACTAGCTCCGGGCAAGGAGCTTTAATAATAACTCAGAAATCTAGCCTATCAGTAAATCCAGGCCCAGCCAATTTGAAGCTGAGAGGATTACATCTCTGAGGAGGCAGGATGCGACTCTGACTCTCAGCTGGTTTCAATCTGCAGTGGTAGGCAGTGGCTTGAGCTGGAAGCAGGGCAGTGTGATTAGCTCAACTGTCCCTTTTGAGCCTTCTCTGGGAAGGTGGGGATGCTGCTTGTACTAAATGTTTAGAAATTCTTCAAGAGTTAGCTCTAGCTTTCAAATAGAGCTCTAGTTTTGATTGGCCTCTCTCCCCTGAGGGTGTTCTTAATGTTTTGAGTAGTACCCTGAGAATATCCTCATATATTTCAGTTATCTAGAACGTCTGTCCCAGTCTATTCCCCTTTATCCTTCCTTCACCAGATACTTAAGCTTTTTCAGTATGTTCTGTGCCTAAAAGAATTGGTGTATCATTTCAGTATTGGTCCATCTCAGATAGATTGCCCCATTGTCATAGTTGAGATTGAGGAACTGTTTGTTTTCTTTTTATTATTAGGAGGGAAAAAAATCAGACTGTAATCTCTGCAGGGTAGTGCATGGTCTCTTCAAGATCTCAGCATTTCACTTTTGAGCACAATTTCATTTCCTGAGACTTTCCAAGTAAACCCATTCACTTGCTTCTGTTAATGTTAATCAATATGGGTTCTTAGAAACAAAACCACTGTTGACTGCAAGCATATTTTCCTATATAATCGCAGTAATGATTGCTCTTGTCAAAATATGCAGGCACTTGAAACTGAGAGGCGCTTATTTCCTATGCATAAATCAAGAGGGGTTTTTTATATAGTTGTTGTTAGCTTCTTTGGCAACTGAAACACATTATTTTTTGATCTTTGCAGAAAGATCTCTACTTTTCAGATTGGCTGCAATCTACTATTCTTAGTAGACTTGAGAATCTTGTTCAATTAGTTGGTCATTTGCAGAGGGTTACCTCTTGTGCAATGTTACCCAAGTCTAGGGAGTATATAGGCTTGATATGTTTTAACCTGGGATTGCTAGTACTACTTGGCATTAATCATAATTGTTTTATTATTGTATAGCTTTAATCTAGTAAGGGTAAGGAGGTGTGGTACCCTGCTTATGAGTCAGCCGTCATACATTTGGTTTCTTGTTTTGTCTTTAATGGCTTTCTGATGCTTGATTTTGGCATAATATTCATATTTGCATTATTCTTATACAAAGGTACTCATGCCTACTGTTGACTGCAGTGGTATAACAGTACTTTTTTATCTGGGAGCAATGAGATACACAGAACACTCTAAGGGAGTGAGAGCTGGGATGGGGGCATGAAGCTATTCTGGTGTGCTGTCTGAAATTTCCCATCGTTTAACTGCACCGTGTGTTGCGTTTTGCACTTATAGTGTTAGGTATCTGCTTCTTCAATACTGTCCTTACACGGTTGCTGCTGGGTGCTGCTGAGAGCCACCAGATTCATATCCAGGCTATCAAAGAGGGGCAGGGGAAGCAGGCAAGCCTAGGAAAATAGAATGTTTCAGAAGCTGGCAAAATCACTCCAGAGTAGGTATTGCTTAGCTTTGGGACCGTGTAATGAAAGGCACTGTGTAAATGTTAGGTTTGGCTCAGAATGAAAAATTCAACCTTTCTGCCTTCCTCCCTTCTAGAAATGATGAGATAGTGATGCCAGAAGAACAGACGGGCCTGGTGAAGGAAAACTATATCTGGAATGTCCTGCTGCATCGTGGTGCCACTGATGAGGGAATATTTCTCCATGTGCCTCCTGGAAGCTATGACCACGATCTCTTCACCATGACATGGGGGCCAACTATTGCAGCACTTTCTTATGTTTTTGATAAGAGCTTAGAAGAAACAATCATCCAGAAGGCTATCTCTGGTTTCAGGTAACTCTTGCATTCATGAAGACCCAGAAGGGTTAAAGTGTGGCCATAGTCTCCTCTTTACCTGCTGGAGACATCACAGTGAATATCAACTGCTACTTTTCCTAGCAATTGAAGACCATTTTATTGTGACCTATGGTCCTCTAGTTTTGTTCTGTTATTTGTATTAATTCATCCCATCTTGGCCTCTCTGGGTTGCTGCTCATTGTTTGGCTTGACTGCTATGTTGTAATAAATCAAAGTGCCTGGGGTATGTATTTTTAAACTCCAACCTGGTTACATTTAAAAGACCTGGTGACATAGCTGTGCTGCTTAGAAGTGAAAACTTATCAGTGAGAGATTGTATAGGAACGGTTTTTGGGCGTGCTTAGATCCAGACCAAATGATGCCTTAAGCATAGTTTTAAATCTCTGTTAATATACTGCTGTAGCCATGATCTCTTGGAAACTAGACCTTCAACACTACTGCCAATCTCAGCAACTCTCTCTTATGTCAGGACAGGAGATTAGGTATGTTGGCTCAGGTGCGAGTGGTCTGTCTGTTTAGACTCACTTCTTGAAAGTGATCCTTGCATCAGTACAAATATCAGCATCTATGGATGAGGATTGAGATTATTTGAGGGATAATGGTATAATTCTGTACATCAGCATTCATTATGAGCGGCTGGAGAGGAAGGTCTAAAATGTCAACAAAGAGGCTGACTGATTTTCTGTCCTGTAGACAGACTTGTCTGTGCTGACTTATTACATTATTTTCTGTTTTCTTCTTTCCCCAGGAAATGTGCAATGATTTCTGCTCACTATGGCCTTAGTGATGTGTTTGACAATCTCATAATTTCTCTTTGCAAGTTTACAGCCCTCAGCAGCGAGGTAAGTTTGGAAGGAGGGGAAATAAATATGGCTTTTAGTATATCAGAGCTCTCTTCCCCTGTTAAGCAGTAATATTTGCTTATTTTAGTTATCACAATATCTGTAGATACCTGTCAGCCTCTGCCCAGCGTTTTCTGGAGAAGGCAATGAATGAAAAGTGTGTAGTGAAGTAGGACTTCCATAGGACAGGTTGAAACATGTAAATTTCCTTCTACTTACTCGCAAGTGGCAGTTTGTGCAGAGCAGAATGCCATGACGTAGAAGGGTTTATTCCAACTGCTAGATCTGAGGAGATCTTGCTGTGATCAAGACAGCGATCCTCCATGATCCCGAGCAAGTTTATGCATTTCAGCTATTGAATATTTAGTTACAGGGCTTGTGCGGTGCCAAGAGGAATTGTTTTGCGAGCTGTTCTTCCAGAATGTAGGGGCTGTTCATCCATCCATCCATCCATCCAGCATAAAGGGGTTAGAAGAACAAATGCTTTGAGTTGTCGGTTGGTGTGTGGAGTCTGGTAATGAGATCAACTGTTAGGCCCATTTTTGGCAAGCCCTAAAGACAATTTCCGTGGGTTGTACTGTGAGAATAAATTCAAGGTACAGTGGTTGGTATAAGCTTTTTTTGCCCCACTCTGTTTGCATGTTACAGCATCAGCCTGTTTTTCCCCAAGGTGTTTGATAGACAGTGTGTGGTAGACCATGCTTTGTGTTAAGGAGAAGATGACAGTGACTCCTTTAAAGGGTCAGAACTCACAACGAATCTCACAGCATTGCTCTGAGAACCAGTGCAAGACCCACAGGGAGCAAAATAGAATTGTCACACGTACAAAAAAGGGGAAACAAAATCAATCAAGACTGAAAGCATGGGAGTAAAAAGGCCAAGACAGGTGATTTTTTTTTTTTTTTTTTAATCCCTTGAAGGGATAGCAGAGGAGGAACAAGTCCTGCAAATTAATCCAGTGAATGGAATTAGGCTGCAGGGAAACGGTATTGTTTGGACTGGGTGTTTTGTGTCACTTGGATTCTGGCATTGGTAGAAGTGATAAAGTACCAGGTTGACTATTAAAAGACAAAGAAATCCCAAGCGGTGGGGTTGCTTTAGATTCCCTCTTCCTCCACAGCTCACAACAGTAAAGATGAAATACTTGATCCTCTCCAGGCATACCAGACCTCGAGACTACCAATAGATAACACAAGCAGAGGAATGTCTGCCATGAAACAACTGCTTGACACAGATTTACAAAGTAGAAGCAACTAGACTAAGCCCTCCGAGGCACCAGCTATTGCCAGCTGCATCCCATCTAGTTGTGAGACTGGAATCTGGAGCAGTCTGAGGTCTGTGTAAATTAAGCAAGCGTGTCTTTTGGTGATGACGTAGAATCAGGGACTTCTGGATTTGAAGAAGGCTGTGAGTTCTTATCTTTGGCCAGATTCCAAGTACATCAATTACTTTCTGCTGCCCTAAATTCCTGTAAGGCTTGGAGACAATAGTGGAATATGACAACTGAACAAATATTTGAGAGACAGTCTGGTGGAAAGGGAGAAGGAAGGGCTGTTTTCAGGGGCTGAGGAGACAAAACAAAGAGCAACTGTTAGAAAGCAAGGGAAGAACATCAAAGTGTCACTTAGCTGCTAGTCAATTCCCAGGTCAGATCATCCTGGTGATCAGGCATCCTCTCCAAGCACTACAATTGCTATGCATGGCCGCTTTGGTTGAAAGAAGAGGAATGGGAAGGAACATGGAGGGAGATCAAGTGATTTAAGAAGAGCAAGCGCCCCACTTCTTGATCCACAGTTAAGACTCATACTGACTCAGTGTATAAGTAGTAGCAAAACCCCTGTGTGTTTTAGTTTGGTGGTTGTGGCTTGTTACCACAGTGCAAAACCAGGCATATTGCTCTTTGCACTCTAGAGACTGGAGTGATGTATGTATTTATGTGGTTTCCCCATAGCAACAATGAAAAAACCAAATTGGTTGTCACACTTCTGCCAGACTTCCAGATTGGCAGTTCTGATGGAGTTCACCTTTAGATCAAAGACCCATTTTGATAATAGTTTTGCCAGCAGTCTGGCTGAAGCAAGAGCTAGATTTTCTGAACTTCAAGTCTGAGTGGAAGAGACACATTTTCAATCCATCCTATCTCCTGTCTTCTCTCTCCTTTCTTGATGGAGGAATAAGTATGGGGTTTGTCCACAGAAGCAAGAGAATGGCGAAGCCCATCTTTTGTCAGAAGGACAAACTGCAGAAACATGGAGCATGTTACAGTGTCTGGTACTAGCTCACATGGTTGCTGCATTTTTTTCTTGTTTTGGCAGCATATATTTGATTGGTTTAAATGACTTATCACCCTTTTCGTATTTTGAAAAGCTGTGAGTGTTGAACAGATTATGAGGAATTGTGATCCAGCAATTATTGGCAGAGACTGTATGTCAGGATTCAGCACACTTACTTTGAATCTTGCTATTAAGTAGTGGTAGGAGTAGCTTTGCAAGTCAGTAATGCTTTTGGCCATAGTTTCCTTCTCTAACAGTAGAGCAGAGTAACTGCTGCTTCCAGAGATGTGGTACTTTTTGTAGAAGGCTTTGATCCTGGAATGAGTTCCCATAGCAGAATAAATCAGTGTTAGTGAATTTTCAGCAAGCACTTTCAAAATGTTCTGTATTGTTGTCATTTTTGGAGAGCTGATGTCGAGGTGGTCCAGTGATTCAGCTTGTATCAGGTGAGCCGTCTTGTCCTTGTTTTTGCGCAAAGTGAATATGAGCTGAGGAGTTATCCAAGCATCGTACACAGAATTGTTGTCTTTACCGTAACCAGTTCTGAACAGTCTGCCCTAATTTGTGTTGAAAAGAAAACATCTCTTGCTGACTGATTGCCACCCCCTCTTCTTTCCTGCAGTCTATTGAGAACCTGCCCACTGTTTTTGGAAGTAATCCCAAGGCCCATATTGCAGCAAAGACTGTGTTTCACTTGGCCCATCGCCATGGTGACATTCTGCGGGAGGGCTGGAAAAACATCATGGAGGCCATGCTACAGCTTTTCCGAGCAGAGCTGCTGCCCAAGGCCATGGTGGAGGTAATAATAGCCGGCCCGTGGGTAACTGAAGAGTAGGGGAGTGGGAAGCTGGCTTTTCACAGAACCAGCTCAAAGAGGAGGAGAGCTCTCTTGCAAAGGCCTGGCTTTGGTGAAGTGTGTACAGAGCTGGAAAGCCTGCAAAGGGTGTAGTGTTCGAGTAATGTGCAGGTTCCAGCTTCTGTCGTAGGGCTTCATTTTTTTCTCATTTTACTTTTGGTTGGGTTTGAGAAATTCCAGCATTCGTTTTACTTGAACAGATTCTGAATATTGTGCAGAAGAGGGATGTGCTTATAGGCATGAAGTATTACAGCACAGCATTGGTATTTCCAGATGGGGGTGACAGTTTACTGAAGGGGTGAAGGGTGAAGAGCTGGGGTACACATGGGTGGTTGGGTGTAGTGTTTCGTCACTAAGTGAAATGTTATGGGGTTGGGGGCGAAGGCTACAAAGAAGTAGACAATTGATATATGCACATTCTGGTCTGTCTTCCAGGTCGAAGACTTTGTGGATCCTAATGGCAAAATCTATCTGCAACGTGAGGAGACACCATCTAACCGGTGAGTGGTGTAGATGGCCCAGGCAGTCCTTTTTGTACCAAAGCTGGAGGATAATATGATTTCTTGTTTTCTCACTGATGCTGTTGTCTTCTGATTTGCAGTGGTGAATCTACAGTGCTGAGTTTTGTTAGTTGGCTCACCCTCAGTGGGACGGAGCAATCTGGTATGAGAGGGCCATCTACAGAGACACAAGAGGCAAAGCGAACGGCTCTGGAATGCATAAAGGTAACATACAGGCTGTAAAAGAACCTGCTTTTGTTCATGGTGACACTACTATGTGGATAACGGGCAACAGAAGCATAAGTATGCATGCTTCTAGGCAGTATAGCAGGTTTCAGAGGACTTTGGAATTGTAAGAGACTACAGAGGAGCGTATCTGCATTTTACAGCTAAAGGGTCTTATGTTATGCACAAATGTAGTAACACATGAAAACAGGAACGATTTCCCACAAGAGGCTGGGACCTGCCCCTAGCATCACTGTCCTGTAATTGAAGACAAATTAATAAATTCTCAAATGACTAATCTTTTCCAAGACAGTGTTAAGGCATATAGTGCCAACAAAAGATGAACCTGAGGTTTCGGCAGTGTGCGGACAGAGGAGTTATGTATTAAAATCTGTCTAGCACAGATAAGGACTGTAAGAGGTAATTGATGCTAAAGGAATGAACTAGCTGGCAGGATTTTTCCTCCAGGTAAAGCCACTATCTGTATCTTTCCTGGGAACAAGCTGTGTTTCTGGAGAATCTGTTTGTATGCCTTCCCCATACCCCAGATGCACAGTCTTCTCTTCTGTCTTTTGCAGCAATGTGATCCTGAGAAACTGATCACAGAAAGCAAATTCCTCCAACTTGAATCCCTCCAGGAGCTCATGAAGGTGAGAGAGATATTGGGCAAGGTGGGGTCAGACTGGTGATGGAACAAGGATGCTATGCATGATCATGGATATGTGCTGTGTACTCGCCTAGCTCCTCTGTCCCCAAAGGAGGTCTTGGACCTATTTGGGATATGAGACCAGGCATTAGTTCAGCTGTTACGTGTAACTTCTGTGCTGGCAGCCACAACTGCTTTAGTAGTAGAGGAAGGCATTAAATTGTGGAATGCATTCTAAAAGACTTGAGGAGGTCATGGCAAGTGTTTAAAAATATGTGTAGCTCTGTGTAGGACCTTAAGGTTATGCTGTTTCATCTTTTCTGGTGTGCTGCGTGCCTAACAAGAACGTTCTAAAAGGCTGCTTTAGAGGCAAGAGCTGTACAGAAATACTTGACTGTGTGCCCCTAGGTAGTGTGGTACCTCGCTGCTGTGGGGGACGTAATAAGGCTGGATTCACTATCCTAGAGAAGCTCATCTGCCAGGGTGAGGGTACTTAATCTGGTTCTGGTGGTGGCTTGTCAGGCTGATGTGGAGTTTGAGACCGCTCCAGGGTGTGGAATGAATCTGGCTGCTGCTCACCATTTCCAAAAGCAAATAGTGCAACCCTTGCAGGGATGCAGTGTGGGATGGCAGTGTGTGTTGTCTAATTCCATGGTTCCTTAAAGTGCAAGTGACTTTCCCTTCAGGCTGCTGTAATTGCAATTCACTGACTTCATCAATAGGGCGCATATTGAGACTCGCTAAAACAAAGCAAGGGTTTATTTGTCAAGGCTTGTTGCAGAGGTTCAGAAGAATAGGTATTGAGTTTCAAAGTAAAGGCAATGAGTGAGTAAACCCCAAAGAACAACACTTAAAACAGCTGAAGCAGAACTTGCTGTCTGGATCACACAAAGACCACTATGTTCCTGGCCTACATGGAGAAGCGGTGATGCAGTTTTTGTGTGCCATCTCAGTTCTGGGGGAACATTTTGCTCTTACCTCTACGTCAGGAATTCTCCCTTCATATGCAAGCTGATGGCTTGAGAGGAGTAGTTCCAGTATTTGTAGTTATTCCTAAGTATGTCTGCCTCTTCTGTGCTTCACATGTTCTTAGCAAGAAGCTGCTGGCTTTCAGAATTCCTCTCCATCTGAGAGACTTTGTCAGAGCTTAACATCTTTTAAGTACGTATTGCATCTTGCATAATAAAAAAAAAAACAACAAAACCAACCAACTTCTGTATGCTTAGCTTGACCTTTATTCAATACATTTTTGATGGACTATGTATGACCTCACCAGACAGTGGAGTGCAGTTTTGTGCAGACTCAAAGCATTCTGTTGGTCCTCACTTGTTGATCCTCCAGTTCTCGGGGCTTGTGAGTCACAAACATTTCCTTGCTTTTCTAGGCTCTAATCTCTGTGACTCCTGATGAGGAGACATATGATGAAGAGGATGCTGCCTTCTGCTTGGAGATGCTTCTGAGGATTGTGCTAGAGAATAGGTATGACCTTGAAATACATGCAGATTCATTGTAAATGTCCCTGCTTTACTGCAGCTGCTGCCTGGGTCCAGGGAATGAGTTCCTCATGTGCTTGATTTGCCATCTGAAGCAGCATGTGGCTGTAATTTCAGGGCTTAGCAATTCCACTCTAGCATGTGCAAACAGAGGGGCTATTCGCCCATGAATTATTGCTTGATATGCTGAGATTTGGATAACATAAACTAAACTCTGGAGGGAGAATTCTCCCACCTGATTGCTTTGCAAGTAATGAAGTAAATAAGAAAATTGATGGCTTTGTTTTTTCCATGTGTCTTTTCTTACATCTCCTGGCTGGAGTTTTTAATTGAAATGAAGAAATACTGGTTGTCTAGAGTTCTGGGAGAGGTGGCTGGATCCCGCATGTCTCATCTCCTTTCATCCTACCCTTTCCCTCCTCCTTGTTGTGGCTAGGGACCGTGTGACCTGTGTCTGGCAAACTGTCCGAGACCACCTCTATCATCTCTGTGTCCATGCGGTGGAGTTCTGCTTCTTGGTGGAGAGGGCAGTGGTGGGGCTGCTGAGACTGGCGATTCGGCTCCTTCGTCGAGAAGAAATCAGCGCGCAGGTAAGGGATTTTTGAAAATCAGTTAGTGGGGTTTTGTGGCTACATCTGGCAACACAGGAAACCAATTGCTCTTGGATGAACTCACTTTTAACCTGTCTGTGCTGCAGGTAACGACACACAGCAGTTGTAAGTAGCTCTGCATAAATGAAGGATGATTTTGCTGGAGTATGGAGTGTGAATTATAGGGTCTGATGTTCTTGTCTCCTTCTCTGGCCAGGTTCTTCTCTCATTACGTATCCTGCTCATGATGAAGCCAAATGTGCTGTCCAGAGTTAGCCATGAGGTTGCCTATGGCCTCCATGAACTCCTGAAGACCAATGCTGCCAACATTCACTCTGGGGATGACTGGTACACGCTCTTCACCCTCCTGGAGTGTATTGGGTCTGGGGTGAAGCCACCTGCAGCCCTGCAGGTTACAGCAAGGGCAGATAACGACACAGGTAAGACAGGCCAGCTTTTGCTAGGAAATCTGATGCCTGCCTGCCAGATAAGCAGCTGCTTCCTCAAGCTTTTCAATTAGCAAAGGGGACTGCAAGAAAACAAAGCTGATATTAAACTACATTAGCAAGATTAAAGACCAGCACCTGCTGTTCACTCCTACCCCATGGCCTGTCCCTGTCTCTATTCTGCCATATCTTCCTACTCAGTGAGCAGCAGTCCAGGTGCTAGTCCCTGGGGGAGCAGTGGGAGGAAAACTGATATCAGTTGTGGCAGCTGTAGAAGGTCTTTGCTCTACCCAAGGAGCATTTTCTGCTGGTTGTGGTCTGGTGCCTTGGGTAATATAGCCTTAATCTCTCATCTGGGTGTGTAATGTAAACTCAGCTGTTGTTCCTGTCATATTTGCTTCTTTGTGGGACTGACTCCTTTCTGTCCCCATTTTAAGAATCCCGTAAAGGGAGTTGTTCTTTAAAATTCTATTTCCAAATCCATTTGTGTTCAGAGTGCCTGAACCATTCCCACAAGACCAACCCACTATTTCCCACTTCTCTTGACTGTGTTAGAAAGACAGTCTTTTCAGCAAACTGTTCCTCTTTCGCTTTAGCCAGCTGGCAATGTATCTGAGGCTGACAGCTTCAGACTTTTAAAGCAAACAGCAAGAAAAGACTTTTCCAGAAGCCTTTGTTTTCCTCTTTGCTCTTCTAGAACTTCCTTGCTAGGTCCTGATGCTTTGTGCCAGACAGATGGGAGAAACCTGATTTTGCAAAACCCCTGTGGCCTTTGCTTTCTGGGCTAATGCTGGGCTGACTTCTCCCAACTTTTTTTTTTTTTTTTTAACTGCATCAGTCTTTGCTGATTGAGCAAACTACTTGACTGTGGCACCTTGCACATCAGAGCATTGGTTCTCTTTACCTCCTTCTGAAAACATTCGGTGCACTGTGTTCACAGCAAGTCTGTCTCTCTGCTGGTGAGTTTCTAGATAATACTGAACGATAGAGAGAATGAATTTTGGCTTCTAAATAACATTATATCAGTAGCTTAAATTTGGCCCTAGCAAAAATTTCTGTGCTTGGGACATGTGAAATAAAGGCTATCCTAAAGGTCAGGGAAGGTAGATCTGACAAGTGTGGAACACGCTAGTGTAGATTGCTGTTCATGAGAAAGACTTTACCAGTATTAGTGTGGAGCTGAGTGACCCCCAGAGGCCCTACATGAGTCATGTCATTCTGTGTTGTGCTTTTGGAGTTGTCTTGGCTGAACCTGGCACCTCCAGTTGTTCCTAAAGTGTGTGATACGTCTGATTCTTCCCCCAGAGTCAAAGCATTGGACTACCTGTTCTTTCTAAATCCACAGTCAGGCTGACAAGTGACATAGCAGAAGATGGAAAGCCCCTTCCCTCTGAAGGGGAAATCCAAACATACCTGCGGGGGACAAACAGTGTCATAGATCCATGTTTCCTGCTGTCTCCTGTGCATGCTCCTGTAATAGTTGTTCTTCCTCTCACAGGAGGAGAGGCCTGGCCCAGTTTCTTCCAGGGCCCACTGGTGGTTCCTAGCGGATGCTGATCTAATCTGTTTGCTTCTCCCTTATCCACAGCTGCTCTTCCAAGTTCTTCATTTGGCTTTGATCTAAAACCCATGCCTTTTGTCTTGCAGGTGCTCAGTCAGACAGCGAGGTGTCCTCCTCCTATCATCCAAGTGACATGAGCCTAGACCGTGGCTACACCTCTGATTCGGAGGTGTACACAGACCATGGGAAACCAGGCAAGATGCATCGCTCGGTGACAGATGTGGATGTCATGAATAGCGGCTGGCTAGTGGTGAGTAGCCGATGGGTTTCTGATGCCTGAAGAAGACTACTCCTAGCATGCTTGTGGGCAGAGGGTGTGGCAGGGTGAGAAAGAATATGACAGTAGTAAAGACAGCTAAGAGGAGCTGACAGGGTAAAGAGAGGATGGGGAGGAGATGCAGATGGAGAGGAGAAAGCTTGGAGGCAAATGAGGAAGAAAGGGAAACAGATCCTACAGAAACATTACCTGTTGGCTTCAGAAGAAATGCCCTTTCAACCTGTGCATGAGGTGCTGCTTGTTGTGCTACCCTTTCCTGCTACCCTCTTGCTGTGCCCTGCAGGTGGGGAAAGACGACATCGACACCTCCAGATCCACTGCTGGGCTCAGCAGGCTGGGGCCATCTCCTCTTGTCAACCAGTACAGCCTGACTGTGGGGCTGGATTTGGGCCCACATGACACAAAGTCTCTCATGAAGTGTGTAGAGTCCCTGTCCTTCATCGTGCGAGATGCTGCCCACGTTACACCTGAGAACTTCGAGCTCTGTGTCAAAACCATCCGCATTTTTGTGGAGGCGAGCTTGAATGGGGGTAAGATGGCCCTTGGTTTGACAATCAAGATTGGCCTGGGGTGGCCAGTCAGCAAGAAGTGTGAAGTATACTGTCAGGGAACAAGTACCCAAACCCCAGAAAATGGTCTGCTGTGACACAAGTATCCTGGCTCCTGCTGGCAGCAGGGACGTTGTTCTTATCCCTCTCTCTGGGGTGGAGGGGAGGTCTCGGTCTGATGTGGAGGTAGCAGTTATCAGCTGTTGCTGAAGGCTTTTCCTGAGGGGTGCTGGGTACCTCTTCAAGTGGGTACTTGTCATTTCACAGGACAGGGCCCTCTGCTGGGGATATCAAAAAGTGGTTGCTGTGTGTGTTAAAAGGCAGAAAATTTTGTGGCGGAGTGCCTATATGGTATGTTGCTGCCTTTCTAGGTTACAAGTCCCAGGAGAAGAGGGGGAAGAGCCACAGGTATGACAGTAAATCCAGTCGGTTAAAAAAAAAGCCAAAGGAGAGCTCCACACGGCGATCACGGGTCTTGAGCCAGCACCAGGCGCACACACACAGTGACGAGGATGAGGATGAGAGCATCCCTGCCAGCTACCACACTGTGTCTTTACAGGTTAGTCAGGACGTAAGTATAGCAAGGATTTCCTCCTCTCCTTTCCCATGCTCAGGGCCTTGCTAGGGAGTCACTGGGATTCTTTATGGGGCAAGGGGGGGGGCTGCATCCTGGGTTAGTGGGTGCTGGATGGCAGAGGGTGGCTCTGGTGGCAGTGTGTGGTTGTGCAACGAAAGAGGAAGAATGCAATTTGGATAGGCAAAAGCAGAATAGCAGCGAAGAGGGAAGTCCTCTGACAAGCAAGGATGGTGAGGTGTGGAGCTGTGAGTCACTGTAGTAGGTAAGCTGAATGTGGATCAAGGGCATCTGGAGGCATGAGGTTCATGTAGGATTAGTGGGGAGTCTGACAGGGCATCTGAGCTTGTGGAGAGGGGAAAGGCCTGTGGGCTGAGGCACTGGGATTTCAAGTACAGGACTGGGATGAGGGAGTCGTTTCTGTCCCTGGCTGGTACTTCAAAGGTGTGAAGGCACAGGCCTGCTGACTGCCAGACTGTTGGGCCTCAGTTCAGTAGTAGAGTCACTAGAATGCTGTCATTTGCCTATACAGAGCTGTTCTGAGAGAGTTTTGCTTGTGCTTACTGCCTTTTTTTTTTTTTTTTTGGTCGTCTGACTTAAAGTTGCAGAGAGTTGTCCCTGGACAGCATAGCTGAATCACTGGGTTTCTCCCTCTGCCTGGGAGAGTCAATACTCTGTGCCAGGAAAGGCTCCATTCTTTCTCCTGGCAGGGTTGGGATGCTCTTCCTCGAAGATGGGATTGACATGGCTACTGAACTGACACAAATCTTGCTGACGATGCCTGGCACAGACAGCAGGGCCTGACACCATCTCCATAGCTATATGTGGTTATGTACCTACAGGAAGCAGGACTGAGTAGCTGTGAGCCTTTTAGCATTGGTTTGGGGAAGAGCAGAGACCAGGGTTGCTTCAAATATTTAAGTCCTGTGTGTTGCTTAATGTGATGCTTGACTTGCAGCTCCTGGACCTCATGCACACCTTGCACACACGAGCGGCCACCATCTACACCTCCTGGGCAGAGGAGCAACGCCATCTAGAGACAGCAGGGAGGAAAATCGAAGCAGATTCCCGAACGCTGTGGTCCAACTGCTGGTGTCCTTTGCTACAGGGTAAAGCCATCCCCTTGCCATGAAACTGAGCAGAGACACTTCCAAAATAATGGCAGCATTCAGGAAAGTTCAGGAGCCAAGAACGAACTGCAGAAAACAGGCGGAGGTTGTTTTTAGGGTCTGCTGTAATTGAAAAAGAACTTGGCTTAGATCCCGAAAGGTATCTTTAGCAAGAGTTAGCTGCCAGCTTGCTTCAGGACCTGACAGTAGATTCCCAGTCTGTGGTCTGGAACAAGTATAATTCTTTTTCGGGTTTTGAGGGTTTTTTTTCCTATTTTTTCCCCAGAGAGTGTTTGACCTTCATTAGACTTTCCCACCCTAGACCAGGGAAGCAGGGATGTGACACTTTCCCTGTGGGCTTTGCACTGAATCCCTCTCTTGCAGGTATTGCTTGGCTGTGCTGTGATGCCCGACGCCAGGTACGGATGCAGGCACTCACTTACTTGCAGCGGGCCCTCCTGGTACATGACCTGCAGGCCCTGGATGCCCTGGAATGGGAGTCCTGCTTCAACAAGGTAATCTCCTGGCTGGGCTGGGCATGTAGGCAGAACATCATTGTCATGAAGAGCAAAGCTGTGTGCAGGAGTGGCAGAATGATGTCCTACTTCAGCAGTGTCATCTTGAGCAGCTTGTTCACCACAACAGACAAGGCATTCCTTTAGGCTTCTGACAGCCTCTTGGCGTATTGAAATAAATCCACTCATTTGCACTTCCCATTGCTCCTCCCGTGTTCTCTGCCTAGAAGCCACCAGTCGCAAAAGCCAACTCCTTCCTGTAAGGCTATGTAGGCAAATCTCATCAGTCGTTTTTCAGCTCTGAAATATCAACGTGTCTGATCCAACAGGTGCTGTTTCCTCTGCTAACCAAGCTACTTGAGAACATCAGCCCAGCTGATGTTGGTGGGATGGAAGAAACTAGGATGAGAGCCTCAACACTACTCTCCAAGGTGAGCATGCTTCTGCTGTCTGAAAGCTCAGGAGAAGCCATGTGCCTCAAGACAACCAAACTGTTTGCTGTAGTAGCTTCTCAACATCTCTGAACTGGACAGGTGTCAGTTTGCTACTTTGACTGTCTTCAGTACTGGGCTTCTCCACCACCTTCTGCTGTTGGGACATGCCTTCTTTCCAGAACTGTCTCCATGATCCTGGCCTTCAGAAGAGTTGTCAGGAAGGAGTTTGTGACTTTATGAAGGATGGAGAGAGAAGTATTTCACCCAATATTAGTTGAAGACAGTCTGTTCTAGTGTTGAAATGATGTACGTCACAAACTGATCATACTGACCTAAAGCAGAGAGTCTGGAAGGGTTGGAAGACATGGTGATGCAGACTGCAGTGGGCTCATACAAAGGAGACAAGATTCAGTCCTCTACATATGCAGCTCAGAAGAGTGGAGGCGTCTGGCATCCTTAGGCTGGGCCTGTGCGTGCTCCTAGTCTGCCACAAGGAGGGGGAATTCCAGATTTGCAAGACTGGCTTGTCCAGCTGTGAGCAGCAGCCCTGATACTACTTCTTGACAGTAGTTGTGTTTTTTCTTCTAGGTGTTCCTACAGCATCTCTCCCCGCTGCTCTCACTGACCACCTTTGCTGCCCTGTGGCTGACAATCCTGGACTTCATGGACAAATACATGCATGCTGGCTCCAGTGACTTACTGGTAAGGTGCTGAAAGTGATGCTGCTGCAGTGCTTTGAACAACCATTTATCAGTTTTAACCTTCTAAACTTGCAAGGTGTTTTAGGGTTTTTTTTTGGTTTTTGGGTTTTTTTACTCTTTTAATCCTTCCAAAAGCATTTTGTTCCATGGTCTTTCCCCTTGGCCTCTGTTTCCAAGACAGCCCTTTGGCTGTTTTGAGCTTTTGTTCATTGCTATATGTCCATTCGCTGTGTCCTGAGGAATGTCTCTGATTACAGCTGGAGGCCATCCCAGAATCTCTGAAGAATATGCTGCTTGTAATGGATACGGCTGGGATATTCCACAGTGCTGACTCGCGGACGGGATACTCGGATCTCTGGGAGATCACCTGGGAACGGATTGACTGTTTCTTGCCTAGGCTGCGGGATGAGCTCTTCAAACAGACAGTCATCCAAGGTAGGAGGGGCTGAGAAACCTTAAGAAAACAGGTCTTGGACCCCAGTGCTTGCACCTTGTCTAGTACCCAGCTGCCGTAGTGCCTGGATGCTGATGAAATGCTAGTTGCAGGAGGCTGTGGGAGCTTGGCACAAGGAGAGCAAACTGAGAGTGGGTAAAAGGAGTGAGCAGACTGGTGTGTGGACTCACTGGCTTGTTTTGTTTTCCTAGATCCTGTCCCCAGCATACCAATGGAGCAGCAGCATCAGAAATCAATAGTGTCTGCCCTGCCCCCTTCTCCTGTGGGGGATGCGAGACCAGCCACCCACCTGGCTCCTTTGGAGAAGCCCTGTGAACTGGGTGCCAATGGTGAGTCCCGTTTTCTTCTTTCCAGAATCATTTTCCCAGCACGGTGGTGTGGATCTGCTTTTCCTTGGTTTAGCGTGATCAACAGTGACCAGGCCTCTGGTGTTGTGAAACTGTTGTGCTTCCAAATGGATAGGTTGTGGCCTTCTTGCTGAGGTTATTGGGGTGGGCAGAGGTTGGGGCAGAATGCCTGTGACTGGCACCTGCTCCTCAGGGCCTCGTATGAAGGTATGTGGAAGGGGCAAATCTGGAAGGTCCGTGAGTTGATCCTCAGCCCCGCTTAGCTTTGAGCTGAAAGGTGACTTTGTCAAGGCCTGTGTAAGAATGTATTTTGTCTCTTCTTTTTTGCAGAGTCTGAGAGAGCCACTGCACCTGCCTCACCCACCATCAGCACCTCTGCCTCTCCGTCTTTCCCAGCATCAGCTCCAACAAAGACAAGCCCCGTTACAGACATACCTCCTACGACAGCACAGCCACCGCTCATCCTGCAGCCTCTTGCCTCTCCCCTGCAGGTTGGGGTGCCACCTATGACTCTGCCAATCATTCTCAACCCAGCCCTAATTGAAGCCACCTCTCCTGTTCCCCTCTTAGCTACTCCACGGCCCACTGACCCCATGACAACCTCTGAAGTCAATTAGTTTGAGGGTGTCTGAGAACTATCTGCTGAGGAAGCTCTGTGGGTGGAGGATGCTGGCCAAATGTTCTCTGGTAGCGAGCATGTTTGTTTTTAGAAGATGATGCTAACCTGAGCAGAAGGGCTGCTACCACAATCCCTCTGGAGCACATCACATTCTGCTCCCTTCCTGTGGCAACCACCTAGAAATCCATCTAGAAATCCCTGTCGTCTTGGAGGGGTACCCAGTTCCACTGACCAGTCTCCTTCCTGCCTTCACAATCTCAGGGGCCAGGCAATGACCGCACCCAGCAGCCTGGGACCAAGCTGCCACCAGTTCATCTGGTGAAGAGGGGAAACTCTTTGATGTGACACCAGAGAGGGGCTGCAGTACAGGACTGTCTCTCGGATTATTCAGTCCCGTCCCTGGACGATTCCCCAGCCGTTCCCTAGCTTTCCTGCCCATGCTTCTGGTCGCACTGCTTTGTTGGGGCTCTGGGCATGCCTGGGTTCAGCAGGTTGAGAATTTTGTGTAGAAATGTGGATTGCTTACAGTGCAGCTCCCAGCTTGCTACGCAGGGCTTCTTGTCTGCTGTAACCACATGCTTTCCTTACGCAACATGGATCACAGCAATCCCCATGCCAGATAGGGAGTAGGCAGCAGGGGGAGTCTGGTAGGGGCAGCGTTGCTTTCCTCCTTCTTCCTCTAAGTGTCATCAGGCTTTCTGGTTGGAGAGAGCAAATTCAGAAGGCCCTGCCTAGTTTAGCAGATGAGAAGGAAATGCAGAGTCCCGAGAGCTGAGAGCAGACCACCATGGCCACCTCTCAAACAGCGCTTGGGGAGCCGCTCCCCTGGGGTGCACAGCAGTGCCGTGTTGTCCACCACTCGCTACCTTGGTCTCTTGGTGTCCAGCCCCATTCCTTAGGAGAACATCCTCTTCAGCTAGAGAAGATGTGGGGATCTGTGGCACCTGCTGACAGATGCCCAGCAAGTCTGCTGTGCTTTCTCTTGGAAGCTCTGCAGAGATTGCACCCTTCTGCATCTTCTAGTTGTTGGGAACCTACCTTCTTTTCCACCTAGAACGCCCCTGCAGCTGAGACCCTGGTAGTCATATTCTTGTGCTTCTGCCTTGCAGCAAGGATGTTTCGCTCTTCCACCCCCTCATGCCCAGAGCAGAGCTGGCTGCCTGGCAAGCGCTGCGTCTTCGTTCTTCCTCCCCTCTCAATTAGTTGGCTAAATTCTCAATAATACCAATCTCGGAAATCCCACCGGTGGCTGGGAGGGGCATGGGCACAACTCCAACCCAGTGTATACTGTACTGAGAGGAACCTACGGTCGGGGTGGGAGTACAACCAGTGTACATATAGAGTAAATGGCTACAAATCCAATGGACTTTTTACAGTGTAATAAATACATCCTGTAAATGAATGCTCCAGTGTTGTGCTCCTTTTCTGTCGTGGTTCTGCGGCTCATAGCTTTGGGAAGAAAGGAGTTTAGTTGTCAAGGTGCTGTGCCCAGCTGCCAGCCCCCCGCCTCCATATACCTCCAACGGAGCGCTCTTGTCTGCGGGGAGCACGGAGGGACTTGCCCTAGCTCGTGGCAGGGCTGCGGTGGAGGTTGGCCATCAAGGGGCTAAGCAGAAATGGTTCCCATCACGGGCAAAGCAGAGCTGTAACAGCTGGATTGCTCTTGCTCCTGGCAAGAACTGTCAGCTGTAAAATTTGTGGCGTTATGTTGGTGTGTGCTCATGCACTGCCAGGACTGAGGGCAGAGACTAGGGCTGAGGAGCAGGTGCCCTGTGGCATCTCGGCACGCAGCCACCGGCAGACCTCGGTGACAACCTGGCTGACTTGGGACGAAGGAGCATTTTCTGTCTGATGAGAAAGAAATACTCATTTCCGCTGACAGGACTCGGACTTGGAGAGGGCATGAGAGATCCTGGGCTCTTCCAGGGCTAATGCTTGCCGTGGATGTGGACAACCACACATACTTCCCTCCTGATGTTGTCTACTTTGTCTTGTGGCAAGATGTGGCACTGTGGTAGTGCCACAGTGTCCTTGGAGCTGTGTGAGGCACCAATGCCTTCCCTATCGCAAGGATTCCAAGCGACTCCTGTGGGCTTGATAAGGGGTTTAAAAATTTGGAGTTTGTTTGAATTGCATGAGCCAAGATCTAAATATTGCGTAATGGAGGAGTAATGCTAGGAAAGTCCCGTTAATAAATCCTGGTTCCCTTACCCCATTTCCGCCATTCCTGGAATATTTCCACTGTTGCAGCCTTCTCTTCCTCACCCTCCACTGCTTCCAGATTGTGTCCTTCCAGCCCTTAGATGTGTCCATTCATGTGTTTGAATCCTGGTGCTGCCCATGGCCCTTCTATACCCAGCCCACCTCTCTGTCTTGTATTTCCAAGCCTTCACTTCTATTTACAGCTCTGTTTTTCTGAGCTGTCTCCAAAATGCTCACTGAAACCTTTAGATGATTAACTCTTTGTAAACCATTGCTCAATTGCCAAGTGCCTTGATGGCAGCATTACTGCCCTCTGATCCCCAGGCGGTCCTTCGACGACTTGGAGTAGTATCAGCTAACGGTAAAGCCCGGTTTTTCCCCGCTGCCTTCAGATAGTTGTTTGGGGGATGTTGTGTTTTAAACTGCAAACTCAGTTTCTGCTGAGAGCATTACATCTCAATTCAGACAATTGCGGTGCAAAGCAAAAGCCACACGAGGAAACTGCAGGAAGCGGGACTGGAATGGAAAGAATGTCGACTGGAAAGACAGACAGAATTGCACTTTAAACAGTTTTCACTAGACTGTAAATAGGAATGGATTGGAAAAACAGAAAAAAATTTCTTTGAACGTTGTTTGGATTTTGCCATAATGAGGTTTCATGTGTTACACAGAAAAAATAACAGGGAAAGCCTTTGAACGGAAAACAGATCAGAATCAACTGACAAGTAGCATGTGCCATGATACATATTTTTATTAAGAAGTCTCTTGAACTCTATTTGTAACTTACGTTACATAAGACAGTCATGCTACCAGCAGCTGTTGGCGAGGAGTGGTGTCCACAACACCAGCTTTCAGGTTTGTCCCAGTATACACTTTTTCTAGTCTTGGACTTCTCATTTTCACAAGTCTGACTCACCATTTCCCAGAGGAGGCTGGACAGACATCACCGCAGTTGGGTTTTACTGACCTCTTCTGTTCCCATTTATATCAAGAACCTCCACTGCTGAAACTGAATAGAAATAAATATTGGGATTTAGTGTGTGTCAGTAGGACGGGTTACTGTGGAGCTGGTGTTTCCCCATTGGTGTGAAGCTTCCTAGTGGGAGAAAGTCCTATAGAAAGGTAAGTCCTGGCTGTAAAACATAAATTTGGCACTGAAATTCGTGAAACTGCAGCAATGCTGCTTTTAGATTCAATTTTTAAATTGAATCTGAGCATACTGAGAAGACCTGATCTGTAGGAAAAGATTTCCATGAAACATCTTCCAACAGTGAGCTGGCTTTTTTAGAAGTTACCCTCATTCCTAGAAACGCTAGCTGTTGAACTCCTCTGGAAAAATCTGCACCTCTTGCGGAGCCTAAACTATCCCATGCCCCGCTCCCTCGCCCCACCTGCGCGGAAGGCGGCCCGGCGGGGTTTGTACCGCTCGCCCCGCGGCCCGGGAGCGATCTGAGCCCGCCAAGGCTGCGGGAGGCGGCCGCAGCGGCGACGCTGGCCTGACGCCCGCCGCGCTGGCCGGCACTCTTCCCACCGCCGCCCGTCCGTGGGGGCCGCCGGGAGAGGGAGGGCCAGGCCCGCCGTCCGCCGGCGGAGAGAAATGCCGGGGGCAGCTGTGGGAGCGCAACCGGCCTGGGCGCACAGTTCTGGAGCGCAGCTCCTGCAGGGAAAGGTCAGGGAACGCGATGTGCTGGACGGCGAGGAGAGAGCCCGGGCCTGCGGGGAGGCTGCCTGGGGCGCGATTCAACGCGCAAGGGAGATGAGATTCCCCCGAGACTACGAGTCCCAGTATGCAGTACTGCTCCGCCAGTTGCATAACCTGCACCCCAGCCCGGGTGAGGTGGTGGGGTGGCCGGAGCCCCTCTCCCACGCTTGCCAGGGCAGCTCCTCCCCGCAGAAGGCAGCGGGAAGGTGCAGGTTTGGGGAGCAGCAGCCGCTCGGAGGCCCCGAGGGGCGCATGCACCCTTCGGCTGCGCCGCGTGTTACGGGACGTGCAAACACACGCCTGCAAGCGGCGGCGGGGCCGGAGGGTGGGTTATCGCCCGGTTACCAACAGGGAAACGGGGCTGCTGCGGCCTGGCCGCAGCCCGGCTGCTCTGCCAGGGGAAGTCGTGCTTCCCTTTCTCTTACCAAGTTTTCCACGTAAGAGAAACGGCAATGGTCTCTGGGCAGCCGGGTCGGTGGGCGGCTGCTAAACTTAATCCCCCGTTGCAGCCATTTGTAGAAAGCGTCTGGGAAAGGAGAGGTCAGGCTAACCGGGTCGGGACGCCGCGTGCGGGCGGTGGCTTGCGGTGTGGGAGGCAGCCGAGGTGTCGCTAGCCATTTCGCGAGAGGGCAGGATCTGCCCACACAGGGGCTCCAACCGAGCCTTGTCCTCAGGAGGGGCGGCTGAGCCCACATTAAGCCCCTTCCCACGAAGAAGAGGAGGGGACCGAGCAAGGTCCTCTGCGCCCGGCTGTTACCTGGCGCTGTACCTCCTGGGGGGCACAGTCCCCTTTGGGCTACGCTCGCTGGAGGAGCCCACAGCCTCATGGACACAGGGACGGTGTTTGGGGCAGAGAGAGCATCACCTGGGGCTGAGGAGGGGGGTGTCCCCAGCGCCCTGCAGCCAGCTGCTGCCGTCCGATTCAGCCATGGCAAAGGCCGCCCCGGGCTGCAGCTCCAGGGGAGGGGGTGTTTGCTGCCGGGCGGTGCCCTGCCGTGTCCCCCATGTCCCCCGTGTCCCCCCAGCGCTGTTTTTGGCGAGCAGGAGCCCGTCCCTCCACCCCGGCCGTGTCCTGCGGGGGGGCACGGCAGCGCAGACCGCGCTGCGGGGGTGGGTCGGGCTGCCCCGCCCTGCGCTCCCCGGTGTTACCGGCTCCCTGCCGCCCCCGCTCCCCGCCCGCCGGCTGCCCCTCCGCGGCCCGGCCCGGGGGTGTCGGCGCACCCCCCCCAACCCCCCCCCCGCCCCGGGGCCGGCAGCGCCGCCGCCACGTGGCGCCCGGGGCCGGGCCGGGCCGTCCCCGCTGCCCGTTCGCCGCCGGACGGGGCGGGCCCTGCCCCCGCCGAGCGGGACCCGCGCTGCCCGCGGGGCGGAGCCGGCCTGGGCTGTCCCGGCACGGCACGGCACGGCTCCCGCACCGGCCGCACCTCGCTCCGCCCGCCCCGGCCCCGGCCCCGGCCCCGGCCCCGGCCCCGGCCCCGGCCCCGGCCCCGGCCGCCCATGGGGAGCGCGGCCCGGCGGCGGCCCGGCAGCAGGAGGCAGCGGGGAGGCTGCTCCCCCGGCGGCCCCGCTCGCCCCTAGCCCGGCGGGGCATGCCCGGTCCCAGGATGCCGGCCTGGGGGATCCTGCCCGTCACGCTGCCTGCCTTCACCATCACCGGCATGTGGATCGTGTGAGTGCCGCGGGGCGGCCCGGAGCCGCCTCCGGTCCCCCCGTAATTCCCCCCACCCCCCCGGCGGCGGGGCCGGGGTCGGCCGGGCTGCGGGGCGGGATGCTGCGGGGTGCTGCGGGGTGGGATGCTGCGGGATGCTGCAAGGCACCACCGGGCCTATGGCATGTTGGGGCACTTCTGCGCTCTCAGTCGCTCCCACACCTCCCCGTCCCCCCACAGCCACCCGGCGTGGTCACCGCGTCCCCTGCAGCAGCGCTGGCATGTGCCGCCCTGGCCTCGCGCCCCTGACACCCCGTGGGACCGTGTGCCCCTGTCCAAGCGTGAGCGTGGCCAATGCTTAGGCATCACAGGAACGGGAGCGATGCCACCAGCCCAGGTCCTGCAGTGCCAGGGCTGGAACCAGCACATGGTCCATCCATGTGGTGGATGGACTGGGAGGGCCAGGGGACGTTTGTCCCTTGTGCTGGGGGCAGGGGCTGTGCCACCTGGGTGAGTGGCGCTAGCCCACCCTGCCAGTCACTGCCCTGGGCTCTGGCACTGGGATCTCAGCTGGTCACATAAGGCTGTCCTGCCCTGGTCCGTCAGATCCCCTGTGCCAACTACCGCAGGGGTGCTGCGCACTGGATGAGGGGCTTTTCCCACAGGCACAGGGAGCCCCAGCGTATAGGTGGTGGGACTTTCTGGGGCGTGGGGTGGAGCAAGCGCACCCCATACCATGCAGGTCCCTCCAAGAGCTTCCCTCTGTGGTACCCCCCCTGTCCTCCTTCACACCAAAGCTGAGTGCTGACCCTGGTGCAGGGATCTCCTGCTCCAAGTTTTGCCCCTGGACGCCTCACGAAGCCCTGGCTGTCTCCAGTGGGTAACCCTGGGGGGCACATGCCCCTCCAGCCCGGAGCAGCACGGGTGGGAGGTGCTGCTCGTGGTCCTTACAGCCAGAGCTGCCATGGGAGGGGGGTCTTGGGCAGTTTTTCTGTCCCCAAACATGTCCTGCAGCTGCCCGGGGCGCTCTGTGTCCCTTGTCTGCACAGTGGCAGGGTGAGGCCGGGCAGCTGCATGTGGGAGAGGGTGGCCCATGCAGGGCCATGCCTGGGATGCAGAGCTCTAAGGGGGGAGCAGGTGGGTGGGGGCACATCCCACCGGGGGAAGACAGTGCTGTTTGTGCCTCTCTTGGCTTATTGCCCCCTCCCAGGAAGGCACGGAGGGCTGGGACGGGGACTGGGTGCTTGGGGGTGACCTGTGCTGGGAAGTGGCTGGGTGAGAGGTCTGCAGGCGGGGGTGATGCTCTTCGTGGGCGACTCTTGAGGTGAGCAGTGCTGCCCCATGGTTCCCCCCAGGTGTCCCACTCTTTGCCCCAGCACCTCTCTGCTGGGATCATCCTTTTCACAGCCCGGCTGTTACGTGGCCAGCTTGGGCGGGAGAGGGGTTTTCTTACCGGTGTTGGGGCCTATTTTTAACCTGAGCTGTTTACGGCCGCTGGCGGCAGCGATTTGAACAGCACGGTACCGCCCGCTGCTGTGGCTGCCAGGCGGGAGGGTTCCTCGCTGGCTGGGGGGGCCATGGGGCCGAGACCCCCCCTGGAGCTGAGCGGGATGAATGTCATGAACCCCTTGTTACGCTGACCGAGGTGCAGGGGTGACTCCACAGTGAAATGCTTGATGGCGCTGATCTGCCCAAAATGCCCTGCCGACACATCGGCTACTTTTCCAGACTTCTTTTAGCTCCGGGCGCTGGCCCGCCAGAGGCCGGGGGAAGCACAGCAGAGCCCAGCGGCCATCGGGGGACAGCCGGCATGGCTGTAGGCTGGTGGAGAGCCCCGATGCCGGGGTGGGGGGCTCTGCGGCAGAGCAGCCCCCCAGAGCCTGGTGAGCATGGCAGTGCCATGGGGAAAAGGTCCCGCAGGAGCAGCCACAGCCGCACTGGACTGGAGCAGGAGGCGGCTCTCGGCGGGGGTGGGGGTACTGGGCAGGGGGACATGCTCCCGGCAGCAGGAGCCCCCCGAGAATGCGGACTGGGCTCATGCACTTGCTTTTCTTTTTCCTGCCTTTTAGAGCCGGGAGGTGCCGCAGGGTGAGTGCCAGCTCCTGGCAGGCACGAAGGGACAGTACCCCCGGCTACCGCAGCTGGCCCCGGGTGGCAGCCGGGAGCGGGGATGCGGGGAGGCGGGTGGCTGCGGTAATCCCCATTGTTGTCTCTCCGCCAGGTACGCCATGGCACTTTCCAACAACCACATCTGCCCCGTCCACAACTGGTAAGACCTGGGGGGGGGGGGGGGTGGGGGGGGCAGCAGGGGCCCTTTGCCATGGACCAGCTCGGTTAAAGACCCGGTCATGCCGGGTCCCTCTCCAGACCTGTCCTGCTTGAACCGTGCCGTGCTGTGCCAGACCGGCGGGTAGCCAAAACACCGCCTGCACGGGGGACTCACCCCCTGGCTGGGGATGACGGGAGAGGTGGGAGCATTGAAGGGAGCACAGAGCCACCTTCTCCCCCAGCAGACATGGTGGTGACAGTGATGGGGCGCAGTCGCCCCGGGGCACGTGTCTCCTGTCGACCCCGCAAGTGGCTTTTGGGAGCAGAGCAGCTTGGGGCGTAGCTGCTGGCAGGGTTGGGCCCCGCGTTAGCAAAGCGGTGAGGATGCCAGGGCTGAGCGGGGCTATCGAAAGCCGCCCTCCCTTCCCCGCCCAGGCTCGCCTGCGGTTACAGCCGCGCCGGTGAACAGTCCGGCCCTGCTGCAAACCAGGCGGGGAGAAGGAGGCCATTGAAAAAACACAGCATGGGGGAAGTATGAAAATAAGTGGTCAGGGAATTACAGAGGGCCGTGTGTCTCCATGGAAAAGGTTGAAGCTCGCTCGCTTGCTTGCTTGCTTGAGGCTAAATCTGGCAGTGCCAGGGGGATGGGACGGCCCCGCGGCGCCCGGCCACCCCACGGGCAGAGCTGCCTGCAGCAGCCCGGGATGGGGGACGAGGCACGGGAGAGGCGAGGGCTGGGGGGGAAAAAAAAAAAAAAAAAAATCCATTTGCTCTCTTGGCAACTTCTTCCGCAGGGTTTTTGGCTTGTTGTGTCTACTTAAAAATCTGCCCAGAAAAAAAATCCATGTTAGTTTAATTCTTGCTGGAGTGTTTGAAGAAGGGGGGGGGAAAAAAAAAAAAACCCGCTGCCATTTCCTGCCTGATGGCTGCTTCTGCCCTGGGAAGAATGTGTGTGTTGGGTTGTCTCTGCGCACAGCCAGCCCTTAATGATGAATAATGCTTCCCGGCCGCGGGCTGCTTGCTTTAAACAAAATAATAATAATAAAAAAAAAAAACCTTCCCAAACCAAACACGGCCCCAAGAGCAACCCTTGAGGAGGCCGTGGGGCTCCACGCCTCGCCGGGGTTCACGGTCGGTCGGAAAACAAAGCCACCAGTAAAGGAGGAGACTGAACAAACACCAGAGCCCAGCCCGGCCCTTGCCAAAAAGGCCGTTTTAACCGTGCGCTTGCTGAGCGGCCGGAGGCGGCTGATGGTCGCCCTGGGCCCTGGGCCAGGGGCAGGACGGTGCTGGCCCCCCCCACGGCTCCTGTCCCCGCTGTGGGGCTGGGGGTGTCTGGGGGAGCCCTTTGGGGCACAGTGCTCCCTGCCTGCGGTGTGGGGAGGGGGTCCTGCTCAGATGTGCCAGGCAGAGGTGCTGGGTGCCTGGGTGATGCTGCAGCAAAGGGGCACCCAAAAACCCGCTGCAAGCGTGTGCCAGCTCCTGGGATGGCAAGGGGGCGCAGACCCCTCAGGGGGCGGGGAGTGGAATTTGGTTATGGCTGCAGGCGGCAGCTGTGGTACAGGAAGGTGCCTCGGGCTGATAGGAGCTGTGGGTCCCCGGGGATCACAGGGTCTGTGGCCACAGGACACACTTCCAGGGCTCTGTGGTGGCTTTGGCAGCAGAGCCCTGCCCCAGCCCGGCGGCGCTGGGAGCTGCTAACAGGCCCCCGAGGGGATGCCCAGCCGGCTTGCAGGGCTCCCCAGGGCAGCCTGGGGGCTTGCTCCTGCCGTGTCCCCCCTCGGGCAGCTCCCGCCCTCCCTCCTAGGTGGGGTGGCACTGCCCGGGGCTGCTCCTGGCCCGTGGGGGCCGTTTCCCGCTCAGCTCGGCGTCCCGTGCAAGCCCAGAGCTGTTGGTGGCTGCGTGCCCGGCTCCACCTGCGCTCCCACCCCAGGGATGTGTGCGACGGCGCTGGAGCACGGGTGCTCCCGCTCCTGCCTGGGGCGCAGGGCTGCAAGAACACCCTGAGCCCAGCACCCCGCTCCATGCAGCCCCCCTGCCCTGCCATGGCCTCTCCCTCGCAGGCGGGGGCTCCGGGTGGGCAGCAGAGCCAGCAGGCAGGGCACGGGCTGTGGAAACGCAGGTGTGACGCTCCCGGAGGACCCCGTTGGGCCATGGGTCACTCCCTGGAGGGTTTTGTCCCCAGGGTGCGGGCACATCCCTGGGGTCGGGCTGCGCTCGCTGGGGAGCAGCTCTGCCGCCCCTGCAGGGCCTTTGGGCAGGAGGGTCCCGGGCAGCAGCGGGGCTCTCCTAGCCTGTCCCTTTGCTCCTGGCAGGAATTACAACCAGTCGTGCGGCGTGGACAGCCCCGGCTCCTGCTGCACGCTGGACCACATCCCCCTCGTCAGGTGAGCAGCTGCGGGGCAGGAGCGCGGGGCCGGCCGGGGGTCGGGGCTGCTCCAAGAGCACCCCTGGGGTAGCCCAGGAGCGTGTCCTGGGGAGGGGGGCACGCGCCGCACCCCGGTGCCCCCTGGCTAAGGGCTCCCCGGGCCTTGCCTTGTCCCCGCAGCAAGTGTGGCACCCTGCCTCCCGAGAGCTGCTTCTTCAGCCTCATCTGCAGCCTGGGCTCCTTCATGGGTAAGTGCCGGCTGCCGGGGGAGCGGGGCCGGGAGCGGGGTGCCCTGTGACACTCACCCCCAGCGGGGGGGCAGGGGCGGGTGGTGGGGGCACCGCATGCAGCGGTGTGTGACGGGGCTGTATCTCCCTCCTGCAGTCATCCTGGTGGGGCTGCTGCGCTACGCCCACCTCCTGGAGCGCCTCGGGCCGTCCCTTCTCAACACCCTGGGGCTGGCCACCGGCTGGGTCTGCGCCGCTGGCCTCACCATGGTCGGCAACTTCCAGGTAAGGCATCTCCTCGGAGGGTCCCAGGGGGCAGGGAGGATGGGAGGGGGCCTCGGCTGGAGTAGAGCAGCGGTAGCAGTCGGTGGTGTAGGATTTGCAGTGGTTGTTTTGGTCCCCTTCCCCCAACCGTGCACTCCTTCACCTCCGCCGGGCGCTGTTCTTCCCCAGGCGCTGGGACTCCTCTTTGCTTGTGCACTCGTGGTTTCAGGTCCAGATTAAGCTGCTGGATTTGGTTTAACCCTTATCTGAGCCCCTCTGCACGGTCTGTCCCCTCCATGGATGCGTGACCCTGCGCAGGCAGGGACATGCCAGCCGGGCAGAGGAGACCCAGCCAAGCTGCCGGTGCTGCCGCTGCCCGGCCATCCCGCTGTGGCTGTTTGCTGCTCGGGGGGGCGATGCCAGGAAACGTGTCTGGGCAGAGCCTGCGCTCGCAGGGTCCGGAGCGGTCCAGGGCTTGGCGGCAGCCGGCAGCGCTCACCCCCACGCCTGCGCTGCCAGGCACCGGCTTCCCGGCAGCTGCCTGCAGCAGCCAGTCCCTTCCGCTTGGCAGGAGGCTGCTGCCGGCGCCACCCCCCCGGGGAGAAGCTTTGCTGGCCCCGATCCCCCTTGTGCCCCAGCCGTGGCTCAGCAGCTCTGCTGGCGGCCGGGCTGTGACCCCCCGGAGGGGGTGCGGGCAGCCCCAGATGCTGCTGAGGGCAGAGGGCAGCCCCTGCCCCACGTCCCTGGGCATGGCGGGGCTGTTGGCCCAAGGGGCTCAGGAGCTACCGCCCCACGGATGCACAAAGAAGTGCTTTGAGATCCCAGCAGCAGGTCCAAATCTGCTCTTCGGCCTGGAGTTGGGTACTCCACGCTGCCTGGACCCGCTCCTGGCACTGCCCACCCCCTGGAGCAGAGCCGTGCCGGGGGAGCATCCCGGGGTGTGGACACCGACGGTCTCTCCCCTGCAGGTGGATCACGCCAAGGTGCTGCACTACATCGGGGCGGGGGTGGCCTTTCCCACCAGCATGCTGTTCCTGCTCCTGCAGTCCATCCTCACCTACCGCATGGCCAAAACCCGCGGGCAGTACTGGACCGGCCACTTACGTAGCATCCTCACCTCTGTGGCCTTCCTCACCCTCATCTTCAGTATCCTTCTGAAGGGTGTGGGGAGGAGATGCGGGATGGGCTGGCAAAAGGTGGTCCTTGCAGGGGGGGCACGTGCCCCATGTCCTCCATCCTTTGGTCTGGCAGCGAGGCAGGGTGCCAGGAGGGGCTGGGCAGGGGGCTGAGGGTGGGCAGCTCGCTGCAGGCGTAAGCTGGAGGAGCAGCAGTGTCGGGGCAGTGCAGGGGTGAGGAGGGGAAGGGATCCTGGTGGGCATGTCTCGGGGCGCTGGGGTGCCCCAAACCAACCCTTCCCTGGCTGCTGCAGCCCAGCCCAGCCACCGCTGCAGGCTGCAGCCCTACACCTTGCAGAGTGGAAGGACCGGTTAATTGTTGGGGTTTTTTTAATGAGGCAAAGGTATGTTGAGCCCTCGGCAATGCATAGTCCATGTGAGTTACCTGTATGACCGAAGCTGAGGACAAAAGTGCTCTGTGTGGGCACCAGGCGGGTGCATGGCGGCACCTCTGCCAGCCGGGGCTCACCAGCACCCACCGTCCGGCCTGCCCCTGGCACGAGGGAGGGCTCGGAGAGCAGCGCTGGGGTCTGCAAACACTGTGCTGAGGAGGGAGGGCACGGCGGCAGGCGGAGCAGGGCTGGAAGAATGGTCCCGAGTGTGTGGCCGGGGAGCCAGGGGCTTATTTGGGTCTGAGGTTAGGGATAAATTGGGAAACAAGGTGGTGGTTATTGGGCAGGGAGGGGGAAAAAGCATGTGGTGTCCACAGGTCCCAAAGAGGCTGGCTGGGGTCTGGCCGGGACAAGCAGCGCGGGAGGAGCCTGGGGGGGTTCGGCGGGCCCAGAACGTGCCAGAGGGTCCCGCTCTGTCGCCACAGCAGGCAGGCGGGCCGGGAAGCAGGCAGGGAGCTGGGAAGGGCAGGAGTGCCGTGGGGCTGTGCCAGCTGGGAGGGACAGGCAGGGCATGTAAGGACAAGGGTGACAGGGCTGGTGCCTGTCTGCTGTGGCCGTGCTGCTCGGTAAGCACTGCGGACTGGAAGTGGGAAAGCAGCGGGCTGTGGTGGGGACGGTGTGGGGAAAGGGCTGGGGCCTCTCCTGGTGGGATGGGAGGAGTGAGCAGAGGGTCAGGTCCCTGCCTCTCCGGCTCTCCCAGATCTTGGTCTCGCTGGCAGAAGGCAGGATGATGCCAGAGGCTTCACCTGGAGGGCTGGGGGAGGTACCTGCCTTCTCCCCTCACCCGTGGTGGCTCCGGCAGTAGCTTTCCCTAGAGATCCCCAGTCAGAATGAGGGAAGCGTAAAGAAGCTCTGGCAATGGCAGGACCTGGAGGAGAGGGAGAAGGCCCCCTCTCTGGGGTCAGCCAGCAGCGCAGAGAGACAGGGGGTGCTGCGGAGCTGGGACACAGCAGCCCATACCCCCTAACCGAGAGGGGGAGGGCTGAGGAGTTTTTACCGAATTTGCATCCCGTGGGAAGACGGAGAGCGTCAGCCTGGTTTGAGGAAGAGGCGAGGGGTGTGGGGAGGGTGAGGCAGCCGGGCACCCAGCTTGCCCGAGTGCTGCAGCTCGAGTTCCTCCTGCCACAGCCTCTTCAGAAAATCCCCGCCTGGCATCGGTCCCGTGATTTACCGAGGCTGGTTTGGGCACGTGTGCCACCACCTCACCCGTGCCAGGGCCCTCCCAGTGCTGGGGGAAGCATGTGGGGTTTCTTGGTTTTAGGGGTGGTGGTGTGTTCCCTGCGGAGGGGGGCTGCTCATGGCCGCCCCAGCATGCAGTGGCAGTGGGATGTGGTGGTCTTCCGTGGGGTGGTTGGGGTCCAGCTGTGCTTTCCTTGACGGGGATGCCCTCAGGTGGTGTGTTCTTCATCCAGGAGAGCTTCGTGCTGCAGCATGTGGCTGCCCTGTGCGAGTGGATGTTCATCATTGATGTCCTGGTCTTCTACGGCACCTTCACCTTTGAGTTTGGGGCCATCTCCACAGACACCTTCCTGGTCTTGCTGAAAGCCAGCCGGGCCCCCAAAAGTTACAAAGGCGAGAGCAGTGTGTCCAGCACGGCCCACATCCACAGCCATGCAGAGGGCCTGGCCATGGCCTGACCCCCACAGGGGGCAGCCTCAAGGCTGATGGTGGGGACCCCCAATTTGGCTCTGCCGGTGACTCCCCCGTCCTGAACGTCTCCGAGACACCGGCTGACTCTGGGTGCGTGTGTGCGTGTGTGTGCGCACGCGTGGGCGTGCGGTGCCCTCCCCTCCTGGTGAGAGCTGCGGCTGGGGCTCCTCCGGCAGCGGGTGTCCCCTGCAAGAGCCGTCCCCTCCCTGGCCACAGGGTTTGGGGTCACTGCTGGGGTGCAGGGATGCCAGCCTGGTTCTGCCATCGGTGGAGCCGGGATCTTCCCCTGAGCCTCCAGGGTTGCCACCGCTGAGTTGGGGGCTGTCGCAGCCAATTCATACAGAGGCCCCCTCCTGTCAGGGACGAGGGGGAGCCGCGGGCTCACCCTCCCCTCACCACGCAAGCCTGGTGCGCTGGGGAGGGGGGATCGGCGTTCCTCCCTCCTCCAGGGCCACGGGGGCAGCGTTAGGCAGGGCAAGCCTTCCCGCTGGCCGCTGTGACTGTGTCCGAGGATCCAAACCCCAGAGTGCCTTTTACCATCCTGGGCATCCAGACCTGCCGGTCTCTGCACCCCCGGTGAGGATGGCAGCGGGAGGGCTCTCTCTCTGCCGGGTGGGGGTAGAGGCTTGCACTGCTGCAGGATGACACCAGCAGCGCCGGTGGGACCACCCTGGCCCTGCCAGCCAGGGCTATCACTGCTCAGGGCCTTCCGTGCCTCCAGCTGATGACTTTCCTACGTTTTTTCAGCCTGGAGGTGAATTTCACCTCCCAGGCCACGGCGCTCAGCTAAGTGAGGAAATGGGTGTCCACATTTACCGTCACACCGGGGATGTCCTGCAAGCACAGTGCCTGCAGAGTGACGGATTTCCCCTCCACAGTGTTGCCAACCAAAGCTGTCCCGCCGGGGAGCCTGCACGCCCCAAACCCGGTCTCCCAGCCCGGGGGTGCGCTGCCGCCGGCCGTCCCACCCGGGGGAGCGCAGGCATAGACAGGGCAGGCGTTTCTCTAGGAGCAGAGAAACCCCATGGCCCGTTCTGCTGGGATTCCCAAATCCGTCCTCTGGTGCCTTGCCCAGCACCCAGCCCGGCCAGCGCCCGCCCGTCCCACTCAGCCCCAGCCTCCTCGGGCTGGGCCCCCGCCTGCGGCGTCCCGGGCAGGGGCTGGGGTGGAGGACTGGGGTGTACAGGGGTCTGGATGCGTGTGAGAGTGCGAGTGTGTGTGTATATATAGGTCTACATATATATATATACACATATATATATATATATATATAAAAAAAATTTCCTTTGTCCCTGGAGAGGGGCATTTGCTGCTGCTGTGTGCATTGATCAGGTTGGGCTTCCTGATTCGCCCACCTTTTCAAAATTGGCCTATGAATCCACCAGTATATGTAGTTCGAAGAGGAGCATTTCTGACTTTTATATCTAATATATGTTTAAAAATATATATATATATATATATATATAAAGAGAGAACAGTGGATTTACAATAATAAAAGTGAAAAATCAGCCAAGGGCGAGGCAGACCGTCCTTCCCCGCTGCGCAGGGCTGGGCTAGTGACCGGCTTGGGGGCCAGTGTCCAAAGGGATGGGGGACGAAGGCTCCTGTGGCTCTCGGGGGACAGCCGTGAGCCCGGGGCTCGGTTCCCCGTCCCGAGTGCCGGGCAGGTAGAAGACAAGCGGTGGGATGCAGCAGCGTGGAGCTGCACGTCTCGTCCCGTCGGGGCGTCCCCCGGCTCCCCCTGCCGCTGTCCCCGCCGGGGCGGAGCCGGGCCCGGGAAGCCCCGGGAGGCGGAGCCGGGACGGGACTTTCCCGGGGCCGCGGCTGGGGCGAGGCGACCGTGCCGGGGCTGGGGATGAAGGTAAGCGGCCGGGGCGGCACAGGCGCTGGTTCCGCGGGGTCCGGGGCCGGCGGAGACGGCGGGGGGGGGGGGCGGCCGCGGGGGTGCCGGTGCCCCGGGGCCGGGGTGAGCGCGGCTGAGCCGTGTGGCTGCCGGGCAGCGGGCAGGGCTGCTGGCATCGGCGGGGAGAGCAGCCGTGTGCCCGGGTGATGGATGCTCCCCCGGGGGGGTGGATGCTCCCCGGGGGGGTGGATGCTCCCCGGGGGATTGATGCTCCCCGGGGGATTGATGCTCCCCGGGGGATGGATGCTCCCCGGGGGGGTGGATGCTCCCCGGGGGGGTGGATGCTCCCCGGGGGATTGATGCTCCCCGGGGGATGGATGCTCCCCGGGGGATGGATGCTCCCCGGGGGGGTGGATGCTCCCCGGGGGATTGATGCTCCCCGGGGGATGGATGCTCCCCGGGGGGGTGGATGCTCCCCGGGGGGATGCTGAGCCTGGCTGCCCGTCGTGGGCTCCAGCCTCCCCGCGCTCTGCCTGAGCTCAGCTCCCGCCCTGTGCGCGGCTGGGGTGACGGATGCAGGTGTATCCTGATTCTCCGGGGAAAGGGAGCTGAACTGGTCGAGAGGTTTAAAGTTTCAGTGCCAGGGCTGCCCGTCCCTGCTGAGGGGTCTGAAGCTGCCAGCCCTCGGCAGCTGCTCGCTTCCCACTCGCCATGGCAGCCACCCTGGTCCCTGGCTGCCTCTCGGCCGGCTGTGGGGCTAGCTGGGAGAGGAGATGTTGGGAAGGTACAGGCTGGAGAGAGATAAGCTGTCTTGGTGTGGGGAGGAGGAAGCAAGTCCCAGCGCTGGTGTTGACACCCATTTCCCTGCTAGGGGGGAAGCTGGTTATTTTCCTGTTTCCGTGTTGCCAGTGAATACTGCCCCATCCTGCAGCTCTCCCTCCACACGCTGATCCCTGCCTGGGTGAGCAGGGCTGCCTGCCCCAAGGGGAAGAGATGCATGCCCGAAGGCTCAGCTAGCTCTACCCCAAAAGAAGCGCGAACGCCAACGCAGTAGTGATACCGCAGGCAGAGTGGAAACCAGGGAGAGTGAGAGACAGCAAACGCCTGGCTGGCGCTGAGAGGGGTTTTCTGAGGGCGCACAGATACACAACTGGAGCCGATGGTTCATAACACAAGAGCAAAGCAGCTGATTTACAGACCCTAGAGGAGAAAACCAGATCAGTGGGTGGCTGGGGTTTGCCAAAACCAATTTGACAGCCACAATGGGAGTAAAGGCATTTTATGCAGAGAGATATGAATGGCTTCGGTGCTCAAGGGCAGGCTGTCAGGGAGGGGAAGGCTTGGACAGCTTTCCGGCAGAGGGGATTTCTCTCTGCCACACTTGCAGGTCAAGGACTCAATTTCCAGGAAGGCTCTCTGAACAACGTCCCTGTGAACGCTGTGCAAGAGGGACGCGGCAGCCTCTTGCCAGGCCCTTGCCAGTAGCTGTTGGGAGTCCTGGGACGGAGCAGAGCGCAGGATTTGTGCAGAAAGCAAGGTCAGTTATTTAGGGCCATCATTTGCAGGCATTAGCAGGCCCCAGGGGAAACAAAACACGCAAGGAATAGTATGTTAGAGAAGCAGCCAGCTGGGTGGCTGGAACATGTCAGGTGTACACAAGGGCGGCTTGGAGCAGAGCCGCGCTTGTGCTGCCTCCTGAGTTTCTGGAGTGCCCTTTTCCGTGGCTGCTAAACATTCCCGCCGCAGACAGACGGACGGACATTTCCCTCTCGCCCGCAGGGCATCGGCTCTGCAAGTCAGCCGGCTGTCACGGGAGGAAAGAAAATAGCACCTGCATTACTAGGTCACGTTCAAGGAGCTGCAGGCATGGAAGAACAGCTTTAACTTGCACCACTCGCCGGTGGCTGGCCCTTAGTTGAAGTAGCCTGGCTGGCACGGGGAGGCTGTGCCATCCGGCAAGGGCGCTGCGGCAGCGCTGTGCTCCGGGGCAGGGAGCTGGTGCTGCTCCGGGTGGTGCATCACAGTCGGGTTGCTGCTTTTCCCCCCCATTCCCAGCAATGCTCAGGGAATTGTTCCTGAGCCCTAGGAAGATCTGAACATAGAGAGGAATTAGCCCAGCAAAGCGGGGCTGCAGTGTGTGTGCAAAGCCGGGGTCCAGGCCAGACGTGCTGGGTACCACGGAGGAGGGATGCTGCTGACAGCAGGAGGGGATGTGGGTCCCTTTCTGGGATGTGTGGGGGTTAAAAGCTGAGTGTGCTACACTCCCAGGGGAAATCCAGAATCCTAGAAAGCTTGAAGGGCACCGCAGCTGGGCACAGGAGGCAGGGCTTACCTCCAGAGCAGGTCTGAGGTTGCCATGGGACCTTCCAGGAACAGGGCAGCAGGCAAGGACTCTCCAGCTCTGCTCGACAAGCAAGGTGGGCTTCCTCTAACATGAACTGTGCAAGTGCGCAAGCATACGGCCAGCAACCTCCAGAGTGAGCCAGAGCTGCGCGGGCTCGGGAGACGCAGGCGCAACCCCATGACGTTCCTTAGTCATACTGTTTGCTGCAACAAGTGGAAGTGTCTGGGGCAGTGCTGAGCGAGCTGTGAAAACCCCTCTAGAGGGGATGAGGTTGACGGCACTGGAGAAGGGGAGCTGTTCTGTTCAAGGGGCACAGGCTGTTCTCCAGCATCTTCAGGCCTGGCTCCCCCAGCCAGGCTCAGTAGATAGGGTTTGAGGTGGCTGTTCCCGGCATGCTGCTGAAGGATGTTTGTCACCTCTCTGGGAAGCAGGTGCCAGCAGATGAAGCAGCTGGCTGGTGGTGGCAGGCTGAGGATGCCCAGGCGGTATTCCAACAGCAGGCAGCGTGTGCTGCTTCCTGCAGGCCAGCCTGCGGTTGTGTCCATGCTTCCCAGGCTTTCAGAAGCCTCTGCAGAACAGCAGGAGGAACATCCCACCTCGTTTCGCAGTGCTGGATCTTCACCTTCACCCTCCTTGCACCCCCTGCTGCACCTGCGGGTCCCTCGGACCCCGCATGCCGGGCTGTGCCGCTGCCTGTGCTGCATCCCGCAGGCAGGGGCTGCCGGAGTGCGGCTGGGCTCACACAGCAGGCCAGCCGGGGAAAACTTCAGGCCTGGGGCCACAGGGCAGCCCCTTTGGAGGACTTGAGTGGCTGGAAAATCTCCTTGAAAAGGCTCTTTTCAGCTTCTGAAGAATATGAGTCACGCACGGGTTGAACAATCCCCTTCCTTCCCCTCTTCTCCCACACACCCAAAATCCCCTGAGCGGGACCTGCAGCAACCACTGATTCAGAAATTCATGGTATGAGGGCACCGCGGAGTCAGATACGGTCTTTTGTTGGGTTTTTTGGTTTTTTTTTTTTTCTTTCCACTGCTTAGTGAGGAGAAGAAATGTGGAGCAAGAGAACGTGCCTGGACGCTCTGCTCTGATCGTGCCCCTTTGCTAGAAGTCTCCGGTGGTTTCCTGCGTTTGGGCAGACCTTGACTCCATCGGGACCCCAGGCTGTGGTAGCCTGCAGTCCCCGCAGGGATGCTGGGGCTGGACGGGTTGCTGAGACCAGCCTCTTCCTCCCTGGTGAGTAGGAGGGTGCGAGCGCTGTGGGTGGCAGGGAAGGGGCCCTGCTGCTGGCAGTGCCTTGCTGGGGTCGGTGGGGCTGTGGCACCAGGTGCCGGGGCATTGGGAGATGCTCCCACGAGGGGTTCTGGGGCTCCCGCTCCAGCTTTGAAACCAGGTGCTTCCTGGCGGGAAAGAGGGAATGGGAACACAGACGGCAAATGCCTCTCTCGGGCCACCTCCGTGGGAAGGATGCAGGGGCTGCCGTGTAAGTGGAAATTGGGGCAGCGGGGGAGTGGGAAAGCACCCTTTTGGGTGCCCGGCAAGGGGGTGCCCTGCGCCTGCTTCGATCTGCAGAGTCCTGGAGAGCTTCCCCTGGCCGGGGGCGGGGGAGACAGCGGGCTTTGGGGCAGCACTTTGGGTTGCAGGGGAGCTTGGAGGAGGCATCCCTGTGCGGGAGGTGCGTCATGGAGGTGAGATGATGCGGGGCAGGGACCTGGGAGGCCACAGGGGCTGCCACCGGCTTTTAGGGCACTGTTTTATGGGTGGTGTCAGCCGCGCTGTGCTGCGGGGCGCGCTGGCTGGGGGCCGGGCACGGCGGGGGGCAAACCCCTTCGCGACCTTCGGGGCGCTCCCCGGGGTGCGAAGCAGCGCCCAAGCGAGAGCAGCGGGGGGGGGGGGGGGGGGGAGGCGGGCAGCCGCCGGGATTTCCAGCCCGCCCGAAGCCCAAAATTCCCAGGCGGCGAAGTGGCGGCCCCGTCCCACCGCCCGCGGCCCGCCGGACCGGGGGGAGCCCGCCGGCGGGCGCCAGGGCAGCCGTGCCCCCGGGCCGAGCCCCGCTGCGAGCCGCGCCGTAGCCTACCGAGCCGCGCCGAGCCGCGGCGGGGCGGGGCGGGGCGGGGCGGTGACGCGCGGTCCCGTCATTTCCCGGCTCGGCGGGGTTTCTAGGGACTTTCCGGAGCGGCGGTGCCTTCCTGCCGCCGCCGGTGCCCGCTCACCCCCGCGCTTTCCCCGCAGGCCGGCGGACGGCCCCGCGCAGACATGGACGAGCAGTTCCAGCCCGTGAGTGCGGCGCGGATCGGGTCGGCCCCGGGGAGGCGGCGGGGGGGGGGGGGTGGGGAGACTCTGCCGGGCCGCGGGTCTGGGCTGGGGGCAGCACCTGGACCCCCCCGGCTGGGGTGGGAGATGGGGGTCTGCGGGTGCCCCCGGGGTGAGAGATGGGGAATCTGTGTCCACCCCCAGGGTGGGAGATGGGGGGTGGCAGTGTCTGCCCCCAGGGTGGGCAAAGGGGGTCTTGCTGGTGCCCCCAAGGGTGGACAATGAGGGGTCTGCACCTGCCCGCCCCTCTCACCTGGGAAGGATGGGGGATCTGTGCCCGCCCCCCTCCCCCAGGGTGGGCAGTGGGGGCCTGTGCCAGACTGGCCACCCACCCGGGGGGGGAGATGGGGGTCTGTGCCTGCCCCGCAGGGCAGTTGGGGGTTCCCGCCCCAACACACTCATCACACTCATTTTTCCTTCCGTCACCCAGTGCCTGGATGGGATTGACTACAATGACTTCGATTTCGGCTCCCACATGATGGAGCAGAAGGAGCCCCTGATGGAGACAGGTAAGGGCCCCATTGGCTGTGCCCTCTCGGGGGTCCCCAGCTGCAGCGGGGTTTCCCCGCGGGCTGACTCAGCCTTGTAGTTCCCAGCAGCACCACGGGCCATGTCCCCGCAGGCCCCACTGTGGGCTGGCTGGGAATCCCTGCCCCATGCCGGTGGGACGGGGACTGTTTGGTCTGGCCCTGATGCTCAGTCTACCAGGGACGTGAGGTTGGGCTGTGACGGGTCCCCAGGGGCTCCCCGCTCCCTGAGTGCCTGAGCATCCTCTGGCCCTTCCCTCCTCTCCCTGCCGCTCTGACCGCAGCTCCTGGCTGGGCTCTGACAGCACAGGGGCCAGGGGCCCTGATGACCCCCATGGGACAGACAGGGGTCACCTCACCTTCAGCACCCTCCCCATACCTCCAGCATCCTTACTGGGAGCACACAGTTTGGTTACCCTGTGTTTCTCACCAGTGCTTCTCCTCTCTGTCCTCCAGCGGAAGGTCCCTACCTTGTCATCATCGAGCAGCCAAAGCAGGTAAGGATGTCACCCAGGTAAGGGCAAGTGTAGCTGTCACCCCGTGCTCTCACGGCATCAGGTGTGGACCACCCTTGGCTGATCCCCTCTTTGCCTCCGCAGCGGGGGTTCCGGTTTCGGTACGGCTGCGAGGGCCCTTCACACGGAGGGCTGCCGGGAGCATCCAGCGAGAAGGGGCGCAAGACCTATCCCACCGTTAAGGTGAGCGCTGCCCTGGGGAGGGGATGGGGCAGCATCTTCAGCCAGCGTGCACAGGCACTGGGAGGGTGCCCTGAAGGAAGGACAGTAAATGTATGTTAAGCTCAGTGTGTCTCGTGGCGCTGGAAGGATGGGAGGGCTGTGGCAGGAGGGGTGGTGGCCATGGGGAAGGGTAGACGGGGTTTGCAGAGGGTTCTGCAGGCTCTTGGGGACTCCCATCTCCTGTCTCCCCGCAGATCTGCAACTACACGGGCATGGCCCGGATCGAGGTGGACCTGGTGACACACAGTGACCCTCCCCGCGTGCATGCCCACAGCCTGGTGGGCAAGCAGTGCAATGAGGCTGGCAACTGCGTTGCGATCGTGGGACCCAAGGACATGACGGCTCAGTACGTGCGAGGGAGACGCGGGGTGGCTGGGCGGGCTGGCTGCAGCTTACCAGCAGGGGAGAAGAGGAGGGTTAGTGCATCCAGGAGCGGGGTTTGCTGAATGGGGCCAGGAGCAGGTTTAGACAAGGTCATCGGTACAGCTCTATCCCTTGAGCATTTTGCCCAGCTCTGCGTCAGGCACATGCGGCTTGTTTTGGGCTTCTGTCCTCGGGGTTGCAGCTCCCCAGCTTTGCAAATGACTTCTGTAGCCAGCCTGAGTCGCAGGGTTATTCCATAAGTGCTGACGGGCAGCTCTCTGCCCAGGCAGCTGCTGAGGCAGGACAGGCAGGCTCCTGGCTGATCGGGTCCCCATGTGCCCTGACACTGCTGGTCCAGCAGCCCCATTTGGAGAAGAGGGTGTTTTCACTGGGTCTTCTGCTGGAGTGGGACAGGAGGAGCCGGAGCTGCGTGCACTTTGCTGCAGTTACTCTTACAAATCCAGCCCTGGCTGCTGGCTCAGCCTCGTCCCATTTGTATCCCTCTGGTCTTCAGCCATCCTGGTCCTCTCCTTTGGACTTGTCACCTATGGGAGCCCAGAGTTTCCCAGGCACCTCTTTTCTGAGCTTCTTTCCTCTCCTCTGCGGTTGCTCCTCTTATGCCTCGCACATGTTGACCCCCCACTGCCCGAGCGGCACCGCTCTGTGCTTTGCTCAGCTCCTTCCTGGCCATGGGAGCTCGTGTGCCCCCCTGGGCTGGCTGCTCCCGGGCTGGTGCTCCCAGATCCCAGTGGGATCCCTCTTCTCCTTAAGGTTCAGCAACCTGGGTGTGCTGCACGTCACCAAGAAGAACATGATGGAGATCATGAAGGAAAAGCTGAAGCAGCAGAAAATGCGCAACAGGAGCCATCTGCTGACAGGTGAGGGCAGGCTGTGGGTTCAGTGGGACTTGGCACCCTGGGGGAGCAGGGACCCGCTGTGGGGTGACAACTGGGAGGCCGGGGGCAGCCGGACAGGGGGACCTGGAGCCCTGTCCCCTTCGCTTGGCCTGACAGCATCTCCCCCTGCCCTGGCAGAAGTGGAGCTGCGCGAGATTGAGCTGGAGGCAAAGGAGCTGAAAAAGGTGATGGACCTGAGCATCGTGCGGTTGCGCTTCACTGCCTACCTCCGTGACAGCAGCGGGAACTTCACACTGGCCCTCCAGCCTGTCATCTCGGACCCCATCCATGACAGCAGTGAGCGTGGGGCCAGGCTGGGGAGGGGACGGGGCAGGACAGGGTAAGGAGGTGAGGGATGCTCTGTCTGCCACGGTGGCTCCCAGCACCTCCTTGCTCTGCAGAGTCCCCAGGAGCTTCCAACCTGAAGATCTCGCGGATGGATAAGACAGCAGGCTCGGTGCGGGGAGGGGACGAGGTCTACTTGCTGTGCGATAAAGTTCAGAAAGGTAAGAGCCGTTCCCTTCAGCCGAAACCCTCCAGAGGGGCTGCAGCGGGAGAGGTCTGTGTCCCAGGGCCCCTGGGTGGCCCGGGTACCGTGTCCCCAGAGCCTGGCTGGGGTGGGGAGACGCGCGGTGCCAGGTACCCCTTCTCTCCCCAGATGACATCGAGGTGCGTTTCTACGAGGATGACGATAACGGCTGGCAGGCCTTCGGGGACTTCTCCCCCACTGACGTGCACAAGCAGGTACAGGGGAGGTGGGGGAGCATCCTACCGTGCCTCAAGGCAGGCGGGTGCCCTGCAGGGTGGGGGACCCCTGTCCCTGGCTCCGGGGAGGAGCAGGACCCCATGTCCATCTGTCCCGCCCACAGTACGCCATCGTCTTCCGCACGCCCCCCTACCACAAGCCCAAGATCGACCGTCCCGTCACCGTCTTCCTGCAGCTGAAGCGGAAGCGGGGGGGCGACGTGAGCGACTCCAAGCAGTTCACCTACTACCCCGTGGTGGAAGGTGAGCACCCCCCCGGGCAGGCCGGCGTGCCCCCCGCAGCCAGGGCTGCCCCTCACCCCGCTGCCCCTCTCTCCCCGCAGATAAGGAAGAAGTGGAGAGGAAGCGCAAGAAAGTCCTGCCTCAGTTTCCCCAGCACTTTGGCGGGGGCTCGCACATGGGGGGTGCCGGCGGCGGGGCTGGGGGCTTCGGCTCCGGAGGAGGTGAGTGGGGACACCTCTTTCCCCTCCCCGCTCGGGCGGCCGTGGGGGCTCCCCGCTCCCCTCTGGCCTCACCTGTGCCCCTCCTCGCTCCGCAGGTGGCAACCTCAGCTTCCCCTACTCCCCCGGGCTGGCCTACAACAGCATCTACTCGCCCGGCCCCCACCCTGTGGGGGGCTACCAGGGGGGTGTGCAGATGAAGGGCCCCGAGGTGGAGGGGCCCGGGAGCGACAGGCAGGCGCCTGCGGAGAGCACGTACTGCAAGGAGCTGCAGAAGCACGGTAGGAGGAGGCTGGGCTGGAGCGAGGGCTGGGGGACATTGCTTGGGAGAGGGGGGCATGGGTCGGGGACCTTTTAGGGCTAGGTGCTGCTCTCTTCCATGCTTTGGGGGATGCAGAAGGGTGGATGTGGCTGCCACTCCTGGAGGTGACATCCTGGTTCGCCCCCCAGCTCAGCTCTGCCAGCTGTGGATGCTGGCACTGGCCCGTTGCAATGCCCATGCCCTGCTCGACTACTCGGTCACCGCTGACCCCCGCATGCTGCTGGCGGTCCAGAGGCACCTGGCTGCGTCGCAGGACGAGAACGGAGACACGTGAGCGCACGAGGGGTTTGGTGGGAGAGTGAGGGAGACTTATTGGCCATCAGAGCTGTTGTGGGGGCTCTGGGGGGTGGGAGGTGGCAGGGAGGACCCGGAGAAGGATGGAGTTGAGCCAAGGGCCATCCTGCTCTCTTCGCAGGCCTTTGCACCTTGCTATTATCCATGAGCAGACGGCTGTGATCAAGCAGCTGATCGAGGTCATTGTTAGCATCCCCGGCCAGCAGATCATCAACATCACCAACAACCTCCAGCAGGTACGCGTTTCCCAGAGCAGCTGGTTCTCTTTTACGTGGGGCTCGCTCCTGTTTGCTGACCCCAGGGGCTCCCATTGCTGCTCCTGCTGTGGGGAGGCTGCAGGGCTGAGCACGGTGCAGCCATGGTGTGGCTGTGGGACTCGGTGCCTCCTGCGAGCGCTGCTGAGGGGGTGCTGCTGTCCCGCAGACGCCGCTGCATCTGGCAGTCATCACCAAGCAGCCCCAAGTGGTCCAGCTCCTGCTGCAAGCCCGCGCCGACCCCACTATGCTGGACCGCTACGGCAATTCCCTGCTGCACCTGGCGCTCCAGGCTGGTGACGAAGAGATGCTGAGGACGCTGCTGGCCCACATGGGCTCAGCTGCCCCGTACCTGCTCCGCCTGCCCAATTTCCATGGTGAGCAGGGCTGGGAGGCAATGGGCAGGAGCCTGGTGGTGCCATTGTGGGCTCGGCCGGAGGGCTGCTGAGCCTCTCCCCCTGTTGCAGGCCTCCTGCCTGTGCACTTGGCTGTGAAGGCAAAGAGTTTGGCCTGCCTGGACCTGCTGGTCAGGAAGGGAGCGGATGTGAATGCGGTGGAGAGGCAGGGTGGGAGGACCCCGCTGCACCTCGCCGTGGAGATGGAGAACCTGAACATGGCCACCCACCTGCTGAAGAAGGTATGGCGGGGCTGGTGGGTTGGTGGCTGTGGGACAGGGATGGGGCTCAGCCTCCCACAGGGCCCTGGCAGAAGTCAGGGGAGGGTCCCTGTGGTCTGAGTGATGGGGACTGGGGGGGGCAGTGCCCAGGCAGCCCATATTTATGGCTTCACGTCTTTCTCCATAGCTGGGAGCAGATTTCAACAGGCGGACCTTTGCTGGGAACACCCCCCTGCACCTGGCCGCCGGCCTGGGCTCCCCCACCCTCACCAAACTGCTCCTCAAAGCTGGTAAGGTGCTGCCCTCCCTCCTCTCCCTTCCCCTGCCCGCAGACCTGGCCGTCCATGCCGGGGAGTGCCCGGGCACAGGGCAGACACCAGGGCCCACCTGCCCTTTTGGAGGTTCAGTCCACCCTTCCCTGACAGGGGCAGACGTGCTGTGCGAGAACGACGAGCCCGTGAGCCCATCCTCGTCGGAGGCCAGCAGTGACACGGACACCGACCCTGAGGAGCAGGAACTGGCCATGGAGCTGGGCGAGCCGGTCCCGGCCATGGAGTGCGGCACCAACCCTGAGCCCCCCACGCAGGAGCACGGGCAGGCAGGGCACAGGCAGCGCCGCTGCCACACGCCCCTGGACCTGACTCGGAGCCAGAAGGTGTGCGGCACGGGGGTACAAACCCCCCCCCCCGGGGAGTGTTTCTGTGGGGACCACAGCATGGATGGGGCAGAGCTCCAGGAGGTCCTCCTGTGAGGATGTCTGTGCCCTGCCGTGGCGTGGGGAGGCAGGGAGGGGTGGTTGGCCAGTGCTTTGAGGGATGCTGACACCCATGTGTCTCTCCTGCAGGTGCGGGAGATCCTGCTGCAGGTCTCCCAGCAGGGTCCCGAGGCAGAGCTGCCCACTGCCCCCCGGCCAGGTGAGCAGCCCCTCTCTCCCCACGAAAGCACCGTGCTGGGGCAGGGCAGGACACCCCCCCTGCCCCCGGCAGCAGGGACGGGCTGCGTGTGACGGAGGCACCTCTCCTGCACAGGGAATGTCCTGTCGCTGGACAGTGAGGCGCTGCAGGGCCTGGAGCAGCTGCTGAACCAGGACTGCAGCGGGTCGGACTGGATCGAGCTGGCCAAGCGCCTGGGGCTCTGCAGCCTGGTGGAGACCTACAAGGACACCCCCTCGCCCAGCATCAGCCTCCTGCGCAGTTACGAGGTCAGTGCCCGCGCGGGGTGCCCCCCTGTCCCCTGGCCGTCCGGCTGCCGGCCCCGCTCAGTGCCCTCTCTCCGCAGCTGGCAGGGGGCAGCCTGGGGGGGCTGCTGGAGGCGCTGGACTCCATGGGGCTCCACAAGGCCGTGAGGATGCTCCACAAAACCGAGGCGCTGGAGAAACTGCAGAACACAGGTACAGGGAGCGAGGGGCTGGGGGTGAGGGGGGGGGGGGTGTCCCCGCTGCTCCCTGACCCCCCATCACTGACAGCGCCCGGGGTTTGCCTTGCAGAGCTGAAGGAAGATAGTGCCTATGGCAGCGAGTCGGTGGAGGAGGAGCAGGCACCCACGCTGGCCCTGAAGCCGGGGCCGGGGGGCGAGCTGCCCCACAGCGAGCAGCCACAGGTGCACTGAGGGGCTGGCAGCCCCCACACCCACACGGGCATGGGGCGGGGGGCGCATCATCCCCCACCCTGCCCTGCCCACGCAAGTGCCTTCCGGACTTGGGATCCGGCTGCCTGGACTCCGGGGGACAGGACGCAGCCGGCTCCTGCCCCTCTGCTCTTATTTAATGGTCCCTCTTCTGAATAAAGGGACGCGGTTTCCATTAGCCTTTGCCCTCCGTCTCTGCAGTCCTGGCCCTGAGCTGGTGGGCAGTAACCCCCCGCCCCGAGCCCTGCCTGGGGCGGGGAGTCCAGCAGCAAGGAGGCAGCTGCCAGCCCCTCCGCAGCATCCCTCCATGCCAGGGCTGTCCCCAACCGTGGGGGAGAAACCACAGCGCACACAAGAAGTGAAGAGCAAGTTTTACTTCAGTAACCGAGAGAAGAAGCTGTACAAAGGTTTTTCTCCCCCCCCCCAAGCCGCCTGGGGCAAGGGTGGATATTTTTTCTTTTTTTTTTCTTTTTTTTTTCTTTTTTTTTGCAATAGACTCAAAAGAGCAGAATAAAAAGTTTGACACATTCGCAAAGTCAGTGCTGAAACCAGCCAGGTCCCGGGTGGCCGAGAACAGTGCGTGTGCCAGCCCCCAACCCGCAGCCCTTCTGCTGTCCCTGGACCCCCTTCCCGCACACCCTGGGCACTCCTGCGGCCACGCTCCACCACCGGCACCTTGCGCTGGACGAGCATCCACCACCCCACCAGGTGGTGGGGGCTGCCCCAGCCTGCCCCTCACCTTGGCAAGGAGGGAGCCCGTGGCCGAGCAAGGGGCTGCACCCACCGCTGCTGCAGCATGAGGACCTCGCAAGAAGAAACAGTATGAAAAAGAAAGTTGGCTCCAGCTCCACAGGGCAGCAGGGACCCCTAAGTCAACCCTGGCTTCAAGGGTCACCTCTCACCCTGGCAGTACTTACACGCTGCTGCCCAGCATCATCTGGGCACGATGCTCACACCCAAGCAGTGCAAATGGGGCCAGTCCAGGCTGCTGGGGGAGGTCGCAAAGCTCTGGCACGCCAGCCCCCTGTGCAGCCACAAGTGCAGCAGCGGGCGCTGCCGTGTCAAGGCTGCCTCCTTGGTGCCAGCAGCTGCAGGGCTGTCTCTCTCCAAAGGGTTGCTGGTGCCAGAGCGGGGCTGGGGAACAGGCAGCAGTCCACAGTCAGCTTGCTGGGGGGATGGGAAGGGTCTCCCCCTGAGTCTGTGTAAAAACCTTCTTCCCCCCCAGGGGTCAGTGCCTACAGGACATGGCTGGGTTTGTGGTTTTCTTTGTTTTTTTTTGAAACAGTTCCCAAAAAGCATCAAAAGTAGCCCCAAAAAACCCTCCCTGGTGGTCGGCTCGATCTGGTACTAAAAAGTGCAAAACTGTATCACAAAAACCGTTCAAAAGTTGTAAGAAAGCAGGGAGGGTGCAAAGGTGGCAGGGAAGGGGCCACATGCCATCGCCCTGGCTCCCCTGGCCACCAGCCCGAGGAGAGAGGACAGGCCAGGGGCTGGCCCCCTCGTGTCCACCCCCCATGGCACAATGGAGCTGGGGAAAAAGCAGCCGCTGGCTTTGTTTTGCTGCATTTTTGTCTTTTTTTTTTAAACAACTGAAGAATTGAGCCCAGTAGGTGGGTTTTGGTTGTTCCCCCTCCCTGGGGCAGGGGGACTGGGTCCTGCAGCCAAAGTGCAGGACAAGGAGGGGGATGAACGAGTCTGATGGGGCCAATAGTGCAGACAGCTCCCACAGGCAAAGACCGGGGACTGTACTGCTCTGCCACCGTCTCCGGCGGAGGGGCTGCGGCCCTGCCTTGCTGGTGCTGGTGGCCGGGAAAGAGCTGTCACCTCCCCAGCTTGTGCCGCAGATGGACGGACTCATGCAGGGTCTGCATCTCCGTGCTGCATCGCCTCCACCCCAGCGCCAGGGGGGCAGGAACGGAGCTGCAGCATGGGCGGCTGATGCCCCTTGCTTACGACTTCTGGGGGTGGCCAGGGGGCTGGCGGCCGGCGCGCTCCGAGACGTTGCGCTTCACCTTGGTGGCCACGCCGGAGGGCTCTGCGTTGAGCGAGGGGCTGGAGCGGGATTTTTTCAGGCCATCGTCTTCCCCACTCGCTGCGTCAAAGAGGGTGGACTCGAACGCTGCCAGGTCCTCGGAGCCGGCCTTCAGCTTGGCCCGCAGCAGCATGGCGTAGGTGCCGTAGCGGGATTTCTGGGGGGCACAGTGCAGCAGAGAGAGGGGTTGGCGAGGTGGGCACTGCCCCTCAGCCAGCATCTCAGGGTGAGGGGATGCTCGTGGCCCCTTCCCCGTCCCAGCCAGCATCCCGGGGCAGGGGGATGCTCGCAATCCTGGACGACAGCAGTAGCACAGTGCAATTCAGCCAACAAGAACGGGATGTAGGGGGGGTGCCATTACTCAGGATGGCCAAGTGGGCAGGGGCTGAGGGTAGGGGAAGGGGGAGGTGTCTTCCAGCTCACCTCAAACTCCAGGTACTCTTCCTTCTGCTTCAGCTCCTCGTACTCCTTTCCCTTCACCTTCTTCTCAGGCAGTGAGGAGCGATGCTCCAACAGCTCCGCTGACATTGTCTTGAACTTGCTCTCGTGGCTCTTCACCTGCTCCTCCTGGGGAAGGGTGGCACCATGTCAGTGCCTCGCTCTGCCCTCTGCTCTGACCCCCTCCCTAGCAGCGTGAGTGGGCTAGGGCCAGAACAGGGTTTTCCCCTGCTAGGTCCAGCCAGGATCTCAGGTTCTGCTACTGAATTTGGGTTAGGTTGGTTGGTTTTTTTTCACATAGCAGGCAAAAGCACAGGCCCTTGGGGGCAATGTGCTCCCACCCCGGGTGGGGGGGGCTGGCTGCAGTCTTAAAGCAGAAGAATTTAATCCCCACTAAAACTAGGCTGGTGGTTTTTTTTTTTTTAATCCTTTCTGCCCTATGAATGACTGCCCTGGCACGCGCGAGTGCCAGCTAATCCCCTGGCCAGTTGCCTTTCAAGGTCTTGGCCCCAGCAGGACCCTCCAAGCTGTGGTGTGGGACCACGTTCTCCATGGTCTAACTCCATCGCCTGTCTCCCATCCCTGCTGCCAGGAACAAGACCTTGCTGCCTGCCCCCAGCCCCAGCAGCCCCTTGCTCTGTGTCTCCCTGGCCGTGCTCCCTCAGCCCTGCACCCTGCTGGGAGGCAGCTGGGCATGTGGCACCACATGGGTCCCTCCACAGGGGACAGTGCCACCAGCAGACCTGGGAGGGGTCTTGTCCCATGCTCCCGGCTGCCCCCAGACCATGGCCCACCTGGGACAGCCTGGTGCAGGAGCTGGGCAGCAGTGGGCGGCTGAACTTCTTCTGGGAGCCGATGGCCGCGGGGAAGGGTGGCGCGGAGAACATGGCTGCCACCACATTGATGCGCGTGATCCACGAGTGCATCTGTTCGGGGTTCCTGGGGACAAAAGCCAAACCAGAGACGGGCTCTAAGTGGCATTATCCATGTCACAGGCAGAGGGACCTGCGCTGCAGGTCAGATATGGGTCCCCCAGGCCTGGCCCTCGCCAGCCACAGCACCTGGGGCTCTGCCCCCAGCAACTCGGGCCAGCACGAGCCCATCAGGGTGGGAAGAGCTGGGGCAAAGCACAGCGCTGGCACCGGGTCCCTTTTCTTCCAGAAGGTGCCAGGACTGGAGAAAGCTACATGGCTTTAAGCATCACCCCACCCTCCGCCCCAGTTGGATGAGCCCCTGCACCCCAGCATGGGGCCCAGCCGGTGATCCTGGGGGACTCACTGTGCTTGGAAGAGGAAGATCCTCCAGTCAGCTGTCCTGAGGTAGAAGACGTTGGGTCGCTTGCTGTAGTCAGATGCCCGTGTGGCAAGCGAATGGTGGATGCTAATAGCGTTCTTCAGCTCCTCTTCCGCCAGTGCCTTCCCTGGCTTATACTCCTCCTGCCAGTCACAGGGCATTTCAGAGCCAGTTTAGGGATGCACCCCACCATGAGTCAGCTCTACGAGGCCGCGGGGACTGCCGGTGAGTGCTGGCAGTGATGGGGCTTGGAGATCACCCACCACCAGGCTGCTGCATGCTCTGCCTCCAGCTTATGCTACACCCATGGGGAGAGGCTGCACAACCCGGTGGCATAGGCTTGGCAACAGCACCGTGGCTGTTCTCCACTGCCCTGCAGCTGGGCAGTGCGTGCCTGCAGGAGACTGGATTTGCAGCCCAACATCCCCCCAGGGCAAAGACCCCAGTACCTCCTCTCTCCCCAGCCAAGCCCCAACATGCCAGGCTCTCGGTTGGCAGCCACTTTCACCACCCAGTCCGAGTTCAAGCATGCCAGGAACATAGATGCCACCAGATCCCCAGGCAATGGTTCAAGCAGACATAGTGCTGACTCTGGTTAGGATGGGCTTTGGGATGCATGGGAGCCCCTCTCTGGCTGCTGTTGGGACCACAGTGCCCTCCCTCCCTGGGTCGGGGACGATCCCTCTCCCTGGCACGGACGCAAACGGCCCCACTGCTGCCTACCTTCTGCAGGTAGAGAATCATCCCCTTCAGGATGGCGTGGAAGGGCTTCCAGCCGCGCTTCCCTCGGGGCGCTGCCAGGGAGGAGAGAGCAGCCCAGACATCAGCCTCGGCGCTGAGCCGGGGGTAGGCATCCCCCCCCCCCGCATCCTCCTCCAGCCAGCCCTGCCACAGCGCACGTCACCCCACCCGGGGGACAGGCGGCACGCCAGGACTGTCCCCGCGCACCTGAGCCCGTGCCGGCCGCGTGGCTGGCAGATGGTGCTGCTGGCAGGGGGGCTGCCTGCCGCCTCCCGGGGCCAGCGCTGCTGCGATCCCCACCTCGCCGCCTGCACTTGGCTTCACCGCTGCCTCCCTGCTCGGGGATGGGGACAGGGACAAGGCGGTGCTGCCCGCCAGGTAATGCTGGCTTTGGAGGGCGGCTGCATCTAATCAGATCAAGGCGGCATTAGAAGACCGGGGCTTAGAGGGGATTTTACGGTGGAAAGAGTGAACGTGCCTGGCAGTGCCCAACCAGCAACAGCCCACTGCGCGGCTTGTTTGCTGCACCACAGGACACCTTCCTTCACCCCTGCCACCCTGTGGCAAGGGTACGTGCCTTGGGGAGCCCCCCGCACCTCCCCACCTGCCCCCTTCCCAGCGCCGCGGGCAAGGGCTGTGCTGCCCACTGCCATCTCAGCCTCTGCCCAGCCCTGATGGTGGGGGCGGATGGGCAGGGAGAGGCTTTCAGGCTCCCCAGCCCGGGGGCTGAATTATGCCTGGCACAGCCAGACAGACAGGGCATGGGGGGTGATGCTGGGGGCTGGCAGGATGCTACAGTCAGACATAACGCAGTGACTCCTGTCCCGCTCCCCATTGGGTTTCTGGAGCTCACCAGTGCCCTCTTGCCCCGAGTCCCTCCTGGGGCTCCCCAGGCACCTACTTTTCTTGCAATCGGGATCAGCGTGGATCTTGCGCACTAACAGTCCATGCTTGTAGGTGGCGATGCTGGAGTCCTGGGAGAAGTCCAGAAAAGGGTTACTGCAACTGCTGATGCGCTTGATGGACTTCGGGTTGGGGTCTGCCAGCTCTGAGAGGGACTTTCTCAGCTCCTCCTCATCTCTGCCAGGCACAGATTTGGGTGGGGAAAAGGTTTGTTACCTTGCTGGGGAAAGCAAATACCAAGCCTCCCGCTTGCTGCAGCCACTTTTAGCCCTGGCTTCTGAAAGAGAGGCCAGGAGAGGCAGACCAGGCTGAGCAGTCTCCCGTCACCACTGGAGAGCATCCCAAACCCAGTCACGCCTCTGTGCCCCTGCCCCTCAGGTGCCACCTGGCCCCTCAAAAGACAAGGCATGGGGGTGTCTGCTGCTGGCTCAGAGTTGGGGGGGGCACTGCCTGCCGCAGGCAGTAACAAGCATTTTTGGACACGGCTGGGACTGATGCCAGCCAAGCCAACGAGCCAGGGGCCATGGCGGAGCAGTGCCCTGGGGCTTGGCACCGCCACAGCCCCCCTGGCCTGTGGTGTACAGGCTCGCAGGCAGGAGCTGGCAGGAGAGAGGGTCTAGAGGGAAACCCCCTCAAAGAGAGACCCAGGCTGCCATCCCCACTCCTTCAGGGCAGCGGCCGGGCTGTGGGGCTCAGAGTCACCAGCAAAGGGGTGCATGGAGCCTGTGCTGGGGAGGCCTCGGGCAGCACCGGGGCTGCAGGTCATGGCCCCTCGCGCTGCGGGCAGGTCGCATCGGTGCTGCTCCCCCCACCCGGCAGGAAGATGTGGGAGCCCAGAGCTGCTGCCTCCCCCTTCCCTCAGACCCGCTCGCTGCTAATTAAACCCCTCAGCATCTGCCGGCGTCTCCATGGCAGCAGCCCGAGCGCATTGGCTCAGCGCTGGCGGTACCGCCGGGCTGATTAATCCCCGCAGCGCGGGCGCTGCCGCTCCTGCTGCTGGAGATGGCAGCTGTGGGCGAGGGTGCGGGCACCCTGCGGGGCCCCGGCACAGCCACGGCCCCCCTAGAGCCTGCCCACTCCCACCCCGGGCACGGCCACCGAGGCACGAAGCAACGCCGAAGCTGCGGGAAGCTGGCCTCGGGCAGCCTTCCCCCAGCATGCCGGGGAAGGGGTCCTCATCGAGGTGCTGAGGGCAGCCAGGGGGACACTGCCACCACAGCTCTTCAGGCACCCCCATCCCATCCCGTCCCACATCCTCACAGCCCTGCAGCATCACAGCTGATGGAGCCCCTAGGGTAGCGTGATGCTCCAGCAGGGAGGGCAGCAGGGGTGAGGAAGCCCCCCCCGTGCTGGCAGGGTGGCCCTGCATCAGCGGCAGCATCCCCCGGGAGGGATACTCACATGGCCCACTGCAGCTTCTCGTTCTTGATGGAGCCGTACAGCGCCTGCAGAGAGAAGAGTGGGGGATCAGCAGGAGAGTGGTGCCAGGTCGGGGAAGCTGCTCCGGGGACAGAGCAGGCACGTGAGGCAGGCTCAGGGGCACTGGAGGTTAAGGCAGCCTCAGGCCAGTTCATCCTGGTCCAGCCCCATCCTGGCCTGGCCAGCCAACTGCCCTTGTTTCAGGCTTACAGGTACCTTCTCCTGGGCACCACGGGATGTGCAAACGCACACACTCTCTGGGCACGGTGCTGGGGCACAGCGCTGGCTGTCTCCCCTCTCCTCCCTTCCCTCTCTGCCTGCCCACAACAGTGGCACAGCATTAGCACCATGACAGCAAGGCATGCCCAACATTTCCAATCCCTTGGAGATCCACTTCTCTCTGCTCCAGGATGTCCCAGGCTGGAAGCCTTCAGGAGGCCCAGGCCCCAGGCAAGCAAGCCTTCGGACTGGACTTCAATGGTGCATGCCTGCACCCTGCTTGGCAGGACTTCAGCCTGCCCCAGCACCTCCAGCAGCTCCGTGCCACAATACACCACAGCCAGTGAGCTCCCTGCCATCGGCGTCTGTCCTGGGCTGGCAGAGGCAGGCTCGAGGCGGCACCCAGTGCTCCACAGCGATGTGATGCTCCCGTGGGAGGCTGCCCAGGAGCACACTGAAGCTTCAGGAGAGGCTTCAGCAGGACACTGGCCCTGGACTTGCAGAGACACCAGCACATTGTCATTCATGAAGACCTCAAAGGACCTTGTGGCTGGTCGAGGCAGGATTGATGTTTGCCTGCCGCTGCGCTGCTGCTGCTTGGGGTGGCTGTGGCATGTCCCTGTCCTCTCCCCAACAGCCCCCAAGCACCCTGCTGGCCCAAACACCACTAAGTTGAGCAAGGCAGGACCCGCTGCCTGCATCTCAGCAAAGGAACAAGCTGAGCCTGTCTGCAGCAGGATGCTCCAGGGCCCCACTCCCAAGCATTTGTCCGGTCCGAGCTGGGTGCAAGCCAGGAGCGCTCGGCATGGTTCTGCAGCCTGGGAGGCTCCAGAGAGGGTTTCAACACAGCGCTCGTAGAGGGCTTCAGAGCAAGATCTGGAAGGCATCATCCTCGGAGGAAAATAATCAAGTCTCGCACAGGCTGTTCAGGCAGCTGTCAACATCCATCACTGGGCCAGAGACTGCTGCTGAGAGATCTTGCTGGTGGCTGAGAAAGTACAACTGGAGGCGTGCAGGGGCCCGGGAAAGCCGGCCAGCAGACAGGCCCCAGCAGTGTCTGGGGAAGGGACATCCATCACTTCCCAGAGAGGCGCAGCAGCCAGGACGGAGCAGGGACCTGGCTCCTCCCGCACTTCCCTGTTGGGGAAACGCTGGCGCAGCATCACCTTGTTTCTCAGAGGATGAAAGGGATTGCCCCCATCTGCAGGCAGAAAGCGGGGATCACCTGTCTCCTGGGAAGACAGGAGGCTCACGCAGGGGCTCAGTGCCCATGAGGAGATTAGACCCCAGCCCCATTTGTGCAGCCCCAGCACCGGAGGGGCAGGATGCTGAAGTGTGAGCCCGGTGTACGTGCCAGAGGGCTGGCAGCAAGGCAGCCAGGAGAGCACGTGGTGCAGAGACCTAGAGAAGAGTCTGGGAAAAAAACCTCAACCCAAAGTCCCGCACAACATAACCTGAGAGCAGAGCAGGGGGAGAAGCAGGTGTCTCAGAGCAATGTGGATGATAAGGAATCGCCACGGGAAACAGAAGAGAAGGGATCTCACTCACTGACTGCCGGGAACGCAGCCGAGAGATGCTGAGAACCAACAGGCACAAAAAGGAGACTGGAAAACTCGCATAGAGAAGTAAGTGGGGACTGGAAACTGCAGAAAAGCTCCTCAGAAAGAGCAGGCAGGATGGGACGCGTGGCTTGGCTTCCACCCGACTCGGTGACGATATGGAGAAGGGTCAGCTCTGCACGCCAAGGAAGAGAGACATCAGCCAGCTGAGCCGGGATTTTGGAGGACAGGGCGAGGAGCTGCGGGAGAAGACTGCAGTCCCCGGGCCCCCAGCCCCACGCAGGGCTTGCAGGGAGGCTTGCTGCTAAACGCCGAGCAAACGAGCTGATGTCAGAAGATGCTCAGGGAGTAATTCTGGATGGCACAGTGCCGGAGAACAGCCCAGCAGAGCACTGCACTACAAAAACCTGGGCTCTGGGACTGTCGGAGCACACTTCAAAGTCTGAACTGCCTTGTGGCTTCAAAAGGCTCCAGCTGCCCTGCTACAAGCCCTGAGGGTATCCCACAAACCTGTTGTGGGCAGGAGCTGCCAAGTACCCCCACATCAGAGACAGGGAGTAGGGGCTGCTCAGCACTCCTCTGCGGGGGAACAGTGAGAGGCAAAGGGGGGGCTGGGGGGATTGAGAGGGCAATGCAAAGCTTTACATCTACACTTAAATCCTGCCAAGCCTCTGCTTGGCTAAACGCCACCCCCAGCCGACACCGATCTCAGGAACAAGGCTGGTGGACTCAGCCCAAGTCCTCGCTGAGAAGATGCGCTCCAGCCACAAAGCCCATCCAGCTTTTCTGGTCCTGTGGCAGTCCCGTGGCAGCACCACTGCCCGTCAGCCCACTAAACTCCAGGCTTTTTGGGTGCACGGACTGTTTCTGCTGAGGAAGCACAGGCAGTGCAGGCTCCTGAAGCCTAACTCACAACCACATCAGCAGAGACCAGACACCAGTTTCATCACTGAGCAGGTCCCTCTCTCCAGGCTGTCTTCGCTCCGTGGATTCCTTCCCCTTGGGCCAAAAGGATGGCACCTCTTGGCAGCTCTGAACTTGCAAGCACTGCCCAAGGGAACGCAGGGCACTGGCCCCATGCCACCGCAGCCGACCCCAAGCGTGGTTGGGGTTTTCTGTCATCGATGGGTTATGAGCTCACTGCTGCAGCATGCAGGGCCAGCCAGCTCTGCCCTAGACATGCGCAGTGCCGAAGAGACCTAGGAATATACTGTCCCAGCGGGACTTCTAACTGAACCAACAACATCTTTCTTTGGTGCCCTCCCTCCCCAAAGCAGGCTGAGAGAATGTCCCCGAGTCCTGCTCTAGCAAACGTCCCCAGGAGGGGCGGGGGGCTGCACTGGGCGAGAAGCAGGTGGCTCTGATGCTCCAGCCCAGCCTTGGTGCCAGCCCCACTGGGGACAGCCCTACGCCAGCAAGGCAGGGAGAAAACATCCCCCTTCAGCTCCCCAGCTCAGACCAGAGGGGATATCCAGCGCTGGTTTGGGGAGCCAGGCAGCAAGCTGGCCTGGACACAGCTTTGGCATGGACAGGACTGTACTGAAGGCTGTAGCCCAGCACTCAAGTAACAGAGGAGGGTTAAGGCAAGAATTTAGGCATCCAGCAGAGGGTTTTAACCCTTTCTGGGGTGCCTCTTTTGTGGATCATAACTCTTACAGACACATCCCCTTTCCAGTCTGCTGGTGCCTGTGCTAAGCAACAGCGCTCAGGCTCTCAGAGCTGCAAGATGCCCTGTGCAGGTCAACCTTCCCTTCCTCCTGCCAGCCCTATGACCAGCCACGGCTGCGTGACATTCGGCAAGACAGACTTCACAGCCACCAAGAGCCCTCCCTGCAGTCATTCTTCCTCTCTCTGTGCCTGGCAGCGTTTCAATACAAGAGCTCAATTGCTCACTTTCCCCAACTTTTTCTTAGCAAAATATCTTTCTCTACACCCAGCCACAAAGCTCTGACAAGGCACCCAGACCCTCCAGCTGCGCAGATAGGAATGGCACTGTCAGACCAGGGACGTGTATCAGTGGGAACGGTACCTATGTCAGGTCTCTTATTCACCTTCACAGCCCCCCCTCCGTCTCCGCTGCCTGCCCAGCATGCACAACCCATGCTCAAGAACAACTCATCACCTGGCAGGCACCAACCCTGCTGCGCACACCCCGTGTCCTCCCCTCCCCTCCACTGCAGAGTGGGTCCTGCGTGTAAACAGAGCAGAGTGACTTGGGGACAGACTTTTTTCCCCATTGGGTGGGCTGCAACGAGGACAGCGTCCTGTGCGTCACCTTCCGCCCTGCTGCAGGCAGCAATAGCAGGCAGCGGGGGATAGCTACCCATCCCTGCCCCACATTTTCGACTCAGCAACATCACCGGCCGTACCAGCATCTTTTAAAACATTCCTTGCCCAGCCAACTACCCACCCCAAGGACAGCAGACCCCTCTACCCCTCCCAGCACAACCCCACAGTGTGCGAAGCAGCGACCGAGCATCTCCCTTCCAACTGCATGTTTCCATCCGAGTGCGTCACAACTTAATGCTGCCCCCAGACCGTACTGCGCTATGACAGCATTGCCGCTTGTCACGGCCCTGATGTCCCCACCGGGCTGGTTTTGACCAAGGGGGCAGCCCAGGCGGCTCTGGGGTACCCCTGCCTGCTTTGCCCCAGGCTGCCTGCAACGTGGGGGCCAGCGAGGACTCTTCTCTTGCTGCTACGCCACATGCAGGCACCCGACCGAGGTAGGACGCACCCAGAAACAGCCTGTTCGCTTCTCCCCACCTAGGACAGACGCACACCAGCGTAAACACCTCCAAAACGGATGCCGGCTCACAGCAAACAAGCTCTTGGCAGTAAAAAGCCCTTTTTTGTCCAGGCAGCCACTCCTTCCTCTCCAGCTCCGCTCTGCTGGGAGCCGGGGCTGTGGCGCTGCCCCTCCGCGCTGCTCTCCCCACCACCCCAGCCGGGTGCCAGTCTGCCCCGGCCGGGCTGGCAGGGCTCAGCGCAGCCCTTGGCGGGGAGCCCGCAGAGCTTGTCACTTATGCTAAGCTGGAGGGCTGGTCCCAGCGGTACGGCTCTGTCCTGGATTCTTTTCGCAGCGATGTTTTCGAGCAAGCGTTGCTGTCGAGCCATCGTAAGCGGCGCAATGTCACCCAGGTCTCGCCGTGCTCCCGCTGCCCCGGTGCTCGGGGCGGGATGGGGGGAGGATGGCAGGCTTGGAGACGGGGACCCTCGGGCGCAGCAGGGGGGGGGGCTGATGGGGACCCGTCTCCGCAGAAAGCGGGCAGGGGAGGGAGATTGGTTGCTCGCTACATCCGTGCCAGGGCTGAGGCACCCGCAGCGGGCGGGCCGGGGGCTGTCCGGGCGCGTCCGTCCGTCCGTCCGTCCGTCCGTGTCCCCGCCGGAGCGCTGCGCATCCCCGCGCCGCGCCCCCCGCTCCCCCAGCCCGCCGCTTACCGGCTTCTTCTTGCGGCGGTTCTGGAGGCGGCTGACCACCAGGTCGGTGTAGAGCACCGGCTTGAGGGTGCGGGAGCGCTGTGGCCAACCGTAGCAGAAGGTCTCCACGCCGCGGTAGTTGCGCCCGTAGCGCACCGAGCACATGGAGCGGGACCGCATGCGCCCGGCGCTGCTGTTGATGCTGTTGACGCCGATCATCCTGCTGCTGCCGCCGCCGGCGGGGCCGCGGGTGGGCGGCGGGGTGTCCGCTGTGCCCGGCGGCCCTGCCCGGCCCTGCCTGCCGCGGCCCGCTCCGCCGCCGCCGCCGCCGCCTGTTGAAGCCGGGCCGGGCCGGGCAGGGCTCGGCGGCTGCCGCCCGACAGAGGCGGGGCCCCGCCCCGGCCCCCGCCCCGCCCGCCGCAGCCAATGGCGACCCGCGGCGCCCGGTCGGGCCGAGCCGCGCCGGGCGGGGATGGACCGGACCGGACCGGGCGGTGGGTCCGGACCCGCGGAGGCAGCGGCGGGCATCCCCCGTTGATGGGGACACTCGTCCCCGGCGCTGATGCCACACGAATGACCGGAGCCGCCGCCGGTGCACCAGCCGGCCCTCCCTGCCGCCTTCCCGCCCCAGCAGGGAGAGCGGGAGCCGGTGGCTGGACCCCCCCCCCCCGGGGCCGGGGGTGTGGAGGGGGGCAGCGGTGGTGACATCTCAGGGGCTTCTTGGGCTCCATCGGGCAGGCACCTCCGCTCCGTGCCAGCTGGGCAGCCTTCAGAGCTGCTGCTGCAGTCCCGCCTGCGCCAGGGACCTCCAAAGGGCTGAGCCGGTAGGAGATCTCAGACCTTCCATCTTCAGTGCCCGCCCCACACTTAACCCTCCTGCCCGTTCCTTCGAGGTCAGACCGGAAAAATCAGTTGCTGGAGCTGCCCGGCTGGTTAAGGGCAGGACGTAGATGCTCCAGGCAGCTGTTCCCGTGGAGAAGCAAAGGGCTGGGGCATCCTTGCAGAAGGCATGAGGATCGATGCGTAATTCAGTTAGGCTTGACTGAGTAGGAGATGCGGCCAGTGGAGAAGGGGAAATTTTCCACTCTGTCCTGACTGCTTGGTAGAGCGATCACCGGGCCAAACTTGTGAGGGAGGGGGCATGGGTGCCCAGCGTGTCAGATGTGCTGGGCTGCCCCTGGGACCAGGGGGAGCCATGGGAGCCACGGGCAGGGCAGCACACTGCTCCCAGGGGAAACAGGAAAAAAAAAAAAAAAATAGCCTGGGGGATTAGACTGAGCAAGCGTTCCTGTGATTACAGCTCAGAGGTGGGAGCCGGGGCTTTCTTCCCACATTGCTAATCACTTACCCAGCACTCTGAGCGTCTGAGCCCTGCCGTTGTGCCTCCAAGCTGGAAGGTGGGGGCCCATCCTACCTTCCTCCCCCGGGGACCCGACTGCATTGTCAGGCTTAATTCATTAACATCTGTGAAGTGCTTCGGCTCCTGGGCTGGAAGGCAGCACAAATTTGGCTCACTCCTGCAATCACTAAGCAGCACCAGGGAGAAATGGGGCCTGATTTGGTCCTACTGTGTTGGTACCGGCCAGCAAAGCACAAGGTTAAGCTAAAAGACTAAGGAAGATGGGGAAGAGCTAAGGCTCTGCAAAGTGATCAATCATGTAAAGGTCAAATCCACATCTGAAATATAACAGACAACCAGCAACAGTGAGTGAAATCCCAGGGGGCCTGGGCTAAAAATCACACTGACAAGAGAAGAGCAACTTCTCAAGAGCTAACCAAAACACCACCAGCTCCAGGATGTCCCGCTTCACCTCCTTCCTTGCGGGGTGGGCAGCTGCCTTCATTTGGCCACAGGAATTCAGGTCCAGGCCTGCAGACATGGGCATCCTTGGGCACAGCATTATATGGGTTCTTGGATCCCTGTCATGCCCCGGTGGGGAGGACACCCAAGTCAGAAAGCTGGGCAGCCCTGCCTGTGGAGCATGATTCTCCAGGGGAGCTTTCAGAGCCAGAGGAAAGGGTTTCCAGGAGTTGAGTGCTGGTAAGGCACCGCTGCCTCAGCTCCAGCAGCAGTGCCGTGCAGGGCACGGCGAGGCACTGCCAGCGAGGGGGGATGTGGTGCTCAGCTGTGAAAGCACACGCTTTCAAGTGTTTTCATTTCTTCTGCATAAAACCAGGATTGTTTACATGTATTATCTAGTAGCAGATAAAGTTCTCGTCTGACTCAAGCTGCCACCCGCTCTCAGGCATCATGCTGCATTTGTCTTGGGACTCCCCGCAGCCAGAGATGTGGGGAGCATCCAGGCTACCTGCAGGTCTATTCCTGATGCTGTCCCCAGAGTCACAGCAGATGGTGGCCTCACGTCCCCTGCAGCCACCTAGGTCCTGCCCTGCTGTCCCCATTTCCTGGTGGTGAGTGCTGTGGATGGGGGCCACCTCCAGCCCTCCAGCTCTGAAGCCTGTGGGGTAGCAGCCTGCGCTATCATCTCCCTGGGCAGGCTTGAAAGAGCCTCCGGGATCCTTCTGCACTATCGAGAGCTGCCCGAGACCCAGCCCTGAGCTTTGGGAAGCTTCTCTGAAGCCTACCACCCCTTCCCCTCCTCTGCTGCCCTTAGGAAATGCGTGTGCTCCTGAAGCGCTAAAATTAGCCAGCCAGCTGTGTGGCACGCTTGCACAGGAGCCTCAGTCCCCAGACACGGCCCGCCAGCCAGGTCTGCCGAGGAGGCAGCATCAGGGTAACGGGGCTAGCGCAGGCTGCCACAGGGAGGGGAGCGGGAGAGCCTTCCCCCATCGCTCTGCCCCTTGAGCCTGCGCGGGGATCCAAGAACCAAGCAGCCAAAAGCAGTGGGCAGAAGGTAGAGAGTGTCCTCTCCAGCTGAGCCTGGCAAAGGCTGCCCAGGAGAGGCACAGCCCCTTCAGGAACCTTTCCTCGCTGACCTCGGCAAAGGCTGCCCAGGAGAGGCACAGCCCCTTCAGGCACCTTTCCTTGCTGACCTCCTCCCCAGCGCAGGCTGACAGTGCTTTCCCAATCTCACCTGCCCTGGGACCCCGCTTCCCCGTGCACAGGCAGGGGCTCCCCGAAGCAGACTGGTGCTTCCAACAAGGCGCTGAAGCCTGCCCCGTCTGTGGTTCCTCCGCGCTGCCTTTCGCTCCCCCTCCCCAGCACGGCTCCCGTACAGAGGCGGCTGAAAAGCGGCGGTGGGAAGCACCGCAGCTGCAGATGGAACAGGCCATTTTTAGCAGAGCAGCCTCCCCGCTGCTGGGCTGCGGGCAAAGCTGTGCGGGGCTGTGCTGCAGTGCTGCAGCCTCCCCCTGCTGCCTTACACCCAGCAAAGGTCTTGTCCCCTACCCGTGAGAGACAGCCTGTAGCTTCGTGGCACTTGCTCGCTGCCCTGTCTCCTACCGGCTGGGATATGATGGGATAACTTGATCTCACCTGTTTAAACTGCTGGTACTTTTGGGGGTGAAGTTTAACAGGGATGCGGCAGTGCCTGAAGTGGGGGTACGCAACCGCGGGGTGCCAGGGGCTGCAAAGGGGGCACGCCAAGGAGCATGCAGAGCTGGAGGGCAGGGGTTCAGGGTTCTCATTTTGGATGCTTCTATTCCATTTCAGGTGCTTAAAGCCTTTTCTGGTGCTGGGTTTAAAATTAGAGGAGAATTTTTCCTGAGTAACTCCTTTTACTGGTGAAGCGTGGGTTGAGAGGGAGGACAGCCCTATTGAGAGCTGCTGGTAACCCCTTAATGATGGGGTGAGCGACGCAGCCAGGAATAGACCCACAGAGGCTGAAAAGCGAGCTCAGCTTTTCACCCTCCGTTGCCTTTTTTCATCGACCATCTCCCCCCGTCGCGGCTCCTGCACCCTGTGGGAACCCATCTTCCACATCATGAGTATTTGCCAACTGTAGTGCTTCACCAACAGCAATGGTTTCTACCCTGCAGGCCCCATGGGAGCTAATCCTTTTCCCCGGGCCCGAGACGGGGAGATGGCAGCTCAGAAAACCCTCCTGAGAACAGGTGATGCTGGAGCAGTGCAGCAGTCTAAGGCTGGAGGTGCTCACTGAACACTACTCTCCCTGGCCAAGCCCCATCAGGAACTGGGTCAGGCAGTAAGAAGGCAGAAGTCCCCCCCAGTCACACCGGTGTGGTGAGTTCTCATCTCCAGGACTTTTGACCACCAGCCCACCCGCCCCATTGCCTTGCCTTGCCCATGTAACCAGAAACATTCCCTCAGCCACCAGAGACGGCTCCAGTCCCAGGGCCTGGCCATGGCTTTGGGTTCCAGTGCTCCAGGGAGCCAGGAAGGGCTGACTACCACGGGGTCAACACCACAAAGTCTCTGGCTGCAGGCAAATGAACCCTAGTGAGCTGCCCCACATGTACCCCCCGTGCCTGCCATGCAGGCAGAGCAAGAGCAGCGAGGGCATCAGGACCCCGCTGGAGCTCCGGTGTCCTCCTCGTGGAATGAGGCAGCCCATGTTCCCCTCAGGAAGGCAGGAGGAAAGCTGCAGGCCAAGGGCCCACCACTGTTCCTGCATGAGGATGGATGCATTCATTGCATCCCACATAGCCATCCATGTGATCCTGCTCAAAGCTCTTGCTTTCGCTCCTGCTGCCTGGCTGACCAGGGAGTGACCGAATTTACCTTTAGCAGCTCCTTAGGGAAGTCAGTGCCTCCGTTGAGCCCCTCCAAGTTGCCAATGAAGTCTGAGCAGGACATTCTCTTCCCGATGTTCTGGGAGAGCCAGGGGGAGAGAAATATTGGAGATTACCTTCGGGCCAGGGGGACAGTGCTGGCTGGAGCAGGTCCCACAGCCCAGGAACAGACCCCCTATCTCTGCAGTGGGGTGAGGCACCAGCTAGGTCTCAGGGAGGCTGCTTGAAGGTGTGAAGAAGCTGCCAGCTTTGCCTAGACTCTGGGAGCCTTAAATAGCCTCCTTTAAGTTTGGTGCTACCTGCTCCCATGGCAGCTGGTTTTGGACCCTCACTCTCACCCTCTCTCCCTGTTCACTTTCATCTTCTGTCCTCATCCCACCTCCACATCTTCCAGCTCAGCGTGTCCCCTCCAAAGCCCTGCTCTCTCCTTCACCAGCTCTCTCTCTCATTCAGCCTTTGTCCTCTTTCCTCCCCAGACATATTAGGGGTGACCAGCCCTGGTGGGTCCAGGGTCCCGTACCTGCAGTTCAGGGCAGTGGGGACACACAGAGCAGGGGACAGACGGGGCTGATGGCAGCAGGAACTTACGTGTCCATGCAGATCTGTGTTTAGCAGCATCAAGGCGCAGGTGAGGGTGTGGGTTCCGTCTGCAGCACAAGCACAGGACAGGAATTAGAGCCCCCGGCTCAGCCCAGCCGCTGGTGCTCCAGCCTGTTGGCATCTCAGGCAGGACATGGGGGCTCTGAGCCCCCAAGAGAGCCCCGAGCCTGCTCCTCCCCTCCAGGGCACGCGAGGCACACAGCAGTCAGCACAGTGCTGGCAGCACGCGGGTGAGGAGGTCACTGAATTAAAAGCTGGACCCAAACCTGAGCATACGAACTCCCTTCCAAGCCCGCAGCCCCTTCAGCCAGGCAGTGATGCTGCAGCTAATCCCCACAGCGCTCCTAGCACAGCACGGTGGGACCAGCACAACCCTCTACCAGCCAGGCAGCCTAAACCTCACCTGCCCCAGAGCCAGCCCAGAGCAGAACCAGCACGTGAACGCACATAGGTAAGGCACAAAGACACAAAACGGTACAAAGTGGGTGTCTGTGCCACCCCAAGTACCGGGAACCCAAATTTTCTCACCTGGCTATTCCCTGAGCCGAGGGTCTGAGAGCTGGGGTCTATTTGGTGAGGAGGGCCTTCTCTCGCCTCTTGTACTAATCTGCTCAAGGTCAGAATTAAGGATGGGTTGAGCCCTAATTAGGCATGATCCAACTGGAGCAGGTGTTCTTTTTTTTTAAATCTAAAGCATCTGTCATTTGTGGGAAATGATATCCCTGTAACCGGGGCTGTCTCCTAAGGCATCAGTGCACGCTCTCAGTTTCCTCTCTGGTTTCAGTTTGAGCACCTTCACCAAGTTGACAAATGCATAGGCTCACTTGAAACACACACGCACACATGGACACACACACAGTTTCTTACCCTCTGAAGAGATGGCGTTGGGATTACACTCGTAATAGCGCTGGGAAAAATGGGCCAGCACTCGCTCTCGCTCTTGCGTCTCTCCCATCAAGGCCAGCTCCTTCAGAAAGGACCTGAAGAAGCAGCAGCATTGGTCACACATGAAGCCCACCAGCAGTTTCTCCAACCTGCCCTGCGCAGGAGCAGAGACCCCACTGTGTGCTGGATGAAGTCCTGCCATCACACATGCCTCCCAACCCGTTGCAGGACTCCCCTCCAAGCCTGCAGCATCATACCCTGCCGGCACACCACAGGGACCTACAGCCAACCCTGGGCACTACACCAGAGGAGGTGGGGGTGACATAAAGAGGCTTTGGGATCAAGGCCCGGAAAGCCAGTCCTAGGTGAACCTTACTGTCACCCAACTGCACTGACTGGTGAGTTAAGACCAGGGATGCTCTTCTGCGGTTGTGTGGCTGAGAGACCACTTTGAGACTCAACCCCTACCATATAAGAGGGGATCTCCAGGTGGGAGCCATGGGGTCTGCACGCTTCTGCAGATCTCTGTGTGGGTGTGGAGCCGCAGAGGGCATGGTCTGCTGGGACCCCACTCAGATGGCCACCACACACATGCACAGGTACATGCACTCAGCTCTGACCTGAGAGCCTGGTCCAGGCTCATCCCCGTGAACACAAAGAACTTCAGATATTCCCCAGCGACCATCTTGCTGAACTCATTGCTGAAATAGAAAAGGAGGGAGTGAGACTGGGATCGACCAGACTGCGAGGACAACAAAAGGCACACAGGAGTGGGGTGGATTCCAGGAGGCTGGGAGCTCCCCAGGGCTGTGGGAAGCATGCTGGGGACAGAGACACCACACACTCCCATGAAACTCAGAGGAGTCACCCACAGATCCAATGGGAATACTTGTCATGTAAGAGAAACTGGAAAAGCTGGAAGAGCCATGAGCCCAGCTAGCCATCCCCCTGCCCTGACACCTTACTGAAGCATCCAAGATGCAGTCATGGTAGGAAAGTACCAAAACCTGGATGTCTCAGGTTTTAAGACCTTTAGAGGGAACACCTGGCACAGATGTACCAGGTGTACCAGTCAGGGGGAGTGGACTTTGGGGTCCCAGCTGCTATTCCCTGCCAGCCTGGTACCCTGCAAGGTCAGCAGCGGTGGGTACACCGCGGGTGCAGGTGGGCCCCTTGCAGAATGGGCTACTCCTTATGAATACCCACACGTACTTCTTCCCCAAGTGACGGGCCACATCTGCTTTTTTAAAGCCATCCAGGTTGTAGAGCCTCTTGGCCAGGCGTTTGGCAGCCTCCAGGTCAGCCTTGTGCCCGTTGGAGAGGGTGTCCGTGCTGCCCAGGGCCAGGTGCTCCACGCTGTCCATCTCTGAGTCCGAGTCTGAAACCAGCTGGCTCAGGGGGTGGTCGCTGCAATGGGAAGGGACACTCCATATTAGCCTGCCTGCAGATCCTCTCCTCGTTCAGCTTCTGGGGTTCAGGTTCCTCACCCTGCTTTGGAGACCAGCTACTCACTGCTGGAACCCCGGATGAACAGCACTGGTTAGAGACACTTCGAGGTTGAGCCTGGGAGCTAAGGGAAGGTTTGGGAAGGCAGCTGGAGGAGTGGTGGGGTGACAGGGCAGCTCCAGTGACTGATGACAGGACCAAGGCACCCAAGCCTGCATCCAAACTGGATGTGGAGAGACAGCACAACTGCTCCAAAGTCCCCCACCCTGAGCCAGTGAAACTCCATGTGTGGGCTTCAGGCTCTGCCAAGCTCAGCCGCAGCAGAGACTTGGAGCAGAAACATGTGCACATCATATGCTGTCCTACAGATCTGCACTCATTTTTTAACCTGGACAAACTCCTTGTGCTGCTCTCAAGTGCACTTTCTACCCAAGACAAGATGACTATAATTAATTTGTTCACCTTTTCCCACCCACCAACTTCAAAGTACTTCACAGAAGGGAAAACTGAGGCAGAGAGGGCGAAGATGAAGGACACCCCCCCCCGCCCCCGGCCTCCCAGCTCACAGCAGGGTGTACTGTCTTCTTCAGGCTGCCCATCAGCTCTCAGCCCACCATGCCTTAAATGGCCACATTAGGAGACGCTCTTGGCTTAGCCCCCGAAGCAGTCTGACTCAGCGGCGCAGAAGTTATCCCAACCAAAAAGCTGGTTGAATCTAATCAACAACGAACGTTAAGCAACTCTGACCTCGCCCAAATTTTCTGGCAGCCCTCGAAATGTTCCAGTCTGATTTATTTTTAAAAGTCTCTAATTGACTTTTAAGAGGCCTGCTCTCCTGAGCCAATTACCCAGGCCAATCTCCTTGAGGCTCCGCTTCTTCCACAAAGGACGAGCCTCCTGGCTGCTCAGCGCTGCCGGTCTCGGGGGAGCCCTGCACAGCACTGACAGGCTGCCCTGTGCCTCAGGGGGCTCTCGGGCACCTTCCTCCCATCCTCCTGGCATCCCCAGCCTGCGCGCAGCAGGGGAAGCTGCTCTGTGCTCAAACCTGTGGGCCGGACACTTCCCCAGTGAAAATGGTTCTGACACACCACGAGTCCCAGAGGAGATGCACTTAGCTCAGACCACCGCTGAGCTTGGCAGCGCTGGGTGGTGACTGTGGGAAGACCTGAATGGGTGGCCCAGGGAAGATCCATGCCCATTTGGCCCCAACCCTCCCCAGGGAGCCTGTCCATCATCCCACGCCACCCTGGTGGGAGCAGCTGTGACAATGGCCACAAGGTCCCTAGGAGCTCACTAGCTTCAGACCCGCCTGCTCTGGGGAGCCGTGCCAGGCAGGAGGTCTCCAGCATCACTGTCTGTACCACCAGCACACCCCGTCCTGCAGACATCCCTCCCACCTGCCTAAAACCTCTCCTCCTCCCAAAATAGGGTGGCCACATCCAAAAGTGTTGCTGGCATGAGCCCTGCTACCCTCCAGCTGTGCCCGGGAATGCTGGCTGGCAGGGCCAAAGCTGCTCCAGGGAGCACCTGAGAGCAGAACAGGCTGGGTGCTGTTGGGCCAGTGCTGGTCACACGCCTCAGCCCAGCTTCCGCTTGCAGCCGCTGTGCCCTCAGTCAAGGACAGGGCTCACAGGCTCTTTGCTTCCCACCAGCAGAGGAGCTGAATCCATCCCAGCAATTGGCACCTGCCAGCCATGGGTTGTGGTGACTGTATTTGCCTCTAAAGCTCAGAGCCTGCTATCACAGGGGCGCAGGCGCTGTCCCCTCCCCAGGCCAGTAGCTCCAAGGCTGCTTCTCCAGCCATAGGCTGAGTTACAAAACCCAAGGTGCTCCACCACTCCCCATGGTCCAGCTGCACCTCCAGAGCAAGCAGCTGCTCATAGCTCCCTGAAGACCTTTTTATTCTTCTCAACCATCATCACTTAAACCTCCTGATACCCTTCTGGACCTCTCCTGTCCTCTCTGAGAGGTTGTCCTCCCTCACATGGTCAGTTCCTGGTGCCTCTGGGGCACCAAAAGCTAAAAGCTTGGGGCACCAAACCTAAAGCTCTGAGTCTCCTCCCATGACCTTTCTTCCCAAGCTGTGCTCCTCAGCTTTCCTATCCAGTGCTGAGCATCCAGGCATGGGGCCATCTTCAAAACCTCTCTGTCCTTCAACATCTGTATCTCCCTGCAAGTTTCCAACCCACGGCTGTAATTCTTGACTTACTTCTTGCAATAGGCACGCAGGGATCACAGCCTGGGTCTGTGATCTACCTGCAGGATCTGCTGTGCCCTCCCTCACCAAGTCCCCATACTGACTTTGGGCTTTACATCGGCAAAGCGCAACTTTGCACTACCCTGCATAAGTGACCCCAGCCATGCCATGAAACAGGTTTTCTTTCAACACTCAAGTCACTCTCATGCTGTTAAATAAGGATGATTAGCCTCCACAGGCTGGGAGGTCCCATTCGTGGCACCCGTCTGTCATCACTCAAAGCCTCACCTGGCTTGGAGAGCGTACAGCTTAAACAGAGAAAACCAAGAACCTAGTCCTTGAGCAAATGGAGAACAGAGCAAAGAGACATTGCAAAGAGATGTCCATGTCTGAGGCAACTGAGGTGATGCTAATTTTCTTGCCAATGAGCTAATGTCTCAGGGCGGTTTTTTTTTTAGTGTACTTTCTAAAGTGACATTTCAGTTTGGCTTGAAGAAACACTGAGGTAATATTTTTTACATTAGATACATTTTCAACCCAAGAACTGGCCCGCACTTAAGGAATAAAGATCAAATTTGGTATTGTGCGAGCATCCTCAGTGTGTCTGAATGAGTCATCCCTGAGTGGACCCAGTACTAGCTCATCCCTCTCCGCGCTGCCTGTCTAGGACAGCCACTGCCACCCCCCATGTTACTGGGAGCACAGGTCCCCCTGCCACCTCGGAGGTGTTTGCTGGAGAGCCTGGGTCCCCATCGTCTGTGTTGGCAGCAGCAAGGCACTTCTGGGGGTCTCTGCAAGGGAGGTCATGATCCAGCTCAGGGCTTGCCCCAGGACAGAGGCTCTTCCTTGATGCCCTCACACCCCAGCTCAGCATGAGGAGCAGGTTCTGCTCCTAGCCCCAGGGAGCAGCTGTGGGGCCACAGTCCTGCTCGGCACCACTGCACCACAGACACTCCTTCTCCAGGGTGAGGTACTTCTCCAGGGCCCAAATGTTCCTTCTTAGGGCCAAACGCTTCTTTCCTGGAGCTGGATCCTCATCTCGCCCCAATATTCCTCCTCTGGCTGACTGCCTGGAGCCCAGCAGGAGAGAGCACAGCACCTTCCCTGGCTGCAATGCAGCATGTCACTGCAGGAGCCCTGATGTCCTCTCCACCTTGCCACCACAATCCAGGCTCACCTGGCACCACATTCCTTCCATGGGTGTCAGCAACCAGGAGCAAATCTTCTCTCCTGGATGTGGGGCAGCAATAAGACACTAGCTCACCAAAGACTGCCCTGGAGGGCTGACCTCCAGCTCCTGGCTGCCAGCAGGGATGTATCTGCATGGTGGGACCCTTCCTGCACCAACACTGCTCCCCAGGAGCGGGGAAGGAGGGACAACCCTGGTGACAGGCTGGGCCAGGTGGCCATTGGTTTCAGCTGGGGGTGCTCAGCTGAGCTCCTAGGTCATCCAGGTCCTGCCTGACACATTTCCAGGTGAGACACCTGCTGCAGGAAACTCAAAACCTCCAACCACAATCCAAGTGCCACTTGCTCCCCACAGGAGGCTGGTTTGCATCCTGCACCATGAAGGGACAGGGCAGGGAGCCTGGTCCAAGTCCACGAGGGGCATGTGCATGGGGCAGAGTAGCACTCTGCCCTCGATTCCTGATGCCCCGCGTGCATGGCTAGATGCCCAATGCCTCCACCAAGCGAGCCCAGCCTGCCTAATATTGCTGCTAAGAATGTACCAGACCGGATCTTTGGCTGAGCTAAATAAATGCAGCTCCCTCCATCGGTCTCAGCGGAGTGACTTTGATTTATGACAGCCAAGATCTGGGCTGGTTCATTCCTTGCAGAACTGAAGTTAGGGCTGGGAGGACACTTGAAGGTCAGCCAGGCCAGCCTCCAACCACAGGCAGGGCTGGTCCTGCTTTCTGGCAGCTCTGGAGTCCAACCTGGTCCTCAAATCACCCAGCCACAGCGGCACCTGCCAGCATTACTGCTGCCAGATCCAGGCAGCTGCTCCTGAACTTTGGACAGCTGTGCCCCTCCTCAGTCCTGCTTCTCTGCAGAATTCCAGAGCCTCCCCTGCAGCACCAGCCCCCTCTGGAGACGCTTGCCTGTCCTCCATTACTCCATCCCACCAGCCCCTCTTGTGGGGGGCACAACTGCTCCTGCAGAAGACAGGGACTGACTCTGCAGTCCCACCAAACAACTTCTGGAGCTAGCCGAGAGCCTTAAAATCCGGTTACTCACCTGCTGGGTGGAGGGCTGTCTTCTTCAGAGACACAGATGCCATGGGGTCAGCGCAGGGAAACCTGGGTCTCTCGGACCCCTAGGCAAAGCCCAGCCTAGGGCCTCTGGGTCAGACCCAGGGGCTGGAATTAACACCTGATATGAGGGGCTGCATCCCACAGGGATGCCTCTGTGGGCAGCCCTGCCAGCCCTGGCACCCTGCCTGCTGCCCCCATCCTCCATACCGTGGAGCGCCCGCCTCAGCCCCCAGCATTGCCACCCCATCCTGTGCCCCAGCTCCTGCTGCCCTTCATGGCTTGACAGGGAAATGCTTGGGGGGAAAATCCCTCCCAGGCTTGTGCCCCATTTCTTGCCGTCCCAATGCTTGTGGGGAGACCTCTTCATCCTGCGCCCCAGCCTTGTGGCCCTCCTGTGCTCCCATCCCACACCATGCCTCCTTTCCCCTATCTCCATCCTTTCCTCGTAGCCCTCCTTCCTCTGCTCAGCCCTCTCCCCACACCATCCCACATCACACCCCGATTCCACCCCATGGGACCCCAAACTGGGCACAGCCCTCAGGGCATCATCTCACCAGTTTGCCCGGTGCCAAACTGGGAGCTCAGGCCAGCTGACAGACCTGCGCTGGCCTCGGGAAGTACCGGGGGGGGGGGGGGGGGGAAGGAGGGGGGGACCGGCTCACCGACTGCTGCAGTAACAAAAGGGACCTTATAAAGAAACACAGCGGAGCTTATTGGCAGGGCCCGGCGCTCCAGCACACGCGATCTGGCAGGGAAGAAGGTTTCGCTCCCGGCGCATCCTCCGCCTGGGGCGGCTGCCAGCCCTCCGGGCTCCCCGGTCCTCCCACGCAGCCGCAGCTCCAGGGCTAAGCTCTCCCTCTAGCGAGGCTCCGGGCGTGCTGCCCCTCACTCAGGTATCTGGCCCTTTTCACCAGGCGGTTTGCAGTCGTGTGTCCCCGTCCCCATCCCCGTCCCCCCCCCGCCTTTGCTGCTGCTTCTCCTGCCTGCCCTTCTTTCTGTCCCACCTCAGGCGATGCCCCTGATTCAGGTCCCGGCAGAGTCTGCCTCGCTCGCCTCTCACGGGGGTGGCAAGTCACGTCCCCTCCCTCCACCGGCACTCCTCAGGGACCAGCACGGCTGTGCCTGGGGCCAAGGGTGGCTCCGGAGGTGTGGAACAGGCAAGGGAAGCCGGGCAGCTGGATGTTTAGGGGGCTTGCACCCCCGGCGAGATGCAATTTGCCCCCGGCTGCCTGTGTATGGGATTGCGGGAGGTGAGGCGGCGCTCCGGGATCCCGCTCCCGCCCGGCAGCATGGCAAAGCCCGGGGATTTGGACCCACAGTTGCAAAAGTCTGGCTGCCACCGCAGGAGCGACCTCCCCGCAGTCCCCAGGGCTGACCCGGCTCCCACCCCACCATCTCGCCAGCACCGCATCTGCCCCCCGCCAGCCCCAGGGGGACCCCGCCAGCCCCAGAGAGACCCCCCCAGAGAAGGGCTCTGCCCCCGCACGCATTCTGCAGGTCACGGTCACAGCCCCGGGGACAGGCTGCTTTAACTGCAGTCCTCTGCCCAGCGAGAGCGGGGGAACCTGCACACAGGGCAATAACCTACTCACACACTGAGGGTGCCACCGTGGCGGGGTCCTGCTGCGGAAGGGTGGGGAGGGGGGTCCCGCACTGGGACCCTTGCTGTTCAGCCACTGCTCCTTCCCTTTTAGCCAAGGCCACCGGAGGAGGCGGAGGCATCCCAGTGCCCGGGGAAGCCTCGCTGGGTCTGCACTTAGGCACACTCCCGATGCGCAAGGTCAAGATAAAAGCATGGTCTCAGACTATCGTGTGCTGAGGGACACCGGAGCCTTGGCATGAGTTGCGAGGCTGCAGGAACCAAGGCCACCAGCTGTGGGGGACACCGCATCTACCCAGCAATGCAGGGGGCATCACTGGCTTGGCTGCTTCTGCTACTGAGAGAGACAAAGTCATGGGCTGCAGAGCCATGCAGACCCCAACCATTGCAACAAATAACGCCAAAGGTTTTGGGGGCACAAGAGGGACGGCCACAGGGCAGCGCACACAGGTCTAGACCTGCTGGCGTTTGTCACCAGTCACCTCTTATGCCAAAGCCATGCAGCATGAGCCTCTGCCAACCCTGATGCCGACAGCACAGCCTCCACGACAGAGCCCCCCTGCCTGGCATCCCCACTCCACCTGAGCTGGTGGCAGTCGGTCTGTACTGCTGGCACCGGTGATGTTGCATTAGCGGCAGAGGTTCCTGAGCTCCCTTCCCCAGCAATTTCCATTAAAGACCCCTTAATGGGCGCATCGTAAGGATACTCATCGCTTGAGCAGATCACACCTGTCAGGCGCTAGGAGCAGTTGACTTCAGCTCATGCAAACCTTTGAGCAACCAGCCCAGACACTTCTTCAAACTGCTTGGGAAGCTTCAGCCTCATGGTCGGCTCCACTCAGAGTCAAGAAAGTTGGTAGCACCAGTGATGGGGAAAGGGAACTTCTTGCACCTCTCCCTTGCCAGAAAGCCCTGCTGCCTGAGGACTGATCCTGCAGATGATGGGCTGTCTCAGCCGCTGGTGCCCCATGCCTTCCCTGTTTCCCAGTCTAGCTCATGCTGCCGGTCCCAATTTCCACTCCTCTCCCCCACGCAAGATAGCAGATCCCAACCACAGCTGCCTCCTTGCCCACCTTCGCCTATGGGGGCTGCGAGGGGAGGCTCGCTCCATGCCGGGGAAGAGACAGCGGCGCTGCTGCCTGCTGGGGGCCTGTGGCAGCCCTGTTCCCCCACGCCTTATTTCTCACTGTCTTTCCTGCAGCATCTGCTTCAGGCCACTGCTGGAGCCAGGGCACCTTCTCACCCGCTGTGGGGCAGCATGGCTGGTCTGAACATCACCCGCGGCGCAGGAGATGGGCAAGAAACAGGGACTGAATGGGACTAAGAGAAGAGCTGTGCAGAGACCTACCAATAACCAAGGGAACTGTTTCTAAATGGGGAAAGTAGTTGCTTGGGACGCCGTGTGTGTGTAACAGAAGGCGGGGTTGGCACTTACGGTGCTATGGGAAGTCCAAGCCCCAGGGTGCCCGGGCCAGGGAGTGCAGAGGGCTGCAGCTGGCTGTTCCCCCCCGCGCCCCTCTGCCACCAAGGCAGAGGTACTCCTGCTTGTGAGGGTTGGAAGGAGAGAAGAGAAGACAAGAGGCTCAGCAAAGGTGGGCTCAGCAAAAATCCAGGGGCAGTTTGGGGGACACACAACACCCCTCCATGGCCTGTGCAGTAGTCCAGTGCTGCTCTGAAACCCAAGCTAGGAGGGGAGCACAGCGCCGCAGCATCCTCCACACTGCCGGCACATTCTGCGCACCACTGACTATAAACCAGTGAGGAAAAACCTCTGTTAAGCCTCGTTATTGCCATTCCTGCTGCTAGCTCTGTCTCTGCACCTTCACACCTCCCCATGCCCTTGCAGCGGTATTGCTGTGGTACAATGGCACCCTGTGGGCAATAAATCAGACACTGTCCTCTCAGTTTCTCCAGGGTGCTCTGTTTCAGTCTCTTGTCTTGGCAGAGGAATAGGAAGTCAATTCTTCCTGCAGAAAGCACTGATTATGGCTGGACACTGCCACCCTTCGCTGCCTCGTGCCTCTCGGACATCACCAGTTTTGCTGCACAAACATGGTGGCACAGAGGCCAGGCAGTGTGTCTGGTTTCAGTGTCCCAAAGAAAGGGAAGGCCTAACCCGGTGTCTCTCTGCCTGAAAATGCCCTTGGAGCGATTCAGGGACCATAGAGCAGATACTATACCCGCCTCTCGTCTCTAGACTGCAGACACCAGATAGGACACCAAGCTCACATCCCCACCTGGTCACCTCAAGCTGAGCCTATGAGGATGGTGCAGGTTGCAACCAGAAGTGACATAGGTTTGGTCTGGAAAAGACCAAACCCCCAAAAATTTGGTATGGAAAAGACTGAAGCCTAGAAAGTGGATGAGGGATTCAGGAGGCTCTGGCAGTGCACAGAAGGTCACTGGTCAGAGAGACCTTGCAGGGAGGCAATGCAAAGAGGAAGGTCAGCGTTGGCATGACTGAGACACCAAGATCTCCAAGAGCTGCTAGCTCTGCAGCTAAGCCACTGGACCAGACCTGACATCCAGACCGGACCTGACCACACTCCTGATGAGCATACCCTGGAAAAGGGAAAAGATGCGGCCTGCCAACCTGCCATATCACAAGTGCCTCAGCCCAAGATCTTGCTCGAAGCGGAAGGAGTGCAGGAAGGTAGTGTCTCAGCTTGGACATGGTCTCACATAGGGACAGGCTGGAAGTGGTGGCGCTGAGCTCCCCCAGCCCACTCAACCAGAGATTTCCCCAGGCATGGGGCAGCCATCCTAAGCCTAGGTGCAGGCAGGCTCAGAACAATGAACAGGGAGCCTCTGGTGGGCTGTGTTCATCTCTGCCCTCCATCTCCCAACATACACAAGTCTGAGGAGGTTCAGGAGGCCAGGACAATAGGTACAAGACCATAGGACTCTTGCACTCAAGAAACAGGAGGCTGCTACTCAGATTTTAAGGGACACAGCAGTATCAGGAAGTCTTGGCCTCCATGAGGAAAAGGCTGTTGAATTTCTACTGGTACTCAACTTCTAACTGGCCTGTCCTCACAGCCGCCACGGATGCTGGACTGTCCTGCAACAGGAACCATCAAGGGATTGAAGTCCTGGGACTCACTGCTTGCTAGACTGGAGGAAACCTCACAACCCTCCAGCACCAACAAAGCTGACAAAAATGAAAAAGGACATGTGCTCCCACTGACACGCCTACCACAACACCATAGTGATCACTGGCCTGATCAGCCACTTCACCGAAAATCCAGCACACCCAGTCCTGGCCCTTCCCTTCTTCCCCAGCAACACTGGCTGCAAAACATGCTGCACAAGGTTAGACTCCACACTGAGCCTTGGTGGCCCAGCTGGTCAGCAAGCAACTTTGGTCACTCACCTCATGTTGGAGGCCAAGGGAGTACCAAAGCTGTCCTCTGAGCGGCAAGGGCTGTGCCGAGCACCCTTCCTTCGTCTCCCCCGCTCCTCCTCCCTCTCTGTCCAGGGGGCATCTGTGGCCGAACTGGTACCAGAGTCCGGCTCCAAGTGAGCCAGAGGAGCAAAGTTCTCCTCGATCAGCTTGGCGCTGTCTCGGATCTGTCCCTGTACTTCTGGGGTGAGGGTTGGGAGGTCAAAAGTGAAAAAGGTCCCATGGGTGCGGGCTGGGGAGGAGAGGATATCGATGGAGTCCAGGCTGGTGTAAGATGTGCCTTTGGCTCGGTGGGACTCCATGATGCTCTCAAAATGCTTGCTGAAAGAGTCCATGCCATCCTTGGAGAGGCTGTGCCCTAGGAGGAAGGGCACTGGAGACTTGAGCATACCCTGTGTGTCTCGGTCCATGCTCCTAGAGGGAAAGAAAGTGAGAAGAACTGGTCACTGAGGAGCAAGGGATCAAAGCCCCAAAACAAAAGCTCACGCACTGCTCCAGAAGGGAACTGGGGAGGGCAGAAACCTCCTCTGAACATCTGCAGACCTCCAAGGAAACGCCTCGCCTGCCCAAGACATCATGGGAAGAGGGACTGGGCTGGCCTTCCTCCAGACATATGCTTCTCCTTTAATGCATCACAGACTTTTGTTCCTTTAGTGGCTCATCCTCATAAGCAGCTTATGAGATGGCTACTGCTCCCAGTCACTCGACTTGAGCTTAGATCCAATAAAGGGCTCAAGCACCAGAAGCAGGATGTGGTTCAGCTCCACTTCCAAACAAATCTGGAAGTGGCTGAAATTTCCATGAGCCTTCAGAGCTCCCAGCACCCAGGAGGCTCCTCCTGAAGCTGGACCTTTCAGCTGACAGCTGACACCGTTCTCCATGAACGCACCACCGTGGTCACTGAGCACCACATTCAGTGCATGACACCTGCAGTGTCTGCTGACCGGTCCCAGGAGAAGTCTGAGACCCAGCACAAGGCAATGCTGAGCCCCAGGTTTCCCCAGGCAGTACAGAGGGAGCCTCACACCCAGCTCTGGGCTCAAAGACCTGAGTTGGCACATGTCCTAGAGGCCAGGCTTGGCCCTGGCTCATCATCTTGTTGGGGATCAGCCCCACAGGAAGGTCCAGCCTGTCCTACAGAAAAAATCTGCATCCAGCCCAACACAGGAGTTTCTAAACCCTGAAGGCCTGAGTGTTTTGTCCTGTAAATGAGGTGAAGTGCAGCCTGCCCATCCATCTGAGCACATGACAGCAGGGACATTTCCAACCCAGGGAACATCAATGCTTCAGCCATACAAGCATAAACACAGCCCTAAAAGCCTACTTTTCTCATAAGCCGCTATCATTTTATTCAAGCGGCAGAAAAGCACTTGTTATGCCACTCTCTCCTCTGATTAAAGGAGAGGAACTGCTCCAGCTTGTCATAACATTTGTTATGAACAAACAGCTTCATACAGAGGGCTCAGAAGATGCGTTGCTGTTACAAGCATCAAATGATTTTCATTCATTAGCCTTCACATACCGCTCAAAAATCTTACTCTGATTACTTCAGCAGGCCAAGAGCTGGCAGCTTGACTCCCCCAGAGTGCCGGCTGGCTTCAAGGGGGGGGGCACAGCTAAGCCAGACGCGGGTAAGCAAGGCAGGATGGAGGCTGCTCTCACCCATCCACCAACGTTTCCCTGACTGTGCAGCATCGCTCGACACTCTTACCATTCCCGTAGAAGCCCCAGAAGCAGCCACCTCTGGGGTGGCTTTCTGGAGAGGACAAGGCAGAAGAGACCTCTTTAACATCTGCAGATGAGCTTTACAGATGCAAATGTGCATTCACTGTCCTTACCACCCAGCTGCGTGCTACTAAACCGAGCTGATGCCGCTGACTTCATTTTGTGCTTTGAATCCATAAGGAGGGCGATGGGCTGTGCCGGGAAGGACAATGCCAGCGGATGGAAGGGACCTTGTTCCCAGGAGAGGGAGCTGGGCTCATTCTTGTGATCAAGTATATTGCCACCAAGCCACAGAAAAAAACACAGCTGGTTTTGTCCACACCATACGAGCTCTGGAAGCAATCTCTCCACCCCGAAATATCAACTGCAAAGCCGTGCAGCTCCAGAAGGATCTAGTCGCAGCAGCACGGGCGCAATGCTGCCTGCACACACCGCTCCTGCTCGGACCTAGACGCTTCATCAGTCCCCGCTGCGCTGCCCAGCCTCCCCCGCGCCCCACTCCGGCCCCCCCAGGAAGGGTCACCGCACCATCACCAAGCCAGACAAATGCAGCTGGGAGGAGCAGAGGAGAGGAGGAGACGCAGAGGCTGTAATCGAGCATCTGCGCAAGGGCGACGGGCAGCGGGAAAGCAAATAGCAAATAGCTGAGGTGGGAGAGGCGGCGAGCCTTCCTTGGGAGAGGGCCAGGTGGTCACGGAGGGGAAGCGGATCCCGGGAGCAGACGGCCACGCTGCATTGCACGTTAGCACCAAAGCCCCTGGAGACTGCAGGGGTCTGAGCAACGGACTCCAGCAGCTGTGGCTGACGGCTGATGGAGGGGAAGGGGCTCGCCCTGTTCTCCCTGCCTGGTGCTGCTGAGCCGTGCCGTCCTTGGCAGGGGGGGGGAAGAGGGGAATAATCTCTCTCCTCAGACCCTCAGTGGTTTTCTCTCTCTGTCAAATGCTCTTGTGACCCTCCAGACCCCTGACTGCCCCAACCATACCCCATTTCTCCTGCCTGCACAGGCACAGCAGTTGCTGTGTGGGGGTCTCAGCTCAGCCCAAAGAAAGTGAGGCTGTACAGCACCACCCAGCAGCCCCTTGCTTTATTCCTCTCTGAACAAAGCTCTTGTGCAGACCTTCCCCAGAGGCTCCTTGCACTCCCCCAGGGTCCTTTGCACATCTCCAGCTCAGCAGCTGCCCACCCTTAGGGCTCAGTGTCCAACTCCAGCCCGTGCTCAGCTGCAGGTGCTGGCCACGGGTGCTGCAGTCCCCCCACGGCTGCCCACACTCCCCTGCCACGTCCATGCCATAACACTGGGGTCACACCGCCCCCAGTCCTCCCCTATAAGCTGCAGGCGTCTCCCCCTGCTCATTGGCAGGCACCTGCCATCATCACCCCAAGTGCCCCCTCTCCAGCCCCATCAGCGGGAGCCTGCGGGACACAGAAGCATCACCCCGAGCTGCAGCTCTGCGGCCACACTGGGCTCTGGGACGGAGGCTCAGCCTCAGCACAGCACATCAGAGCCTTGTGGCTACTGAGGCAGGCTAAGCCTAAGCTTAAGCGTTTGATGAAATCAGGGCCATAACCGTTTTTTAATCCCCAACAAGGCTTGCCCTGCAGCTATTTTCCTCTCCACCAAGCAGCAAGCACAAAGGCTCCGGAAAGCCTCCCCAGGTACCAGATCCAAGGGCTTCCCCCGGGTGAGGCTGCTCTGCTTGCAGGGAGAAAAGGCATCTCTGCCTCCTGCCTGCTCTCTGTGCTCTCGGGGGAGTGGGGCACCCCCCAGCAAAGCCTCTTCTCTCTTATCAGCCCAAGGCACCAGTGCTGCAGTCCAAGCCAGGCCCTGCCTCCAGCTTAGCCAGCACGTCTGCCGATGCTCAGGGAGGAAGGGAATTGAGCCCGCTCTCGCTGACAGGTCTCGGCTCTCTGGGACTAATGGGAATAAAGAGAGTAAAGGCTTAGACTAGTCATTAGAGTCGGTAGATCTGACTCTAAATATATTCAGGGAGCAGATTTGCTGGAAGAAGACACTGTTTCTTCCGTTGCTTTCCACGTCTCATTTGATTTGGTGTTGGGCTTTTTTAGCCCAATGTCCAGCCAGCTGTTAGCACGCTCTTTTATTTTGGGAGGGTAAATCACCAAAGAAGATGCCCTTTGGCCAGAATATGAAGGACAACAAGATAGTACCAAGACAAAATCCCCCTCACAGAGGGTGCTAAACCTTTACGGCTAGATTTTCAAAGGGATTTACATGTCTAAATGCTGCAAATCGGCATCCAAAGATGCTTCAGTAATTTTGTAGGGCTGGTCCTTCCCAGCTACCAGGCCAGGCGTGGGGTACAGCAGCGCCTGCAGCAGCAGAACCGTGCTGGCTCCAGGGAGCTCTGGGGGCTTCTTAATCACCCCAGAATCACCCCTCCTGTGAGCAGGCAAAGCAGAAAGCCTGAAGTAGAAAACATCAATACTGGTGACTGGTAAACAAGGAGGAGGACTGCAGCTGCAGAGCTCAGAAACAGTGCGTAAGCAAAAATCCAGGGCTGCGATGCAGGGACTGAACAAGCTCACGGTTTGAGGTTCATGATTTTCAAGACACTGTTTGCTGAGTCTACACCTACCTGGGGACTATTCAGGGGGCTGAAAATCAAAAGAGTCTACAAGGAAGCTGTGTAAAATGAACATGACAGCCCTATATACACTTGGTAATTACATTGGGAGCACCGTCTTTAGGGGCAACAATGCATTTAAGGACACATCCAAGCTTTTCAGTGCTGTCTGGCGAGCTACAGTAAGGCGCCTCAGAGGGCAAAAAGCAGGTCTAGGCTTACAGCTCAGAGGACTTGTAGTGGCCTAGTACGTATTTGGAAATAAAATATCACTATGCAAGATAACTGTTACAGTGACTTGAAGAACTTGCTTGCAGGGATGACAACTTTACACCTTACTCAAAACTTCCATCACTGTTCATTTGAAAAAAACCCACATATGAAAACCAGCTTATTTTCAGCTTTTCTCTAGAATCCAAAGTTTGAGGACAGTGTGGGCAGCAGGGAGGAATGTATCTGTCTCCACCACTAGAGATGCAAAGGCTGGACAAGCTGGCAGGGGCCCAGCTTGTCTCGGGACACACGCTTTCCCTCTCCATCAGCCCAGCACCTTTGTGCTTCTCCTTTCCAGCACAGGGGCACCACTGAGATTATTTTTTTATTATCTTTTCCCACCAACAACACAAAACCCTCCCTTTTCCTTTCCTTCCACCTAAATGCTCCCCGCTTGCCTTCTGCACAGCTAGATGAATGCATGCTGCCACATGGCATCCCAGGCATCGCCCTGGCTTTGTGTTTCCCAAGCAAGACCTCTCCACACTCCTGCAGAGCACTTGCTAATGACGCTGAGACCCCTCATGTCACCCAAGACTCTTCACCAATACACGTCAGGAGATGCCCTTGGCTGCCACTGCCTGCACAAGCATCTCCTGCTCCCTGCCTCCAGCCTCCAGGCGGCTGTGCTGCACAGTGCTCTGGAACTCCTTCCCCTCCTGATGCCTCCTGGGCCAGACTGATGATGCCCATCCTTCCTCATGGTCAAACCACTACTCCCGAGGACACTCCACAGGCAGAGTTTTGTGCCACTAGGCCAAAACGCCATCTCCCATAGGTCCTAATCCCAGTGCCAGATGGCAGCTCAGATGGCGTTAGCTGCTCACGGGTAGGCAACTGAATGATAACCTTGGTGTCACCCACTCCATCAGCATCCCAGCACAGGGTGTTTTGCCACACAAGTGAAAAACAACACAAAAGACAACAAAAGGCTTCCTCCAACCCAGTGAATCCCCCCCTCTTTCCCAAAGACGGCAAATACCTACTGAGACCAAGCAAAAGGGACCGCTCTCGCTGCTGAAGCACAGCTGTCTGTGGAGGGGAGGGCAGCCCGGCAGCATCTGCCAGCGTACAGCAGCTCCAGGACACAGCCTGGGCTCAGGTGCCCTGACACCGTCACCCCAACGCCCGGCAGCACCAGGGCAGGACGTAATTAACCTGGCGAGACTCGCGTCGGGAAGCCTCAGCTCAGCCGGGCGACCTGAGCTGCAGGACTCACCCCCAGAGAGCAGGGCCCACAGTGCAGCGGCCAGGGCTGGATCACCTGCGCTGTCCTATGCTTTCCATAGGGCAGTGAGGGCTCTCGCTCAGTCCCAGTCCCAGTGGGGCAATCCAGGACCCTGTCTGACCCCGACACGCAGCTACTGAGATTTTTGGCTCAGACACTCTCAGCAGAGCCCATTTTGCCATGCAGGGGATAATAAGGAGGGCAAGAGGAGCTTTTTGCCCTCACACGCGGAGCCTCACCTTTCCCTGTTCTCCTTCCTTGTTGCCTCAAACACCTCATCGTCCTCGTCCACGTCCCCATCCCGCAGCCCATCCTTTGGGCAGCCTGTGCCCAGAGCGGGGGGCTCTTCTGGTGTGCTGTTCCTTCTGCCTGGTGTGCCCCCAAAGCTTGGGTTGCTCTCGCTGTCCTTCTGGCTCTCAATCGCCGAATCCACATCCTCCTTCTCGGCCAGGATATCATCAATGTTGGTTTCGCGGTAGCACCTCAGCGGCACGGTGTCCAGGTCTGTCTCCGAGTACTTCACCGTCCTCCTTATAATCCCAGTCTCACAGGAGCCAGGCTTCTGGCCTCCCGGAGGAGACATCTCTATCTCCACCTCCACATGGCTCAGGCTCTGCTGGGGCACCGACCCCGGCAGCTCGGCGGGCAGCAGACGGACGGGCTTCTGGGGGGGCTCAGCCAGGGAAGTGGAGTCGGGGACTGAGGAGCCTGCAAAGGAGCCCCAGGCACTCAGAGCTGTGGGGATCTGCACCGGGGAGCGCTGGGGAGCCACTCCTGCGGGATCACACGCACAGCAAGAGCAGGGTCACGTGTGTGAGGGGCACCGGGGAATGGGGAGGGGGAGCCAGAAGGGAAAAGGGTGGGAGAGGCAGAGACAGGGTGCTGTCGGTGCTGGTGCACACGCAGCCAACCCTGAGCCCCCATCTGAACCCCAAAGGCCTTCTGCAGAGGCAGCGGGGGGCTGGGGTCAGGGCTCTGCATCACCACCTTTGCACAATGCTTTGCACAGCCACAGGGGACTCTGCGGGGAGCTTGGTGCACACAGGGTTCAGCCCCAGGAGGACATGGACTGGCCTATCTTGGGGGGACCTCGGCTATCCGGTGGGCACTGACAAGTCCTGGAGGATGGGCAGCCCCAGAGGGAGTGCCGGCAGAGATTCAGGCTTGCAAAGGAGAGGTCGGTCGGGCTGAGGGCATCCCCCCCGCCCCGACTTCTTACCTGTCTTTGGGGTGTCCGAGGAGCCATAGAAGAATTCCCACTTGGCCCTGGCGATGCGCTGGGCATGGGCTGAGCTCTGCCGGGGGTACGGCCATGCGCTGCCCTGCAGAGGGGAGAGCAGTGAGCGGGCGGCGGACCCCAGGGCAGAGCCCGTGCCCGGTGTGGGGCACCCCGACACTTACCTGGGGCCGGGGCTCCGGCTTCAGGGGGCTCCTGGCGAAGGCGGGGAAGTCCTCTGGCAGCCCATTGGCGAGGGAGCGGCAGAGGCAGTCGGCATCGAGGGCGCAGGGCTCCTTCCCGCAGGGACGCGTCCCCCCGGGGGTCCTGCCCCCGGCCAGGAGCGGGTCGGAGGCGGAGGCCTCCAGCTTCAGCGTGCGCAGGAGCCGCTCCTGGGGCAAGGGCAGGGGCTGGGGCTGGGGGGACCCCACGTCCCCGCCGAGCTCCAGGCTGCGGCTGAGGCTGCGGGGGCCGTTCTCCCAGCGGGGCTGTGGGGGCGGCAGGCCGCCCAGGGTCCGCACACTGGCCTTCTCGATGAAGCGGAAGGTGACGACGGAGCTGTGTCCCTCCGGGGCCACCGCCACCAGCGGGCTGCGGCTGCCCGGGGAGGAGAGGGCCGGGCTGGGCCTGCCCCGCCGTGGGGTGCAGGGGGCCGTCAGGCGCCCCGTGCCCGGGCAGCTCCCGTTGCCGAAAGCAGCCGCCTCCACCGGCTTGCGGGCCAAGGAGCCGGTGCTGTTGTAGAGGCCGAGGGGGCAGCGGCGTGCGTCGGCGGCCAGGCCCTTGCGCAGGAGGTGGAGGCGGCCGGCATTGAGGTTGGGGGTGAGGCAGCGCGGGGGGCTGTGCCTCCCAGCCTCGGGGCTACCCCCGGCCAGCCAGGGCCTCCGGTCCACCCCACGGGCGAACGGCGGGGGCGAGGCGGCGCAGCCCTCCTCGGGGTGGAAGCGGACGGGTCCCCCCGCCTGGGCCATCCTGCCGGAGGAGGCCACGGCGGCGTCAGGTCCAGAGCCCAGCAGGGCGGCACGGGGATGGCGAGGCGGGTTCCCAGCACCCCTGAGATGGTGGCTGGGTCGAGGGGCGATGCATCCTCAGGCAGCCCTGAAACAAGGGCGAGGAGAGCTGATTAGGGGAGGGAGGAAGGGCACAACAAGTAGTCTGGGGCCACAGGGAGGACAGGTGAAAGGTGCCCTGCCTTCGCGGCAGAGATGCTCCAGGTGAGACAACCCCCTTCAAATCCTGCAAGAAGCAGGCGAGGTTCATTGCGGGCATCACACCGGCACCACCGCGGGGACACCGGAGCCCTTTGCTCAGTCCCCAGGCACCCCAGGGCGTTCACTTTCTTCCCAGGGTGCCAGCATGCTCAGGCACTTCCCCGACAGAGTAGCACCCCAGACACAGCAGGAGAGCACACCGTGCGCTTTAAAATGGGTTTCATTCATCCTGCTGTGGGTTGAATATATTTACTACCCACAGCCTACTAAATCGCTTCAACAAGGGGGAAAAAAAAAGATATACTGGATCACTGAGGCGTCCTCCAATTCCACTTACTCAAGGAGTTTAACAGGAGCAGCATGGGCAGGAAGCCTCTCTCTTTGGAGGTCAGCCTGGGTTTAAAGTGTGTCACACCAGCACATGCCGCAGCCGCTATCGGTGGCACAGACAGAGCTGTCAACACCCGCGAATCCAAAAAGCAGTGGTTACGACAATCCTGCCCTGGGGGAACGGAGCACAGCCGCCCTGCACACAGATCGCCTGCCCAGCAGCTGCCTCTGCCCAGAGACCATTTATCCAGAGGTGAGACCAGCCACCCCACAGCAGCAGGGGAAGGCAGGACACGGAGCCCCCATCAGCGCCGATGGCAGGGCTGCTGACATTTTTCTTTCTCGCAGTGGAGCTAAAACTTGTACTCATCCTTCCTCGAGTTTCTCCGAATTCCTGGTGTGCAGAGAAGACTCTGCCTTGGCTGCTTTTGCCTTCTGACAGATGCCAAGATACTAAGTCCCTCACTTAGATATCATCATTTGAAAGTGAGAAACCAAATGCCATTTGCAAACAGAGGAAAGCATGATTTCTTCTCCCTGTTCCCGAGTACAAACCAGACAGGATTAAATTCCTGAAGGGTGTTGGGCTGGATTTTCAACGGTGTTTAGGCTCCAGAGATGCAGAGACATAACTCTTAATAAAATAGCCCAAATCACCCCCGTGGGGCAGGCGCCCATCTATCTGCACTATCACACTGCTAAAAAAATCTGGCTCCTGCTCAGCAGCAGCAATCTGTAATTCACTCACTGCAAAAATATACTCTCCTGTTTAATATATCAGTTACTGTTTTTACAGCCTTTTTCCCCTGTTATGCTTGTGTTCACATTCAAGGTTGCTGAAGTTAACTGATAAATAATAAAGATGTGGGTTTTATATATTTCAAATGAAATTCCATTTTTTATCTCAACACAGACTGACACACATGCCAAGGAAAAAAAAGTTATCACTAGGAATAGCTGGCATTCTCCTGTAACATAACAAATCTATAAAAAACAGCCTATCTCAATACATGTGAGTTATTGCTAAAATAAATGGGATAAGCACAGTGCGTCCTCCTGGTTATCAAAGGAGAATTATCAAATTCAGAGCAAAGGCCATGTCTGCCTGCGAGCCACCAAAGCCGGATGGCTACACCATCCCGTGGAGTAAGCTTTTCTTTAATAATGAAAGGTAAAAAGCACAAATGCAGCAGAGATGAAAAATCAATGATGGAGCTAAGGCTTCCTGCTTGCTGATTTGAATCATGAATCAAATTGATGCTCTTTAAATCACTATGATGAATGGGTTGGGCTGTAAGGCACCGGTGGGCTGGAGGGAGCCTTGCTGGTCCCAGTGCCTGAAGGCAGGAGAAGTCCTGCAAAGGAAAGCTTACAGGGAGGCCGCCGGGGCAGCCCAGGGCACACGTTCAAAGAGAAAAAAACTCGGGAGCTGCAGTGTGATAGCCGGGAGCTGCACATCAGTGGGGGATTTCATTTCTTCAATAAAGCATCTCACACATACAAGAAACTTACTCCTCCTGGCTGTCCCTTCTTAGTGGCCGAAGGGATGCCCAGGGATTTTTCCCAGCCCTTGCTTTGAGCTGCACCCGGTGCAACAGGGGACGGTTACTCCCGGTGCAGGTGCCTGCCCGGCTGAGCGGGGCGATGCGGGGTGAAGGCAGCAGACAGCAGGGACTGCTTACGCTGCGGGGGAAGAGCACACCCACGGCAGGGGGTGCGTGGGGACAGCGCGCAGGAGCTGGGGGAGGATGTGAGGGGAACGGGCGAAGAACGGGACACGGATGGGAGGGAAGCAAGAGGTGCAAGGCTGGGGGCTGAATTCACACCACGGGCTGTATCTGTGTGACGGACGTGGTACCACTGTCAGCAGTGGTGGCAGAGAAGAGGGGAAACCAGGCTGTGGGACAAACAGGGGACCCCTTCCCGAGGGGCTGTGGGCGCGAGGGACGTGCCCCCCCCCTCCGAGATGGGGCTGAGCCTGCCCTTGCCTCCCCGGCCCCCCTTCGCCCGGCACCTCCCGTCTCGGCGGGATCAGCCCTGAGTGGATGTGACATCCATCCGGATGAGGAGGGAGCTCCCCCCGGTCAGGGGGGCCGGCGGAGCCGCCCGCCCGCTCGCTCCCCCCACCCCGGAGCCGCCCGCCGCGCCCCAGCCCGGCACCCCCCGCCCGGGCAGGAGCCCCACACCCGTGCCGCCGCACCGGGGCCGCTCCGCGGCAGCGGGTCCCGACTCTGCCGGACATCCACCGGTGCCAACGCATCCCGGTGGTGCCGCCGCCCGCCGGTCACCGTTGCCGGGAGGGCGATGAGCCGCTCACGACCCCGCAACAACTGCTGCAACTTTCCCAGCTCCCCCGCCGCCCCGCTCCGGCCTCCGGCCCCCGCCGCGCTCTGCTCCGCTCCGCTCCTCTCCTCCACCCGCGCCTTACCGGCAATGCCGCCGCCGCCGCATCCTGAGCGCCGCGGCTCCGCGCTGCCGCCGGCACGGCACGGCACGGCACGGCTCGGTGCGGTCCGGTCCGCCCCGTCGGGCACGGCACGGCACGGTACGGTATGGCACGGTGCTACCGGCCCCTGCCCGCCGCTCCCCGCCGCGCTAATCCCGGCCCGGGCCTGTCACTCCGCCCCGCTGACAGCCCCGGCAGCCAATGGGAACCCCCCCCAGGCGCCGCGCCCCGCCCCGCGGCACCGGGACACGCGGGGCGGTCGGACCCACGGCGGCCCCGGGGAGCACGTCCCCCTCTGCGGGCGGCCGTGTGCCGGTGTAGCACCGTGCACCTCCCCGTGTGCCGGTGTAGCACCGTGCGGGCCCCGGTGTGCGCGGCCCCATGTGTGAAGCTGCCTTGCGCACTGGCGGGTGCAACCCCGTACACCGGTGTGTGCGTGTCCCCTCGTAACACCGCACGCATCCCCGTGTCCTGGTGTGCGCGTCCCCACTCGTCAGCGTGCACATGGCCATGCGTAGCTCCTTCCTCCTCAGCAGCGTGCGTGCTCCCGTGTGACCCTGAGCACACGTCCTCATGCGTGAGCGTGTGTTGTGCCCTGTACCGCAGGGCCCGGGCTGCCTCCACACCCCGACGCTGCTTGGGGACCACGAGGACAGGATGACAAAAGCTGCCATGTCCTGGGACACCAGCCACCCCCAGCAAGGTGCTAGCCCTTGCCCTGAGGAACAGACCCCATGCTGGGGACACACCTCTCCAGGTGGGGGTCTCACCCCAGGCACAGAAACCAGGATGTCCCAGGCCACAAGGGACCTGTCACCACTGTTTCACCAGCCACCCCCATCGCAGAAAACCCCTGCATGATACAAGGGAAAGAAAACCCCCATCCTTTGTGTCCCACCCAGGTGCTCTGCGGGCACTGGAGGTGGGTGCAAGCAGGGCCCGCATGGGGCAGCCGGGTGCCAAGGTGAGGGGTGCTGTGGCATGGTCCCCATCCACGCTGCTGCCACCACGCTGGGTCAGCACACGGCAGCCACCACGGCTGGCAGCCAGCGCTCCCTGCCCGCCCAGGCTGCCAGATCGATTCACTATTAAACAGCACTTTATTACCCAGCCCAGCAATCGTTATTAAATGTGTGCGAGCGAAGAGGCCCAGGGGAGCTGGGGCCTCACGTGCACACCGTGCCTGCAAGAGGAATTTGGGGAGAGCTGCCCCTCCTTGCTGCTTTTCCTGCCTGCAATGAACCCAGCTCTGTGCCCGCCTGCCCTCACTGTCACCCAGAAAGTGTGTCCCCTTCTCCCCTCCCAGGCACGGGGACATGGGGAGAAAGCAGCAGGCTCAGCAGGCTCTCCTCATATTTAATGCATTGACGCACTACCATTTTCTGCCTGCTTCTCCCAGCTCCTGCCTACGTGGGGGCCCTCTCTCCCCCACGCTGGGGACCACGGGTCCCTGAGCTGCCTCACACACAGCCGGCTTTCGTGGCAGACTCGGAGAAGCTGGGCTAATTAGGGGCCTCGCTGCTGCGGGATCAACGACCTGATTCCTTCAGCAGCTTCTTGATGGCAGGAAGGCGGGGAGGGGGAAGGCTTTTCTCTAAGCCGCAGCCGGAGTGACAAATTTAACCAAGTGGAAGAGCTCACAGCTTTCCCAGTGTGTCCGTACCAGGACATGGCACGCCTGCACCTTCCCAGCGCCTGCAGGCAGCCCGGCTGAGAGCTGCAGAGGGTAAGGGAGATATCTTCTGCCACCCTGACGGAAGATCCAGGCCATCCACAGAAAACACATTTGCTTCCAAACCACGTGGGTTTCCCCCACAGTAGTTGCTGCTCTCCCTACTGCGCTCCGCTCCATATCCCCCTCACCTTCCCACAGCCCTGTAACTCCTGAAGGATGTGCCCATATACGTAGGTCGGGCCAGCACTGCCATGAGCCCTGCTGGATCAGGATTTAGCCCTGGCTCCCCTGGTCCCCCCTGCTGTGAATCCCTCCCCAGCTGATGAGGGGCAGGAGGGAGCAGGAAACCCCTCTGGCAGATGGCTGAGACGGGGACAGGGAGAGTCCCCCATGCTCTACCCCACAGATCCAACCCAGAGGGCTTAGCTAGAGTGCCATGCACTGGGAACCCTCCTTACGGTCACTTGGGCACTTCAGCACCTCCAGTCCTTGCCTGCAGGTACCACATCCTTCCTACATAAGAGTCCACCCGGCTCCACGTCATCCCTTCCAGCCTCCTGGTCTCTGCCAGTTCCTCAAGCCTGGACACAGGCAGCTTCAGTTTTCTAACTACTGCCAGCATCACCCTTGGGCATCTTCACAAACCTGCAACACAGCTCTCCCTCCCAAGCCCAGAGAGGCATGGGTGTCACCAGGGCAGCACAACGATGAACTTCTTGCTTGGAAGAGACCAATCTGGGATGTCACAGTGTCCCGGCAACTGTACAGATCTAGATGATATTTGGGTGGAGAGGGGGTAGACAAGAGCTCCTTCCCCCACAGCTGGCTCCAGGAGGGGCTGATGCTCAGCCTGTCCCGATGCACACAGATCAGTCTCTAGAGAGGTGCTTCTCCTGCAGCTCCACTTGGTGTAAACACCCTGGTGCACCTCAGGGCTGCTCCCCTGAGCACAGCGGGGCTGTTGGAGCCGTTTCCTTTTGCACAGTTTGTGCTTAAGGCACTGCAAAGGGCACAAGAGCCGTAATTCAACTCACTGCTGCCAAAGTTGGTGGAGCTGTGCTTTGGCCTCAGGGCACAGCATAGCCCTACAAGTGGGGGCAGTCACTCCATCAGCAGGTGAGTGCTCCTCACCCAGCTTGCTGGAAGCACCATGGAAATAGCAATTCCAGCCCCACAGGAGACGGGTCCCAGTGAGGGCAAGGGAAGCTGAACTTCCCTCATCTTTGCATTGAGGGCTCCGGGGCAACCAGTGAGGTTGCATGTGTTCCGTCAGGGCCTAGACTTAACTACACAGCTCTAATTAATGCCTTCTGGCTCCAGTGCCAACACCCAACCACATTCTAGCTGTATATTAAAAAAGCCACTGCAGTATAAGCCAAGTCTTTAATGGGCTGATGCACTTATCTGTTATCCCACCAGGCTGGCGGTTAAGGATAAATGGTGAAAATGCCCTTCCTTGACAGTTTGTTATACAAATGATGCTCTATAGCTTACTCAGGGCAAAAAGGCAGTGCTGGAGATCCTGCCTGCACCCCCCCTCTCTCACTTCCCCCCCCCCAAACCTCAGGTTCCTGCCCAGACCTGGGTCAGGAGAGAGCACACCCGCACCATCCCGTGCCTTTTGCAGCTCCCTTGCTACATGGTGGACACGTGTGACCACAGCAGGGATGTTAATGGTGAAAGGCACTGTGGAAGACGACACAGACTGCAAAATGCCTTACCAGAGAGCAGACCCAGCACAGGCTGCAGCCTATGGAAGGAATAGCTGCTGTCTGCCTGCCCCACTGCCAGTGTCCTCCCCAGTGTGCCAGCTCCCTACCTGGGGCTGCCCCAACCCGCAGGAGGGACACGGGCTTGGAAGAGCAGAGGCTTGGAGAGGAGGTAGCGAAAGCTGTGTGTTGGGCCTCAGAGTGAGCCGTAACAAAATATTTCTGTAATGCCCTGAGAACACAGCCGGTGGGCTTCCCCCTGCACCAGCACTGCTCAGTGAAGATGAAGACAGAAACGCCAGCGTGGTAAAACCTGTCCTGAGGACATGGGAGGTGGGGCTACAGCACAGCTTGAGCCATAAATATTCTCCCTACACATCAGTTAGGGCAACAATTGTGTGGGAGTATCTCTTGGTAAAAAGATGGTCTTCGAGGAAAGCAGGAAATTTCTGGCTGGTGGGATGTGCTCTCCATGGAGCTTCCTGGGTGCCAGCCGGTCACTCATCAGACCCACCTCACCACAGTGAATCACCACACTGAAGAGACAAATTTAGTCTGAAACAACCCAAACCACCAGTTCTCTGTGGTGGCCTCCCAGGACACACAGTCTCTGCTGCAGCACAGATCTCTGGAGCTGCTCTCCAGCTAATCTGCATAACAGTAACATGTGATCCCTTACCCCCACCTTCAGCCTCAAGACTCACATGGGCAAAGGTGAAAGGGTGTAAGGGGGAGTAAGAGCAATGAATACAGGGAGTACCTTATGCAGAAAAGAGACAGCAAGCCCCAGGCACACAGCCTGACCGAGCACAGGGAGGATGTGGTCACATACAGAATTGTACAAAAGGTGTGGAAACCCTAAAAGGTCACTTAAGGAGGAGTAATTACAAGCACAGTGAGGAAACTGAGCAAAACCTGCCACCATGGAGATGTATGGAGACACGTGCAAAGGACATGCTGAAAGCTTGGAAGCAGTGGATTCATGAGGAGGATGCTGCAGAACAGCCCTGCATTGGTGCGTAGCTAGAAGCTCCTCAGGCATGTTCCTCTTCCAACTCTGACTTGCATGACTTGGCCTTGCTTGACTTCTCTTTTGTTTTTTTTAAGCCCTGAGTGTATAGTCAGATTCTCTTCTCAATAAGGGAGAGGGGAAGGTGGCATGTACAGGGAAGAGCTGAACAGAAGGCGTCATGGGTTCCTGTTTCACCAGCTGAAGAGTGGCTCCTGGTGGCACTCTGCCATTTCAGCACTCACCAAGAGCAGAGTTTGCCCTGTGAGCTCAACACCTTCTCCCACACAAACAAGTTGTGCAAGAAGTCAAGCTATGGTCCACTCCAACCCTGAGAGTGATGGAGGGTGCCAGACTTATCCTGCAGCCATAGAGAATATGGAGCCAGATCCTTTGAAAGAACCTGGTGAGAGTCCAAGGAAAAGCAGCATTGAGAGACTTTACTCAACTTCTGGGGTGCTGCATGCACCCAGCTCTCATATCTGAAGGAGTGAATGTTATAGAGCTACTGGTGTCCTTGAAGAGACCTTGTCTCTTGCCCCACTTGAGACTAGTAGAAAACAGTAAAGGAAATGACCCCAAAGTCTTTGCAAGGCTAAGGTGATTAGCCGCAAGATGCCAAGCCATCATACAAGGCGATAGATCCTAGGGCATCAGGTTAGTGTTGGCTCAACACCATGCCAGTTTCCTGAAAGTAAGTTGTACCCTCCCACAGCACCAGTCTTTGGGGACACCAGTAGGCTTGAGGAAAGCCAGCAAACCTCTTAATACACCTTTGACATGGTAAGAACTGCATTTTCAATGAAAAGGAAAAGTCAAGGGGCACAGGTGGGGAAGACTTGCCCAAGATCAGCTGGCAAATCAGGAGCACCTCTGGGAACCAAAGCCTGGGATTCCTGACTTGACACCAGCTCTTCTAACCACAAGACTCCCCTCCCTTCCGGCTCCAATTCCCTAAACCTCACCCCCACTTCTCAAAGGATGAAGTCAGGATCAAACTGCTCCTCTAGACTCTTCAAAAGTACAGCTAGGCACCAGCACTGCCTCGCAGCAGTGAAGCTGGTTGGAGTCTCTGTTCGCTTCAGGGGGATGTTCATGATGCTGAAGATGCCAGCAGTATCAGACCCGAGGCCATGCCCTAGCTCTGAGAGCAGCCAGCACCATATGTTTCCAGGGAAGATACAAGAAAGCTGTAGCAGCAGTTGTGAGCTAATCTGCTTCCTCCCCCCAGGGCTCAGCTTGGTCTCTCATCACTACGGATCAGCTCAAGGCCTGACACAGGAGCCCTGCTTTCCCTCACAGGACATCAGCGCTCACTGCAATAACAAGAGAGCCTCAGGACTGACCAGTGTCCCCTGGTCTTTGAAGGCACCTGTGCAATACACTTCCCCAGATGGCCTGCAAGCACCATGGGTGGCCCAGCACTGCTTTTGGCAACAGGCAGCTTCAGCCAGACTTTGTCCAAAACAGTGTCTTACGAGGAGACAAAACAGAAGTGATGATGAGCATGTGCCTGGTGAGTCACGACACATGCAGTTCTCCCTTGAAAGGGAAGCACTTCCAAGCTCACCTCATTGATCTTGCAAAGGGCACCCTCTTTATATATAAAGAAATAGAATAGAATAGTTTGGGTTGGAAAGGACCTTTAAATGTCATCTAGTCCAACCCCCCTGCAATGAGCAGCTAGATCACATCACTCAGAGCCCCATCCAACCTGACCTTGAGTTTTTTCAGTGATGGGGCATCTACCACCTCTGTGAGCAAACTGATCCAGTGTTTCACAGCTCATTGTAAGAGATTTCTTCCTTATATCTAGTCTAAATCTGCCCTCTTTTAGTTTAAAACCATTACCCCTTGTCCTATCACAACAGGCCCTGCTAAAAAGTTTGTCCCCATCTTTCTTATAAGCCCCCTTTAAGTAATGAAAGGCCACAATAAGGTCTTCCCAGAACCTTCTCTTCTTCAGGCTGAACAATCCCAACTCTCTCAGCCTGTCCTCATAGAAGAGATTCTCCAGACCTCTGATTGCTTTTGTGGCCCTCCTCTGGACCCACTCCAACAGGTCTACATCTTTTCTTGTGAGCCAGGAGCTGAGGCTGCCTGAATGACACCAAGCACACTCTGAGCCGTGGAGCTAACAGGACATACCCCAAAGCCAGGCCAGTTGGGGTCACTTAAGTGCCTGTCAGCTCCATTTCCTCATCTCTCACACCTTGTCTCCACCAGACTTATCACTGAACTCATAGCACTTACAGACACCAGTAGACTTGCACACAAACAGGACCACAGCCCTTTTAATACCCTTTTAGAAGATAAATTAAGAGAACTGGTTGGTCTTATAGGAGCAGTTGTGATAGTCTTGCCCACATCCTCTTTAAAATCTAGAAGCTGGCTGTTATCCAAGCTTATAGCAGGAAGTTTTTAGCCCATGCTCTGCCCTCATCCTACTGCTTGACTGGCAAGGTGAATTCCCCTGGTCTTAAGGAATCCCCCAATATCAGGACTGACCCAGGAAGCTATTTTAGCAAACCAGTTTGCAGTATTAGGGCCCAACTAAGAAGCCTGCATCTAGCTGAAGCTTAAAGATGAGACTTACAGGTACCTCAAGAAAAATGCAGACCCACCTTAGAGAAAACATATGCCACCAGAAAGGCAGCAGCTTGCTGAAACTCTTGACTAAGATAACAACAGAACAAAGCTCTGGTCCTTCAAGCTTGCCTGCTTTGAGTTGTCTCTTTATGTCTAAGCTACAGTGGATAACACCACCCAATCCCCATGCTACAGTGCTGTACAGCCATACCATAGCCACTCCACATGTAGGAACGCTTTACAGACACAAGCACAAGGGCGCTGGTTTGGGACCCTTACCATTGGCACAGTCCTAGGCTGCTAGCTTTGCTGGACATCCTGAGGGTGCAAGGCTATGTCTCAGCACACACCTCTACAATACAGCAGCAGGCTCTGATGCTCTTCTTGCATCTGCAACCAAACTACAAAGAAGAAAGAGAACAGTCTGAGCATTTTACATTTGGAAACTACCCATGACTCCTAATGCATCACACAAACATCTCCCCTGGCCCTGGCCCAGACCCATCTGCTAACTCCCCCCACAGACCAGCAGATTGTCAGCACCCTGGGGGCACTAATAAACCTTAGTGGCTCTAACCTGCCTCACCTGGAGCCTCCACCACTCCTGCCCATAGGCCCAGGGACTCTATTTAAGCTCAGCCTAGGACTCTCAGTTCCTGTTGAGCAATGTTGTGGGGGTGCTGGTCTCTGGCTTGGCTTAACTAGTCTTGTGCTGGGCTATGGGCTCTCTTGATCTGTATTCTCATCTGTAGGTTGATGTTCTATCTGGACCTCAGCCCTACCTCATCACCATGACCTTGCCTGTAGGGCTCTGTCTGATCCTCATTGCTCTCACTGGGCACCAGTCAGGTATCAAATGCCCAGCCTCTGGCTGGTGAGGCCCCTGCCCTTTCACGAGCAGCCACCCTTGCTGTGCCCTGACACAGCTGCTGTGTTCACCCTCCTCTTCCCCATCTTCCTTGCACTCAGCTAAATGCTGAGACAGCAAACTTAGTGCTGTGCTAGGCTTAGGGGCTAAAGAGGTTTGTCAGAGAAAACACTCCACAGCACCTGCTGTGGTGTTGTGTTAGGGAACCTGTATTCAGGCTGTAGGATCTGAAAGCTGTTCATTGCTTCCCAGGGCAATGCTGACACTGTGAGCTGCACCTGGAGAAGAGCCAGCCCTGCCTGAGAGGCTGCAGTGCCCCAGGCCTGGCATGGTGATTGCTGCCCTGCAAGCAGGCTGAAGTGAGCTGGATTAGGTGTGATTCCTGAACAGTCCCGTGAGCGGCTCAGGTGAGATGGCCCTGTGCTAACCGGCCCTTGAGGCTCTGCCTTGGCACTGGGTATTAAAGGTAGGAGAGCCTTCACCTTCTCTTCCTCCCTGGGCATGGCCAAACTTTTGCATCCACAAACCAGGAAAAGGTTGGGAAGCCACAGAGGCCAAACATAACTGGGTCTTGCTTTTGCCTCTACTGTAACAGTGGCTCACAACCCCCTTGTGGTACCCAGAATCCGTTGGGGCTGACTCTCCACCCTCCTCTAAGCCCTGCTACCAGCAAGCTCCTGGGGAAGTGACTCAGCCCAGCTGGATCAGAGGAAATGAAAAACATAAACAGAGGTTGGTGTGGGAGCGGAGCAGGTCCCACTTTCCAGCCCAGCACATGTGTTGCTCAGGAAGGATAACAAGCAATCCACAACACAGCTCCTCTGAGCAAGGGCTCAACACAAGCTGGGGGCTCCCAGCCAGGTCTGTGTTGGCACAGAAAGCCTTCAGTGAAGGCCAGATGTAATTGAGCGTTGCACTCCCTTGCTCACTGGTGCTCCCTCACCTCCTATCCAGACCAAGACCACTATTTCAAAAAGCCTCCTTGTTGCCAGCTTCAGTCACAGTCATTCACTTACAGGGGCAAAATGAAGGGACACCCCGCCAGATGCCATACTTCTATTTCAGAGCAGGAACCAAGAGCAGGGTGAGCGCAGAGATGAAACCTCCTGAGGGCAAAATGAACCCTCTTGGTCTAGAAGCAGGATCAGCAATCCCAGAGTTTTCTGTGCTCCCACCTCAGAGGAAGGAAGGGTTGTCCTAGGCCACGGCTGGGACACCCCTTTCTCCTTTAAAAAATTGAAAATCCCTGCCTCGCTTCTCCTTCTGTAAATGAGAAAAGCACTGTGCTAATACAGGGAGCCACTGGGACCCTTGAGGGGTGGGTGGTACATGCCCAGGGGCAGCTACCCGCAGAGGACAAGCACTGGGGGGAGAAGACCTTTCCCCAAACCAGCCTCTGCATTGGCAGGCAATGAGCAGACCAGGGTGCACAGGCAGGTCATTGCTTTCCAGGGAACCTGGGACTTGTTCCAGGGAGTTTGGGACCAGGGATCTGGGACTCCTTCACTGTCTGTGGGCCCTGCTCTTTTGCCAGGTGGATGGTTGTATAGCGCCTGTTGCCAGCAGCCATCAGCAGCTTGATGCTGCACAAGGTGGCAGGGCTCAGATCCGAGCCAGGGTTGGGGACACCCGTCCAGGGCCAGCTCCGAGGTGTGGTGTGTCGTACCAACGGGGGAGGGGGGGCCTGCCTGCAAACCGGCAGCGGGGAAACAGCAGCTTCTCTTTCTGCGGGAGCCCTGCCTGGAGTCGTTATGGCAACTGCGCCGGCAGGAGCCCGGGCCGCTTCTCCGCGGGGGCTGCCGGCAAAGGGACGGACCCCGCTAGCTGCCCGGGGCTACGGGTGCAGGCGGGGCACCGGTGGGGGAGCGAAGCGCGGGGAGCCGGTTGTCGGGGTGGGGGGGGACGCGGGCTGGGGGCGGCGGGCCGCGGGCGGCCTGGGGGTGGGGGGTGGGAGGGCAGCCCGGTACCGGCGGAGGAGCGGGGCTCAGCGGCTGCCGGTCGGAGGTGCTGTGAGAAGTGTGAGCCCCCGGGGACCGGCCTTTCCCGGGGGTCCCTCCACTCCTGCGGGCGGGGAGGGGGCGGCAGAGCCCGCCGGGAGAGCGGCGGGGCCGGGGAGGGGGGTCTGGACCGGGCCGGGGGGGGGGTCTGGCGGGGCCGGGGGGGCGGGGCCGTCGCTCACCGGCAGCGGCGGGTCCCGGCGGGTCCCGGCTCCGCGTGGTGCTGAACGGACAGCGCCTGCCGCGTTGCGCATGCGCGGGGCCGCCCGCCGGCGGCAGGGGCGTGCGCTGGGGAACGGGGGGCAGCCGGTGTGCACCGGGGAATCGGGGTAACCGCAGGGCCGGAGCAACCGGTGTGCGCTGGGGGACTGGGATCGTGGGGGAACTGGGACAACTGGTGCGCACCGGGGACCTGGTGTGCGCTGGGGGGCCGGGATAACTGGGGAACTGGGACAGGTGGTGCGCACGGGGGGAGCTGGTGTACCGGGGCCGGGTGTGAGCGCCGCGCCGCGCCGCCGGGAGCAGCCTGCGGCAGCCGCTGGGGCACCGGTGGGACCTGTGACGGCCGGGCCCCGCTGGCCCGCCCGCAGCGCCGGAGTCGCTCCCCGCCGCTCTGAGGGCTGCCGTTGCCCGGGGGCACCCGTGCCTCCCGCCCGGCCGCCGGTAACCCGCGCGCTGCCGCCGGGGCGAGGTAAGGCTGCGGGGCCGGGCGGGGAGAGGCGGGGGCGGGGCGGTGGGGACGCGCGCACTTCCGCCCGCCGGCGTGACGTCGCGCCCGGGACGCCGGCGTCAGGGGCGGGGTCAGGCGCGGCTGTATGGAGCGGCCGGCGGGGCGGCAGGTACCGGGCCGGCGGGGGAGCGGGGGGAGGAGAGGCGGTTGGGGCAGGGCTGCCGCCTCGCTACGGGGCCCTGCGGGACGGGGGGTGTCTGCGTGCAAGGCCCCGGCGGGGCAGCCCGGGAGCCGGGCCCAGGGGTGGCGCTGGGGCCCGTGTGGCGGCGGGAGGGAGGGGAATGGCCGCGGGCGAGGCCCCCCGTCCGGCTGCCGGTTCTGCTGGGGCCGAGCAGCCCGGAGGAGGCAGCGGTTAGACTCGGCTCCTGCCCTTCCCCTTCCCCCTTCCCCCCTTAGCTCCGCAGGGGTGCCGCGTCCCCACTCCTCGCGGGGAGAGCTGTCGGGGGGCAGCCCGGAGATTTGTTGTTCCCCACGGGAAGGAGCGGGTGCCCTCTGCCCCTCGCAAGGTGCCCGGGTGGCTCAGCGCTGGATGCAGGGGAGCAGCTGCCGGGTAGAGTGGTGCTTAGACACGGAGGCTGGGCACAGCTGGCGTGCGGGCGGTGCGGTAATGCTGCAGCAGGCACTTGCTGCCCTGCTGAGGGACAAGGACTCCGTAAGGAGCTGGTGGAAAGCCCCACCCGAGCTCTGCTGGAGGGCAGTGCAGGCAGGCGGACTCGGATGCCTAAGCAGTGAACATCCCAGGCTGGGGAGGAGGTGACGCAGGTGGCAGGTGCGTGCCCTGCTGGTGGCTAGCCAAGGGGTTTTACCCTGTGGGCTGACTCTGGGAGATGTTGCTGAGTCTTGCTTTCTGGCTGTTCCTCCTAGAGGCACCCGGCAGTAGGCGTGAGGTGATCTAGCCTGGCTTTCAGCGTAGTCCGGCTCCCTGGCATCTGATGATGAGTCTGACCCCCTCCAGGGGATGCCTCCTGGACCTGCCCTGGGAAGACATCTTGGTTCCGCATGTCCTCTGTCATCTGCCGCTGCAGCAGCTCCTGAGCCTGCAGAGGGTCAGCAAGTCGTTCCAGTCTCTCATCCAGCTGTACCTGGCCAACATGCGCTGCTTTGACTCAAGCCAGGTATTGGATGGCTCTGAGGTTGGGGGAGACACAGATGTCCTGCTGCTCTGGAGCTAACAGGGGAGCATCTGATTATGTGGAGAGAAGAAGTCCCCAGCAAGGAGGCTGGTTTCTGCTCAGGGGCTCGGGTTAGTGGTGCAGGTGTCAGACTGGACAGATGGGCTGAGGGAGGAGAGGTGGTGATTCAGGGCCCAGCAATGCCATCGTCTTTAGCAAGAGGCCTTGGGAGGAGTGATCCTGGAAGCTCCACCTAGGCCATTATGGGGCACTGGCTGGCAGAAACACAAGCCAGCTCCAGAGTGGCACTGCCTGTTGGTCTTCATGGAGGTTGTGCAATAGGGTGGGTCTGAGGAGAGATAACTCTGTGCCTGGTCTTGAGGGAAAGCTTGTGCAGGCCCTCCGAGAGACTGCCTGGGACTTGGAAAGACAGGAGTGGCTGCTGTTCTGTGAGGGCACAGAGTGGCCTGACAATGAGTCTTTGGAGAGCAGAGGTGTGGAGCTCATCAGGAGTACATAAATGCTGGGGGGATGGAGAAGCCAGAGCATCTTCTAGTTTGTAGCAATAGCCTGGGCATGAGGGGAGGGGAGCCTGATGGCAGGGTTTGTCCTGGGATGAGGAGAGGGTGGCTTTGGTCACCTCTGTCACAGTGGGTGAGAGGAGGGGAGAGAGTCTCTGGTGAGGATCAGGCTGAGCCAGGCTGATCTGAAACCCTGGGGGATGCCTCATTGTTCCTGGGTTTCCCATGCAGATTGGACCTGCCATCCCTAGAGCTGCTTTTGTTAACCTGCTGAAGGACAACGAAGTACTGCAGCAGCTGGCGCTCCAGAACTGCTCCGACTGGCTGACAGACAGGGAGCTGCTCCCAGTCATCGGGCAGAACCACCACCTGCACCAGATCCAGCTGAAGGGCTGTGCCCAGCTCAGCCGCCATGCGCTGGTGGCCATCTCGCTGAGTTGCCCCAACCTGCGCCGGCTCTCCCTGGCTCACTGCGAGTGGGTGGACAGCCTGTCCCTGCGCAGCCTGGCAGACCACTGCAAGGCGCTGGAGGCTGTGGACCTGACGGCCTGTCGCCAGCTGAAGGACGAGGCCATCTGCTACCTGGTGCAGAAGTGCAGCAGGCTCAAGTCTCTGTCGCTGGCTGTCAATGCCAATGTGGGCGACGTGGCGGTCGAGGAGATTGCCAAGTGCTGCCCCGAGCTGGAACACCTGGACCTCACAGGGTGTCTGCGAGTCAAGAATGACTCCATCAGGTACTGAGCAATGTGGGGAACTGGGGTGAGGATGGCAGGTGTCTGGGGTTGGGAGAGGAAGAGAACTAGAGAGAAAAGTCAGATTTCCTCATGCTGAAAGCAATGAGAGCTCAGGCTGGGGTAGAAGCCACTAGCAGGCCTTTCAGGAGAGGCTGCTGTGTGCTACTAACAGCAAATTCCTGAGCATGTCAGAGAGGGTAGGTCTGGGATCCGACTGTGTCCACTGAGTTTCTCTCAGACCACCAGGGTGCTGCTCCTAAAGGATGGTGCATGTGTGGCACAGTCATGAGCACTGGGCTGCTGGGAGTAGAGAAGAGGGTGAGTGGTGCGCTCAGGAGTCCTGGCTTGCAACCTGCATGTGCTCTCTTTCTTGGCAGGGTCCTGGCTGAGTACTGTCCAAAGCTGCGCTCGCTGAAGGTGAAGCATTGCCACAATGTGGCTGAGTCCAGCCTGAGCATCCTCCGAAGCCGTGGGGTGGAACTGGATGTGGAGCCTCCACTGCAGAGGGCTCTTGTTCTCCTGCAGGACGTGGTTGGCTTCGCCCCTTTCATCAACCTCCAGATCTAGAACTGCTGCTGCTGGGGAGGGGGGGACTGACACAACGGTGGGATCCCAGGAGGATGCCGGAACCGGCTGCTGCGGAGACGTGCAGAGGGAGAGGTCGGTCCCATTGGTGAGGCTGGCCCAAGTGGGACTCACTCGTTCCTCTGGGGCTGTTTAGCAGCCACTGGGTGTTTATGAGTGGGCTTCGTTGGTGCCTCTGGGGAAAGTAACTCCCTCTGCAGTGGTGTGGAGAGAGCGAGTGACTTGCGGGAACACCATGGTGCTGAACAGGCCTTGGCCGGGCCAGCTAATAGATAGGATTTATTATTTGTTGTATTTTAAATCTCTAAGTGGCAGCTGTCCAGAGAGCAGGAGAGTGTTTGATGAGGACTGTCACCTCGGGTGGGTGTGCAGGGCATGCCAGCAGAGCTGTGGAACGAACCAGGCTAGCTGGAGCAGAAAGAACAACCTCCAGCCCTCCTCTTGGGAGAGGGCAGGTCCCTCTGGGCTCTGGGAGGGGGGCAGAGTGAGCCCAGCTCCAGCCTGTGGCCACTGGCCAGCCTGGCACAGGTAGTGTTTCTGTCCAGGCCTAGGGCACTGGTTTAGGCTGATGCAAAAGGTTTTCGGGGGGAAGACATTCCACATTCCTAACTGCAGTTTCATGGACAAACACCCCACCTAGCTGTGCTGTCACTGAAAGCAGTTGGTCATTGCCATTTGTTTCTTCCAGCTTCTGACTTAACGTTTCAGTAGTGCCCAAGCCAGCTACTATATCCTGCTCCATCTTGTGTGTGTGGAGTTTTGACACTCAACAGCGGTGAGAAATGGCAGGAGCCCTGGCCATGTTTATGGAGCACTGCAGGTTGTGTTGGCAGGGAGGGCTTAGTTCGGTCTGGAGTTCAGCATCAGCCCTTGTATCCACTAGGTGGTTAACCAAAGAGCAGCCACATCTTGTGGTGAAGGTGATGAAGAGAGTAATTAGGGGAAGAGAGGATGACCATGCTCCTATCTTTGGCCCCAGGAGGGACTGGAGGCGATGTCCTTAAAGCATGCGCATGTTCTGGCTGAACTACACACAAACTCACATCATCTTTATTTAAACACTGGCACTCAATTTAAAGCAACAGTGCACACAGACGTGTAAAAAGCTTGCTGCAAAAGCACAAGCCACATCTTAGATCTAAAAATATCCCATGCAAGGAATAGCAGAGAATGCCCAGGCCCCAGAGAGCCATTGCGGTGTGCCCCTGAGGGCAGAGGGACAGCTACACAAGGAGAGAAGGCTTCTCCTTGTCAGCTGGGTTAGTTGAGGAAGCTGAAAGCAATGTGCTGGCTCCCAGGTTAGTTCCAGTTAGTGGCAGGTGGAGGAGTCCCCCTCATCCCTAGTGCCATGTGTCCATCCTGCCACGCCTGGCCAGTGAGGTGGAGGTTGAAGAGCAGGAGGACCTGGCTGTCAGTGGAACTTGTACTTCCTGGCTGGTTTGAGGCTGATGTAGGTTCTCTTCATCTCCTCACTCTCAGGCTTCTTGATGTCTTTGTACCTCTCTCCCTTTGTACTCACCACCTGGTTATCGATATAGCGGATCAGCTTCTTGGGAGCCTGGAAAGACATTAACACCAAATGGATGGACAGCCATGCTGCTAGGGAAAGGGAGGGCAGAAGCAGAGCTGTCCTCTGGGGGGTGGGTGCAGGAAGGCTGGGGTGGGCTGCTTTACCCATCCTTTGTGTTGGGAATCTTGGCCAAAACTGGGAAGGAAGCTGTCTGATGCAGGGGGGGAGCAGGAGCCATGCTAGTCAGGAATGGGACAAACTGACAGACCCTCCAGCATCTTAAGCTAAGCTAATCTTCCCTCTTTGCTGACTAGCAGGCTCTGTGAACTGTCCTGCCTTTGACCCGCCCCTCTGATTTTTGGACTTGCAGCCTGATTTTTAAACCTTGTAGCCAAAGGACATCAAAACTGCTGGTGAGCTGGGAGTGCTGCTCTTACCTCTTTGGGTGGAGCTGGCCGATGTGTTTTCTGATCATCTGCGCTATCCACCATCATGTATCTGGAACACAAGGAGCATTTAGTGAGCACTGTAACATGCATTGCCTGGGGCTATTCACAGCCTATGTCCTTTCTCCCCTGGCTGGTTTGTGGCTGTGCGATGTGTCCTACTTGCCTAGATTGCAGCTAGGAGCACTTAACGTTCCCCTCTGGATCAAACAGGCAAGGAGTGTGTGTCATCCTTCTGGTGAGAATCCAGCAGGATTCTCCTGGAGTACGATCCTTGGCTGTATGTGCAGGGTATTGAAAACTCAGGCTGTTGAGAATGCTGATAGCCCCTGCAGCGCTGAGAGAGGTGCTGAGGTCTGGTGTGCTCTGCCACTGGTGCAGCTTTGTTCCTTCTCATCCCGAGTGATGGCAGCCAGAGGAGACAGAGGTGGGATTATAGGACCAAGCTGGCTGCTTCTACCCTGAAGAGATGGTGTTCCTCTCACACTCCACCTACTACTTTGACTAGAAAATAGGTCTGTGCTGGAAGCAACTTCGTAAAAGCATCACCTCATTCCCTGTGTGACTGAAACATCAGGGTCCAAGCATTTGCTTGCTGTACTGCTGAGTTAATACTCTTGAGACTTTGGTGCTGATTTAGTAGGTGGACAGCATAGCTGACCATGAATTCTCCCTCAGTAGCTAAAATTGTTGCTCCTGTGTATCTTCAGCTATGGTGATCTGCTCTCTGTACCTGTGCTTGAGTGATGTTTAAAGTACAGGATGTTGCCAAAATGTCATTAAAATGAAGTTCCCAGAAACATATCTAGCAGCTGGTGCTTTTTTGTTCCTTTGCATGTTACCGTGAAACAAGCCTGCACAGGAGATGGGCAAGGACAGGGATTGCTAATTCTGCCTGGATGCCATTCTGCCTTACTTTATCTTCCCCAGCCATCGGCTGTTTATTTGGTCACTGGGGAGGATGTAAAGTGGTGGAAAAGACGTGGCTGGATAGACACATGGAATCTGCATGCCCACAGGAGGATACTCATGAAAGCTTGAGATCTTAAAGCGCATCGATGAAATCACAGTGTGAGTTCTATTGAGAATTAAATGCTTTTGGAAATGAATAAAGGTAAACCAATCTAAAGCCATTTTCATGCCCAAGAAGTCCATAGGGGGACTTCAGAGAGGTTTCTTTAAATGCGTTGAATTCACACTTTCAGCAACTGAGATTTAATCTTCCCAGTGCTGCTGTACAGGCAGTCTCTTAAAGATATCTTTAGCCTTGTTTGGACTGTCTCCAAGGATGGAGGTATGAATGAGTTGCTGTAGTTCTACAAGTCACCATGTGTTACCTGAGCTGCAGCACAATGTTTGTGTCTCGAACCTTTAACTGGGACCTCAGCTGACAGTACTGTGACTTAGACTACACCTGTAGGAGGCTGAAACCTCACACAGAGCCACTGCTGTGACCCAGCTGGGGCACGTAACCTGTTTCTGTGCCAGAGCTCCGAAAAAAAACCCACACCTGTTTTTTTTCCCACCTGATTATATTTGTGCTTAGATGTATTCAGCTATACCCAAATCAGCTTCATGACATCCTTTCTAATCATCGTACACCCCAAGTTCTTTATAGACCACATTGTCATTCTGACCTTCTCCAAACTGCCACCTCCATCTTTACTGGGAGCAGAATAAGGGGTTCTTTGCTGTTGGGTACTTACTTCTCTAGGATAACCTGTTTTAGTTCCTCGTGGTTGGGTGCTCTGCGGGGCCGTGCCAGTTCCTGGGAGGAGACAAGGTGGGTGTGTGAGTAGCACAACACATGGGGTGTACAGCTACCCCCTTGCTAGCTCTGCGAGCCCAGCTGCTGGTGCAGAGCTACAGCCCTTGTGGGAAGAGGGGTTGCCACCACAGCTCCGCTGTGGTGCTGGCTCGGCCGTGGCCACGGCCTGTACTCAGCCAAGGGAGGGAGAGGGGCTGTTGCTCTGGGTGATCCCCCTAGCTCATTGTGCAGAAAGTTCACTGCGGTCAAAGCTTCTGCTTGCAGCAGACAGCTGAGACATCTATGTGTGTCCCTGAGCTCTGCCCTGCTCCTTGGCCCGCTGCCACCCAGCTCAGAGTACAGTACCTTCACACTCGCACCTGCTGGGCCAATTTCCACCTTCTCGTCCACAATTAACTGCACTGCCTCCTCCAAGTTCCCCAAGGCCATGGCAAGTGCCTTCTCTGCCTGGCTCACGGTACAAGCCGGGAACATCTCCAGTAGCAGCTCCACCCCATCCTTCAAGTCATCGCCTTCCTAGTTGGAGCAAGAGACAGAGGTAAGTTGAGGATGCAGCACAGAGAAGGCTATTGAAAAGGACTTCTCTGGTTTCGTGTTGTCAGGAAATTCAGCTTGCCCTTAGGTGAAGGCTCTCTCCCCTTACAAGCATGACTAAATCCCATTCCTGAAGCTAACAGGGGATTGTATCTTTGCAAGGCCAAAGCATCGCTCTTCCGTAATGTCTGCCCCCTGTATTTCAACTTTGTTTAAAGTAGGGCTGCTGTGAACTGTGTGGCCTTGCTACGTCTCGTCTTAGGAGTGGGCTTTCTGGATGCTGCAGCGCAAATGCTTGAACGCCCGCTCACCTTGTGAAGTTCTATGTGCTTTGATCAGAAAGGGAAGGGACTGCTAAACACAGTGACCTGTGGCTACATCAGAAGAAAGTGCAGCAGCAGCATTTTCTAGAAGGCTGCGGACACAGAATGAGTGCACTGCGGAGCAGGAAGAGATCAGCACTGGAGAACCAGCAAGCAGCGCATGGGGGAAGGAGGTGGGGGAGGTCTGCCAGGTGCTGCGATGCCTGCAGCATGGGTTATGCTGAATGGTGTTGCAGGACCAGGACCTCTGGGCCAATGACTTGGTGCTGTATAGCTCAGTAAGTGCAGAGCACAGAAGGTCACCGAGGGAGGGACCAGTGTCTTCAGGACCGACATGCAGATGTGGCTGCTTCCTGTGCAGATACTGCATGATAGCGGGGGAGAGAAATGGTGATGCAGCTCAAACTGGGGAGTGAGGCTAGAGGAAGAGGGCGAAGCGGGGTGGAGCCTGGCTAGTGCTGCAGAGGGATCCCCACGGTGCTGCTGTGGGATCTGAGGGCACTGGGACAGGCGCTCTCAACCATTGCTCTGGCTCACCCTTTCCAGTGGCTGGAAAGGATGAGCCAGAGCAATGGCTCACACTTCTGTCAGCACGTAATTTTCTTTTTCCACTTACTGACAGAGTCTTGCTCAGGCCATACAATGGAGGAGATCACAGACACCAGGGATGCTGTGTCACAGCCTATGCTGTGGTTCCTTCCAGAGCCAGAAAATGCCCTCAGGTGGTGCTGGTAGACTAGCGCTGGGTGACTGTCCCCAGTGCTCCTGCTCCTCTGTGGGGTGCTCATACCTGGGCCCCGGCTCCGTCTGTTGGAGTAAACAGCCTTTCCCCGTTGCATGCTCCAGCTCCAGGCTCCTGGCCCTTGGTCAGGTCTTCAGAGGGTGCTTCACTCCTGCTTTCCACAGCCTTTTGGCCAGGTTTTTCTTAAAGACATAGTGATATCTCCTGAGGAACAGTCCCACTAATGCTAGAGCTCTGAGCTTTCTGTTGGCATTATATTGCTAGTGCATCCATGCCAAAGCAAATCCCTTCTAAAGTGACAAGACTGGGAAGCACTACTGTTCCTCCTGCCCTCAGCAGGGACAGCTACAGCTTTGCTCACACTGACCTGCAGCAAGGCAGTGCTAGCACATGCTGGAGTGCCCAAGCGCTGCATTTCCAGGCTTTCCAGGCGTGGGCTGCTTGCGAATTCAATTCTACCCGTCAGTTCTCAGCTCTCTATTGCTTTGGCTGTGGATACTTACAGTCTTTTTGTTACATTTCTAAGAATTCCCTGGTGTTTGCTCTAACTTTGAATTAAGGTGTGGTTTTGATTTTAAATTTGGGAATACACTCTGGTAGTCCCCAGGCTGTATGTGAGCCAGCACATCTTGTGATCAGGTTACCTGATGCATCTCTGTTTACAGGCTCTTTTTGTGTCACTTTATGAAAAATCATTTCACCTCTATTCTGCCCCCTCTAAAATTGGGATGGTGCTGTCCTTCCACACTCTGGCTATATCAGGATCCTCAAAGGGGAGGATGCAGGAGACTAGAGCAGAGCAGCAGATTTTGTCAAGTTCAAGAAAGCAGCAAGTAGAAGACAGGACTATCTGTTCTACACTGTGTAGCCTTCTGTCAAGACTGCAGTGGTGTTACAAGCAAATCCCAGACTAGTGTGTCCTGAAAGGTTTGATGTCCAGGCACTTCACCTGTCTGTTCTTTAGTGGGAAGTACCTTTGGGGCTGATTAATATAGCAATCCAGATGATCTGTGAATGCTGAGGTTAGAAAGGGCCATTGGGATAGTGTAGTTTTCTGCAGTCCTTGCATAGTGCAGGCCAGAGCACATCATTGCTGATTTTGCATCTGTGCCAGGGTTCATGGGTGAATAGGAAGTGAGCCTGGAGGATGCTTAAAGTCTAGAAGTGACACATGTAATCAGCTAGATTCTCTATTTGATGATGCGCCTGACACGGGCTGCCCAGTGGTAGTGTCGCTTAGGCAGATGGCTATCAGAGGCAGGCAGAAATCCTCACTTTCAGAATTACCCTACAGTAGAATTTCAACAAGCAGCCCTGTATCTGCTATTTCTTCCTTATTACTCTGAATTTGATCTCAACAGAGGTGTTTGGAGATCTGATCAACTGTTTTTCACTCCAGTACGTCTTGGACAGTATTCTATATGACTCAAACCTGCCATGTATTGCTATCAGAAACCTGACTGAACGTTAAAAAAACCCTGTCAATCAATTCAGGCTACCTTATGAGATCCTAACTGTGGCAAACAAGATTGTATTTTATGCTGTGACAGTGCTCAACTCCAAACACTAAGACTGAAAACACGTGCAGAATATACCTTCTTGTGCTGAAATAGTCTGTGTAACTCACCTTTGTTGCGAGCTTCACCAAGTCTTTCTGAGAGGGAGAACATCATTTCACAAACTTCCTCACTGCAGGAGACAGAAGCCATATAATTAGTGTGAGGAATAAAATCAGTAGCCTATCCTACTTGGCTACCTCTTCATAGAAAGACTCGACAGGAAGCCCAATAAAATAAACTGGTATTTCAGATGGCCAAGGACCTACTTGCAAACTATACTGGGATTACCATCTGTGTATTCAGGCAAAGACTGACTTAAATCATAATGGCATGGGTTTGTTACTAAGACATCTTCAACTGGGTATAAAAAAAAGACTTTATGGTACTGAGGGGCTTGGGTCCAGGCCCCCAGCATGCAGCATGCACATATAAAGCAGTAACATTCACATACCTGTGGATTTCTGCAAAACCAGGGATATACGCCTCCATCATTTCCACAAAGGTGTCCATGTCAAAAGTCTCCTCGGAGGACTCTGGTGAGCCCAGCTCTTCCAGGACACCCGTGATATAAGAGAAGAAAACATCATCCATCCCACTGGAGACAGAGAGAACACAGGGCATGGCAGCAGGGTCAACAGGCCTGTTTTTTCTCTCTCTTTCGCTCTATTCCCATTCGCCCTAATCTTGTGTCTTTCTAACACAGCAGCAGAAGGACCTATGTGGACTGTATCTTATGGGCAGATCCCACCAGTAAAGCCAGGTAGCAGGTGGTCAGTAGTCAAGTGGGCAGCATTTATGGATAAAATCCTATGTGCTGCCCTTGTTCCTGGGCAGCACTGAATGAAAGGTCCAGCGTGTACCCAGAGGCTGTGCTCCTGTACGTGCTTCAGCTGAGCTAACCAAAATATTCCAAGTGCTCCAACCCTGACTTTTCTATGCTGACTGGTGTTTCAGGTGTGGTCATCGTATTCTGTCAAGTTGCAATTTCTACAGGATGCAGTGTTATCTGCTTGCTGCTCTCCACACTTGTGTCGCTGCTGCCACAGGCTGCACAACCAGCTGCCGTGTTCCAGCCTCAAGGTGGCTGTATCTCTGCACGCAGGCAGAGTTCAAAATAGGAAGAGCCCTGACATAGCATTATGGTGCTCAGAAAGCCCTTTGGGAGCACTGTGGAATGAAGGGAATCCCATATTCTAATGTGTATTACTGGACAGGAAATTAATCATCTTGGTCGTCAAAGAAATGACATTGCTAGATTGCAATGCGAAACGATAGTTGTTCAAGCATTCCCATCAGAGCCTGTGCAAATTACCTGCATCCTGGATCTGACTTAAGGAAAAGCAACACCAAGTACAGGGAAACTACAGAGTTCAGTATAATGTGCAGAGGGACAATTAATGCAGAGTTTAAGATAGAACAATGATATGGGATCTTCCTGTCTCAACGTACCTGAGGTCTGCTGCAGGGATGTGAGACTGGATGAAGCGTGTCAGTGTGTCTCGAATGATTCTTTCAAGCTCCATGTCTCTCTAAAACTTTTTCTCTAAAAAAGAGGAGGAAAAAGAAAACTCCATGTAATTTCAAAGGCAAGAAGCAGATCAAAACATCACCAAGATCAAAAGGTAGGTATGGTATAGGCAAGTGTGCTCTTCCCATCAGAACAATTAATAAACTCCTCCAGTATGTCCTGTCACCCCTGGGTAACAGCAGGCAGATATCCACAAAAAGCAGCAGTACGAGGATCCACTGGAAATACCAGCCCAAAGCAGCCCAGTATCTCGGGCTTCTCCTGCTCTTGTTGATGCTGGCAGTATGCAGCTGTACTATATGTTTAAAATGTCTCCTCCAGGAAGCAAAGCGGGAAATGCAGATGTGTCCAGCTGCAGGACCTCAGAGACACCTTTTGAGCTGGAACGCTGTGCCGTCTGGCGAGGAAGCAGCGGGCAGTGGGTTTGTATGCTCGGTGCAGAAAGGGGTGGACCTTCCAGCTAAGAGTGTTCGCAGTGATGCTTGGACTCAGGAACGAGTGGGAGGAAGGGTAATGGCTCCTAAAGAAAGGACAACCTAGAGCATATTTTACAGGGAAATACCAAGCAGGGCACAGACAACTATTCTGCCAGCCAAAATATCAAAGGTCTCCAGGTCAGGCACGGACTGCCAATGGAATCCCGCCCAAACAGGAGCCCGTTGTTGTGCTGAGTAAATGAGCCATTCTGCAGTTGATGCAGCTGCAACAAGGGGTGCTTGATAACCCAAAACTCAGGGGAGCTCTAAGAATCACATAGCTCCTACAGAAGCAATAGCAGAGGGGGGCTGCCCACAGCCCTCCTTCAGCCATCAGTACTGGGTCTGGACTGAATCGGACAGAGGAAAGCTGTTCCTTAACCATTCCTTCCCCCTGGGGTCTACAAAGCTGCTGGGTGGACAAACTCCCGCTGTAAGCACAGAGTTCTTCCGAGGAAGGAAACTAGTGCTGCACATAGAGAAACTGATGTGGTCATCAGCCAGAGAGCTTCCAAAGGTCATCATGCTCCCATCAGTGCAGCTCCTTCATTCCAACCACACCAGGACCTGACCAGGTCTGTTTGACACAGAACTTGTGAAGCAGTCCTGTGGGTTGCCGAGAGACAATTCCCATGTTCCCATGGGAATCAAAAAGGTTTGGTATTTCCCCGAGATGAGGCTTCCAGAGCTCGCAGGATATAAACAAAACCACCCCACAGCATTCAGCACTGCTCTTGCAGGACCTAGGGAGAACCAAAGCCCAGCAGCCTGTTGGCAGGGCCACCTGCAAGCTTGAGGCCCATTCAAGCTCTGCACTGTGCTTGGCCACCACTGCAGGTGCCCAGAGCACACGTGCACTCCTCTGAGGCTGGCGCAGGGAGCACACCCAAGCCAGCCGGACCTGCCTCTGGTTACGGTCACACTGGGGCTCCAGGGATTTGAGTCTTGCTATTGAAGGAGAAAGCTTACACAAAAGTGCTCTGCTGGGTATACGGCATCCCACATCGCATCTCCCTGCAGTGATTCCCCATAAAATATTCCCAGTCTGTGCTCTTCCACTCTTCAGGGCTTTGAACAGACACAGGTTTTGCTACCCGAAGGACCAACTGAATCCCTGTGTGCCATTCCCTTGTGGCAGTAAGGAGACAAATACAGAAAGAACCTCACAGCAGCAGGACACGAACACTGAGATATACTCATATAGACGAGCTGCCCTAATTTTCACTGTGTTGAAAGCTAAACACAAAAGCCACCTAATCACCTAAACTTTCCTGCAGCTACTATTAGTATTAACCCTCCTGCTGATCTAGATCCAGTACCTAAAAAAGAAAACAAACCCTTCTTTACACGTGCCTCTCGCTTAAGGAAATGAACAGTAAGCTAAAAATGCTGTACCGCTACATGACCAACATGCCTGTATTCAAACACAGCATGCCCAGAAACAGCTAGAGGAAGGCACCATCAGAAAGGATTATTTGTCTGCTATTTCTGTCTTAAGCCAAAAAAATTCTTTGCCTCCTGTAATTTCAATAGAAAATTCCCATTTCGCACCATTAGAGGAAAACAACAGCCTAGACCTTTTCAGGGAGGAGCTCTTCATGCAAACACCCAAAGTGAGCCCGAGTTCCTGTGCTGCTTTTATTTTTCAGCCTCACGAGGATCCTTTGCTTGCATTTTTCTTGCTTTTGCAGATGTAATGTCCTGCCAGTGTGGAAGCTGGATGTAAAAACAACCACGTGCCAAAACACCTTCCCGCTGCCCATTTGTTGTTTCTGTGCGTTTTGTGTGTTCTCTGTGTGACAGAACAAGGCTTATCTTTGTCATCTTTGCAACATACACAGCAAAAAAGGTGAGCTTTCTTCTATCCTTCTCAGACATCAAAAAGCCAATGATAAGATTTTGAATCTCACTGTTAGCAAGAACACTGTCCTAAGCAGCACGTTTTTCCCCTCATTTTAAGCTGAATCTGCAAATTGGCAACCACCAAGCCCCCTGAACTTGCAAGTACAAGAAAAGTAATTTTATTTCTTTACAGAAATCAGGGATGGGAAATCAACATAGAGCAGTCAAAATGTTCTTACTACAGACACTACTATCAAGAAGAATGCTTATTTCTTTCTTCCTCAGAGTCTTCACGAAATCCTGGGAACTGGAAGTCTAAAAGATTTTGTCCATTTCCATGGAACAGGCCCATATTCTATAAGAGATAACTGTATAGTAACCAATAACATTTCCTGACAACCCAATTACCTGAACAACAGAGCACAATTCACTATGTCAAAGGCACTTTTGTGAGGTCCATAAATTAGCTGCTGGTAATTTATTCTGATCAATAGAACAGGCAAAGTCACTCATCTCCTTAATCAAAGGCACTTGCAGGCAAATATCAGACTGGGACAAGAGAAACACAGAAAAATATAATTGAGCAACAGAAGCATCATAGCTATGGCCAGGCACTAACTGGTGTTGAATCTATTCCCCAACCTCTGACAACTACAAGAAATGCTGGTGTGAAGTGTTTGAAAATATTCAGCTGTTTTGCTGTGCAGTCACCGTGCTGCATCTGAACAACAACTATTTCCTTGTGTCTGTGAGCGGAAAGAAGGCAGCAGGTTTTAACCATTGGGTATAAATGGTTAAATGGTACAAATCTCAAATCCATCCACACTCGGATTTAAGGTTTACATACAGAGAAGGCAAGCTGCCACCTTTAGCCTGCCTTTGAAGAAAGGAAACCCTTTAAATGACAAAAGCACAGTTTACACTGAAGGACAGAAAGCAGACAGGTCATCAAGTATTTCTTCAAAGGTCAGCCATCGCCCTTTCACCCGAAGAACCCATCTCTGCTCCTATAAAATGAGACGCAGCAATAGAGACAAACACGCTTGCATTTGATCATTTATTGCGACAGGGGAGAGATTTTATTCCCCAGTCAAGAGACTGTCCTTACGAAACTTAACATCTGGGGGATCTGTAGTGCATAACAGTCTTGGCCACATGAGGTTTGTGGAAGACAAGGCCTGAAGGTCCTCCGGCCTTTCAGAGTTGGCGGGTATTTTCTTGAAACAGAGGGAGCTGATTAAAAACCTTTATATAAACATTTAAAATCGATTCTTCAAGGAACAAACTGATATTGCTGCATGTTCCTGCCCACACAGTCAAGTTTAGAATTACAGAACTCACGACACCAATCTTATGTACTTTACCTTCAAATGCAACACTTTTCAAGTGGTCACCTGCAGTAGTTAAGGGTGAGACTTACTAGAAGGGCTTATCCTATGTGCACAGTTTTGTGGAGGAGTGATTTATAGTGCAAAGAACGATCTAAAGCCCAAAGGCGGGAGAAATCACTCTCCTGAGAGCTCAGTTTTACTGGAAAGGTATTACCGTGATTTTAAACTTCCAGCCATAATTGCAATGTGGATTTTAAGATCACTTCAGTAGTTGTCAGCTGATTCAAACATATCTATGAAAGTCCTTCTGTTGTCATTATAATGTGGGCTCTGCTTAACATGTTGCACAGCATCTATTTTTTAAAACATATGGTCAAGAAATGGTATTCCTATTGCTCTGCCCTCAGCTAGAGCCTCACAGTTTTGCACTGTCAGAACAAGAGATCTTCAACCCTTGAAAATCCCTGTCACTTTTCAGACAGTCTTTACGCACCAGGGTTTATTATTAAAGAGTGAGTAGTGGAGCACTGTATGTCATCTCATTAAGACAGGCTTGGTTGGAAATATCAGGAGTGCTTACTTGATCCACATAATATCACGTGGCATACGTACTTCCTCACCTCAGGCAGAGAAAAGTGGTATCAGTTCTCAAAATGCGCATTTGAAAATTATTCATTTTCTGTACTAGATACTTTGGCCAGCAGCTCAACAAAGTTTGCCACCCTACTGTCTGTCTTGAGAACCTGGTAACCTCCATCACCCTTGCATTTTTCTTCCTAACATGTTAGTGTCAAATTTGTTTTGTTTTTTTTTTTTTTTTGTAAAACAGCTGCAGAAATAATGCACCTCTCTAAACACCATTATCCTTGTGGTGTCTGAAATATCTACTTATACTATATTCAAAAAAAGTTGGCTTCTTTTTGTACAATTCATATGAATCTGCCTTCTTTAAAAAAAAAAATAAAAGAGTGAAAATCTGAAACGTTTGCATACAGCTAGATCATTTCTGAAGGCTCTTTCAACCCAAATTTCAGTAATCATTCTCAAATGGTCAGTGTGATGAGATGGGAATGATTGATTATGCCTTGGACTTTTTATTAACAAGATAGACTTGAGGAGAGCAATTTAGGAAAACGTTTCTGAGCTAAGAGGAACCATCATTTGGATGTATATCAATTTCTATGAGATCATAAATTTGCCTACCAATGAGCTGAGGTTTCCGCAATTGGAAGGAGATGGGTGTTGTATGCCTTGGACGTTTCTCAGAACTTAGAGAAAGTTTAGGTAAATCTGATCTGGCTGAGAGATTGACTGGAATACCTTGAGAAGGGTCCTTTCACTCAAGTTTCAGTCATTATTCCCAAGTAAGTAATGGGACAGGGATGGTTCACTGTGCTCTCTCTGAAAACTTGCTCTGAGAAGTACAGAGCCCGTCTCATGCAGGTCTGTGTGTGTGCGTGTGCACGTGTGCCTGTGCTTGGAGAAGTGCGGATCCCTGGGATGTAAGGAGCTCTCAGCGTAGCCTGTGACATACAGCCTCAGAGGAAATCTCTGAAAAGCCATATTTACAGGACAGAGCGCGAGCTGTGGCTATATTCCACTGAACTACTTCACCTCCTGAAACTTTGCCGGCTTAACAGAAAACTTTCCAGGCTGAGTAACACCTTGCAAATGCAATTTCAGTGCTCCCATTTTTTGTTTTGCTTGCTAAAGAAGTCCCTGAAAGGACTTTCACGATGTGGTCGCTATGGGAAAGCAGGCTGAGGTCATTGGGCATGTTAACACAATTAACTGCTTAATGCTCTAACATTAAAATAAGACTTTTGGTAATAACGTAGTCCCACTAAATTACAGTAATAGAAGATAGTAACACCAGTGGCCATACTCTTCCCTCCCTCCCAGATCTACGCTGGAGGGCTGCACCTGGGTGTCGCTCTGCTGGCGTGGGGCCCTTACCTGAGCAGGAGTACCGCCCGCGCGAGGACCTCGGCTCACGGCCAGTGTTCACGAGTCACTTCAGTGCCCGCAGAAGAGCTGATGGCCCATCCTACGGCTGCTCGGCCCAAGCCATGAGCGGGGGAGTCCTCTATGGGAAAGGAAAGCTGAATTAGCTGGAGCGCAACAGAATTATTCTCTGTGTGGCGGCGTCTTTATGCTGTGTGTGCTTTGCATCACCTGAGGCTGTTTCCCCCAACGCAAAGCGTACATCTTTACGCTTTGGAATAAAATGTACAACGTGAAGTGCTAACTTGGATGCGGGAACAGTGTACTTGGCAGCCTCCAACTCGCTGCCACATTGGGATGTTTTTCGGCATTTACAGTTTCTGCAGCAAGGCCCGCGGTGGACTCCGAACATCACCGATGTATTCCCGAGGCACCGGTGGCCTCATGGCCACCGCCAAGCACAGCTTCTTTCTGGCGGCGTTAACGAGACAGACTCACAGGCCAGCACCAGCTTTCCCCGCTGCTGCTGGGGCGTCCTTGGGGCACGTCCCCAAGGGCCAGCGCTCCGCCAAGCCCCACGCTGGGTGGGCGGCTGGTACGGACCCGCAGCTACAACATCACACCTACGGGCCCAGCAACTTTGGGGCGTCATTTATTTCCTCCGTGTCTGTTCCCCCTCCCTACCGGGCACCGATTATCTCGGGGGCGGTGTGGGGAGAGCAGACCGAGCCCTCCCCTCACCGCCGTACCCCCTCCGCCCTCCCCACCGCGGCTGCATCCCCACACCTTCGCCCACACGGGCAGACACCCCGTCCGTCCCCCCCGTCCCCGGTACCTCTCCCCGGGCGGCAGCCGCCTCCCCGTCCCTGCCGGGCACCGGGAGTAAGCCAAACACCCGGGTTTCTCCGGCTCCCGCCCTCCCCGAGGGGCTGCAGGCTGGCTCCTCGCAGCGGTGCCCCGGAGGCCGCCGCCGGTGCCCGGGTCCCGGCCCGTCGCCCCTCCACGCGGCCTGTCGGGGTCCCCCCACCGCACCGTGTGTCCCTCCCCTCCCCTCCCCCCCCGCTGCCGCCGGGGGTCCCGCGGAGGGGGGGGGGGGGGGCGGGCGGGCGCGCGCCGCCGCCGCCGGCGGGGGCATAGGGGGTCACCTGATCGCCCGCGCGCCCCCGCCGCGGCCTCGCTCCCTCCTGGCGCGGTTGAGAGTCAGTCATAGAGGCGGGCGCAAGGAGGGTAGAGCGGCTCCCTGCTGGCGCGCTCCCCGCGCCGCCATCTTGGTTGTGGGCAGGAGGCCGCCAGGCGGCTTCTCCTCAGCACGCTACCCGGCTCCCCCCCCTCCCCGGGCCGCAAGAGCTGGCGGGGGTCCCAAGCGTCGGTGCGCCCCTGCCGGTGTCCGGGCTGGGGCCACGAGGCCAGCGGGGAACGCGGCAGCACCTGGGGGGGGGGGGAGGCGGAGAGGAAAGAAAGCCGGGCACAGGGTGGCAGCCGCGAGCGCGCCTAGGCCCCGGCGGTACAGAAGCGCCTTTGTGGGGCCGGGGAGCAGGGCCGTGCTTTGCGGGGTCACCCCGAGACCCACCAAGGGAAATTCCCCTCCCCGCCAAGCGCCCGGACACGCGTTCCCTGGTGAAAACGGCACATTTTCAAGTGTTTGGGCAAGGCCGCCCCGCTCCCTGGGGGGGCTTCTCCCCAGCCGAAGGTGTCGTGGGGGGGACGCACCGCCCGGGGGATGTTCCCCAGGCCTTCGCTGAAGCTGAGAGCTGCACGCAGGGCCTCCTGCCGCCATTTCCTCTCCGGCTTAAAAAAAATAAAGCCTGCCTGCCCCATCCCGCACTTGACAAGCCGCTGCTTGTTCCTTTGCCGCAGCGATGCGGGGGACTGCTGGGCCTTGGGGCAGCCTCAGGCTCTGGGAGAAGCCGCAGCAGGGCTGCGCTGCGGGACAGGCCTGCGGGTTTCACCCTCCTCGCTGGCTGTGGTCCTCTTCCCCCGCCAGGTGAGCTGGTGGTCGGTTTACTTGGTCCCAACAATGACAGTAGGTGCTTCCTGGAGCAGCTTTGGAGAAGTAATTCTGTGGGGCCAGGTGCTTCTCCTTCATAAAAATCCTAAAGCGGCAAGGCATAGTTACTCTCTGACTCACGCGCCTCAGTAATGCGTTGCTAAATACCACACGGGTGAGCCTGATTCTGCCTTTGGCAGTACGAGGAAAAATCCAGAGTAACGTCAGCTGGGTAGGGAACACGGCTCCACACTCACTCTGGTGTCATTAAGAGCAGAGTCTGTTTCCATTGTTTATTGCTGTTGAAATGTATATACATTCCGCCCTTGACATACACATCATTGCAGGAGTATTCACTGTCTTTGGATTTTTCTGCTTTTCACCCTTTTTTTGCTGCACTTATCCATACATTAACTGAAATTAATCAACTGTGCTGCATTACCTGTTCGCCAATCTGTGATTTTACTGTAGTTTGGGAAATAGTTTGAAAATCCCCCAACTAGCCTCCATTTTCTAGGATGGGTTTCCACTTGTGTGACCCCACCACTTAAAGGACATGCTGAAAATGCAGCTGTTTCTGGGGCGGGTACATGGTGGAAAATGGACTACATCGCAGAAAAGTAGAAGGGTAATTTTTGAAGAAAGTGAAGCAGCACATGTAAAGCCCCTAGAAATTAACAATCTTCAAAGCCAAGAGAAACAATTACAGTTACCTTGTCTGTCCTAACTTCCCTTGTCAGTTCTTGACTGAACTAGAACAGAAGTTCCTAAACTAATTTGTTATGAGAGCATATGAGGTTCTGCCAGCTTTTTCCGCAGGTGGTTCACGGCACCTTATTCGTCAGCAGAATTTAAGGATTTACTTGTTTTGCCTCAGTTTCCTTGACTTGCTTGGAAATGTCGAGGCCCATGAGAAATTTTGAGAGTTCTTAGATGCCATCAGTTCAGACAATCTGTAAATCCTTACAAATCCTATGATTTGTAAATCATGGATTTCAGAACAACAACAGACAGGAGGTCTCTTTGGGTTTTTTTCTACTACAAATGCTTTGAAGTTTACAGTCAACCTGGCTGATGACCACGGCAGTCTATCCAGGGGGTAATGAAGGGAGGAGAAAACCACACTGGGCTTTGATGCAGAGGTCTGAGAAAATCTAAGTTAAAATGTCACTAAAATTCTCCTATAGCTACTTGGACTTCTCTCTTTTAGCATACTTTGCTGCAATTTGATATTTCACATTCCCACCTTACTCTAATCCAAAATGACATAAAAGGACAGTTCCTCAGTTCCTCTTTTTTTTTTTTTTTCCTTTCTCATTTACACTAATGGAAGAATGGAAGGTGACCGGTATTATAGTACTGGTAATAGATACCAGAATAAATATGGCATCTAATAGCTCCCCAATTTAAAGTTAAACTTGGAGAGTTTTGACCTAAAGCTCAACAAAACTCCACAGGGATTCCCTATACAAACACACAAAATGCCCTTCACCGAGGGTCCAGGTGGAAGGGAGTGACAGCACAGGAAATTGTTCCTGGAGAGCTCTTCCACGCGTCAGTCACAGGCTATTGTAAACCAGGGAGGTTAACACACCATCTAATTATTTGATGGGATTCATATTCTTTCACAAACGTGATGAATAATGCAAGTGTGTTGAATCAAGCCAGAGGAAAATTGTTCCTTCTCCAGCTTATTATTAACTCCTTGTTGTATAACGTACTTGAAATAAGTTTGTTCTGTGGCATTTTAGTATGTGGGTGGATGATATTTGTATGTGAGTAATTTTAACTGTTACACATGCTTTTCTTTTATATTTGAATTGAAATTAGGAAACAAAAAAGTATCCTTTCCACCGCCCCCTGCTTCATGCAGGCATGTTCCCTACAATGGTTATTCTGCAGTTTTTGTCTACCCTAGCTTTGCAATGCTGCAGTGATGGGCCTTAATCCGAAGAAAGGAGCTCATTACTGGGATGTGTTTCTTGATATTCTGGTTTTATTTCCTATTTTTTTTTAGTTAATCTTATCACATGTTCATGTTTGAGACTTCAAAATATTTTCCCTGTTGTTAAGCCTAGAATATCAGTGCATAGCTTTAATTTTTGTCCACTGCTTTTATTCTTACTAAATCAAACTGCTTTTTAATTGTGATTTATCTTCAGACCTCTACAGAGATGCATTTTTGCAATTTAGAATAAGGGCATTTTGAGAAGAAAGTGTCCCCCCCCCCCCCCCCCCCCCCCCCCCCCTTTTTTTTTTTAAACAGCAATGAGTGTCCACTCTCAGAGCCTTACAGAAATTTAAACAACTTCTGTACACCCCTTTAAAGTGCACACTGCTCCCAGGTTTTCTGCTGCAGCCAAAGGCGATTCTAACTCTCCAGTTCCAATTTTGCAGGAACTTCGGCGGATGGCGGCTTTTCAGGACAACGAGCAAGACTGGGGTCCTGGAGCCCTCTGCTGGCTGTATTATAGAAGGCAGACAACTGAAAGCCCAAGTCATAAAACTCTGAAAATGCTATTGCTATGCTCTCATACTTCTTTCGCAGTTGATTAAAAATGTGCTTAATTTGAAATCCAAAAGAGGTTTCTTTCTGTTGCTCCTGGGAAAACTAATGTTACAATTTCAGAGTCTTACAGGTAAATAAATCTGCACCTCGAGGTTACAAGTAGATTTATCAGAGCCTTTTTGTCTTTACTCTTCCTTGGTAACAGGTGAGTTCTACACAAATATTGCCTTGGTTCTTTTTGTCAGTCTTTGCCTCCTCTTATTTACTGCTACATGTATGTTGTATCACAGTTACAAAGGTCTTGCAGTCAAATAACAGACAATTCTGAGGTTGTCTGTGACATTACTGTATTGTGATGTATTTAGCTTTCTAGTGTTCACAGGTATAAAAACTTTCTTTTTTGTGACAGTGAAATGAGCGCTTTATCTAAAAATAAATAGCAAAGTACATGAATAATAAGTAAATGAATAATTGGTCTGTCATTTTTCTGTCAGGGAACACACTGTGCTTTACATTTGTGTCTTATAATTTTATATACAGTAGGCTGGAGCACAGAAAGATGACATGTATTTCCAAAAGTCTCAGTATGAGTCTGTGGCAGAACCAGAAAAAGGAATCAGGAATTTGTGTTCCCTGACTCATCCTAGAGTTTGAAGTGTGCCGCTTAAAAGCATTTTTGAGGATATGAAAAAAACAAAGTAATTGGGGAACAAAGGTTTTTTTTCAGTCTCTGATTACAACGTGTTGTTCAAAACTAGCCTATAAGGGGCTAGGGTGTCTGGAGCTGCTCCTTCAATTTGGCCAGCTGTAAAGCAGCAGTAAGAAGGTGATACTGAAGAGCCCTGAAGATGCTTTTGTTCTGCAAAAGGCCTTGATGCTGTTCTATAGGATGGTGATGCAGTTAAGCCAGTGGAAAAAGTAATTCGAAAGTTGGTGGTGGTTATAGCAAAAAGAACTCCCCAGCTGACAATGCCAGATGATCCCGTCGCTGGGAGGAGCTTTTAGCCTGCTACGTATTTGGACATGGTGTCCTGGGTGCAGATCTTGTAAGTGCTGTGTGCTCTACCACGGACAGCTTTTCTGAGCTTCTTGTAGGTGTCGGCAGTTGGAGTTCAGTAATAGGCTGGGTCTTAGTCATTGTGTATGACTCTCACAATGCACGCTTTTTTTTTTTTTATTTTTTGGCAAGTGTGATACAGAGCTTGCTCAGTACTGTTCCTAGCCTTGGACAACAGGCTGCTACCAATGGATGCTGTGTTGCTCTGAAGCAACTGGCATTTGCAGCATCAATACTGTTGTGATTTCTTGCATTTTACCTGTGAATGCAGGCCCTACTGCCAACAAGAACTTTCTGAGCCTAGAATAATTCTTTTCATCCATGTGCCAACGTAGATATTGGACAGTTGGCCAGGCCAAGGCCAAACTATTTTAATTTATTGGAAGCTTGTGAGATTGTTATGTGTGTTATAGATAAAATATTGACAGAATCTGTTCTGTTGCATTCATATGTGAAAGTCACTTTTGTCTTCTATTTTTTGTAACAGCTCACTCAGCCAGAATTCAAGTGTGAAGGCTTTCCGTAATTTAGAGGAATTTTAAGAACTGGAAAATTATGCTACATATCTAGCTATTTTTGAACATGTCTCTGAATTTACATAATAAATGCCTGATTTTTGCAGTTGGCAGAACTAAAATATGGAGAGGATCAGAGCATGATTTAAGCACTCTGTCTTGCTGCTATCTCTAATTTCTTTTGTTCGGATGTATTTCTTTTGTTTGGATATAATGGGAAAAACCTAACTATTTCTGTACTGGAAAGACTCAGGACAGTTGGGTTCTGATCCTCAACTCCCTCTATCTTTAGGTATTATCCTCATTTCACAGATGACCAAAGTAAAGCAAGCAACATTTCACCTTTTTTTTTCTTAAAACACTTGGAGATCTGCTACTGAAAAGTGTATTAAAAAGCTACGCACTTCTTATATAATTTCATAGCTTTTCTTTAACATATCCAACCACTTCATCTCAGCCAGACTGAAAAGAGGAAACATACTCAGCTGGGATAATGTACCGGCCTGCAGAGCATTCTGATTAAATTACACACCATAAAATTATATTTGAGTAAATTATTAAAAAAAAAATAGTAATAATAAGAAAGGATGCTGCCTTCAGGAGTTCCCTCAAGAGGTCCAGCAATTTGTGTCTTTTGGATTCTGATGGCTGTTATTTCTGATATGTGGAAAACGCTCCCTGGATGCGCATCCAGTTCCTTGTCTTCTTTTGGTACCCTGATCTTGGAGGGTTCTGCTTTTTAGATTTGATGGGCACATAGAAGAAGAGGAAAAAAATGAGTTTGGAAAATCAGGGTTAGGAGACAAATGCGTTCTGAGCAGCAGTGAACAAAAGTTGCGATGTCCAAGAACAGGCATGGCCTTTGAAGAAATGCTTACTAATTTCAATCAGGTTTCCGTAGGTACATACTAGTAAAACCACCGTAACAAGCATACAGCGGAGGGTGAATGTTGTTAAGTAGAACGTTGGGCTGTATGGAAATTATCCTCTTCGTGCAGCACAGTCTGGATAAGTTCAAACCGGGAGAAGAAGTTCACTGCCCTTTTTATTTCACCGGACTACTGATTGCTTCCCTGTGGAATCAATTAACCCTGCAGTTTATGAGAGAAGCGCGCTCGTTTCCTTGAGGTGGCCCGGTTATTTTGCCTGTTGCCCGAGAGCGGGTCCTGGACGCTGGTTTTTGGGCAGCAGGTGGGCTGCCCCGCTGCGCGAAGGGCGGCCGGGCAGAGGCGGCGGCGGCGGCGGCGGGCAGTGCCGCCGCTGGGCACTAGATGCCACTCTGAGGCCGCGGTTGGAGCTGCGCGGCCCCGCAGCATCCCCCGGGAGGAGACCCCCGCCTGGGAGGGGGACAGGCCGTGCTCCATGCGTACCCCTGCGATGACACTAACGGAACAAACAGCGAAAAGGTGAATCAGGGGCCACCGGTAGTGGATTCAAGTCCCCCCCCCATGTGAGTCAGGGCCAACAGCAGGTGCTTCGGATGGGAACGAAACCTCCCGAGTTAGCAAATAATCTCCCAGCTTCAATGGCTTTGTGCACAGGTGTCCTCACTTCTGACCCATTAGCCAGATGGGCTCAGAAGGAAGGAGGAAGAGCAGGGTGAAAGGGCAGTTGTAGCTCAGCGGATGGGATTTCATGGGAGTTTAAGGATGATCTGAAGACCTGTGGCTCTTCCAGTGTTTCTGCTGGTACAGTCCCTCTGCAGGTAGGTCTATAAAAGTCTGCGATCAATAGAAATGCGGTTAACAATCCCCTCCTTCACCATTCCCATACATGTCCTAAACATAGCAGCATTGTACTGAGAACCAGACATCAAAACTGTCTATAATCTGGCTAAACTAATAATGAGCATGAGTCACAAACCTCAGCATGGGTTTCGTGCAGCTCAGAAAATGCAGGAGTATCTGAAGAAAGGTTTGGCTTGTTGTCAAGATAAAGGCTAGTTGTGGAGTTTGGATTTAGATCAAGGCTGGAATGTGAACTGAAGCTTTGATCGGGCAGCATCTTTTCTGGGAAGTGAGTCTGCCTTACTGAACAATTTGGACGCTTTCTGTGAATGACCCAGATTATACATATTTGAAAAAAATATTCTCTGTTCATACAGTGTAATGTTAGTAACGTGAACGTGTTGCTTCAAAGCACTGAATAAGCTTCCTGAATAGGGGTAGTGAAAGCAAAGAAAGATATATATATATATATATATATATATGTATCTCCTTTTATATGGAAGGATTTACCAATGCAACATCAGAGTTTTGAGTTAAATGTGTGGCTTGTAGTCCTCAGCCTTGAAGATGAATACATGTCAATCTGGAGGAAACAGGAAGGGATAAATCCTGGTAAAAATCCTAGTCATTGATGCGTATTATTTCTCTTCAATTACTTGGTATTCCTACATAATCAGGAATAGTGTGCAATGCATTGCTAAGTGAGTTATGTTGGTCTCAAATAGCAGGCTTGTAGAGAAAATAAGGTCTTCGCTGCTATTAGCTACAGGAGTTTTTTACGCAGGAATGGTAGAGGCACGTCTCGCAGCTGCGTTTTTTGGAACGCTGACTTCCTGGGGACACTAGCATTGCTTTGGTGGCCTGTAGTCTTGTGCAATCCTCTAACATGGACTGTGCTTGGATCCAACCTTGTTATGGTAGAGGTGTGGGGTGGAGAATTTGACCTTAACAGAGTTAAGTACTCAAAAACAATTGCTCTTGGCAAAGTGCAAGTATAATGCCTTGTCTGGCTGTTTTATTCTCTGTACCAATCGGCCTGTACAAAGATTAAATATCTGTTACAGTAAATATCTGTTTGAGTTAGCTGAAATGGTAGAGGATTGTATTTTCAGTGCTGAAGTTCCTGTATTTGCTCCTCGCTGACGAGTTGAAACATTTGTTACGTGGGGGTCATAAACCTTACTAGTGAAACATAGCCAGCACGGGCTAGAAATTTTGTGGCACTTCAGTAGTCTGGCAAAATGGTTTTTAGTAAAAAGTAACAGAAAGAAATATTTGGTCTTTCCTGCCACTGCCTACCTTCGGGAAGAATTGCCTTCTAGCAGAGTGATTGTTCAGTAATGTATAGAAAGCTCGTATGTATTTTTCTGTATATCTATGAGTATATGAAGGTGTATTGTCCTATGGTTGCCTAACCCCATAAAGTAATCCATCCGGGGTCCCCTAGGTGTGTGAACTAAAGCTTGTGTACTTATCTAGGGCGGGATGTTGGGTCAGTTTCTGTTTTCTCTAACTTGAATTTAAACGCAGAAGTGACTACTCTGAAGTAGAGCATTCTCAGGTATTAAGGAAGGAGTTTGGTCTTTTGTATTTAAATTACACTGCCATTGCACGCACACGCTTTTATCCATGAAGCCACCCAAGTCCTAACCTGGAATTTCAAGGTTTTCTGTCGGCAACATCCATCTTCTGTGGCCCTCCTCATATTAGCATTGATCTACAGGGGAAATAGAGAACACGGCCGTGTTATTATATACCCAGCTGCAATTTCTGTTCTAGTGATTGAGTGTACATACAGAATTTTTGAAACATGGCCATTCTAACTTATTTTGTCTTCCTGTCAATAGCATGGCACTTGTCCAAATTATGGATCGATATCAGCTGATCTTTTTATGTTAAACTGTAATGAAGTTGACTCTCTTATTGGAGATGTGATCTTGCTTCAGGCAATGCTTTTAACTGAGAACTTTTGGAATGGAAATGGCGGAGAGGGGAAACGGAGGAAAGACATGGGGAGGAATGAACAAAAAACAGGGTTTTTTTTCAGCAGAAAAAGAAAGAGGTAGGAACAGAGGAAGAGATGGACCAGGTTATGAAGACAGCTGGCTTGTTGGGACTTGTATTAGCATGGGTAAGAACTGTTGTTCGAAGTACTGTCAAAGAGCCAGTGGTGGACACTGGGAGTGGAAGCCTGGCGCTCTCGAAATCTCAGGCAACGTTACCTTTAAATTCTATTTGTGGTTGCCTCACTCTGTTTCATACAGTTTAAAATCAAATAATTTAAAGAACAGAGGGAAAATGGGATGAGGCAAGGAGTGGGGAATGAGAGAGATAAAAGGGGATATTGGATCAGCCATTCTTTCCTTTGCAGGGAAGCAGTACAGGATCATCTCTACAGTGACTTTTCCAGGTCTTTTTCTAGCTCTGAAGAGTTTCAGGGTATCTGTGTTGTGTACTAGCTGTAGCGAAGAGTAGGCGAATGCCTATTATTTCATAGTGCTGCCCCTGCTTTTACATTAATGTTATTTCACTTTCTTGAACAAAATGCAGAGGGGAACTTTTGTAATCCCATTTCTAGGGGAAAAGGTTTGTGGAAGAAAGAGATGGTGTGTCAGGCTTTCAGAAGAAGAGTCTGTGGGGGCTACATTAACTTTATTTTGTAGGGGAAAAACAGCAAAGAGGGGAGCTTGGTGGGTTTGGAACTGCTAGTCAGTGGCTGAAGTAAACAGGCACTTTCCTTTCTAGGAGCAAAGTGGTCCTGGTATTTTGGTGTGTTGTTTTTTTAAGAATAAGTTGGTTTCTTTCGCGGCCTGTACCACAAATGTCTGAGCCACTGCGTTGCATCTCTAGTTTTGGTTGAATATGTGCAAGTGGGACAACCCTGAAATGCTTCAGAGTCCAAGTGTGTCTCGTTTGTGTCTTTGTCCCATATGGGAAGGGAGGGGGGAGGCCTGAGCGTCCACCAGTTCCCCCTAGCTTCTCTGCGGAGGCAGGCGGGCACACCAATAGGTAGGGAGCTGTGGGACACACCAGCCTGGTCCCTGAGCTGGCTGACGGGAGGATGTGGGAGCCTGGGGGGTGTTGCAGCAGCGACCCCGTGCTCAGAGTAAACACAGCCGGTTTTGCATTCTAGCTCTCCTCTCCAGAGCATATGGGGCTTCCTGGAGGTATTCTTCCAGTGAATCTCCCTCAGTATGTAGTGCCAACCAGCAGAGCTTTACTTTTACAGAACTGTATGTAAGAGACTGCTAGTTTCTTATGCCGTTTCTACCTTCTCTTATCTTTATCTCTTTCAGTCCTGCAAAGCAGAGTAGGAAAAATAGCAAAACAGTGAAATGCATCCATACAGGTGTATCACTGTTTATCTACAAGGGTCTTCGCTAATACTTTTTCCTTTCATTATCTCGCCCTCCTCAGTTAGAAGGATATTTCACTGCTGTTTTGTTTTGGCACTTTCACAAATTGTTTGGTGAACTATATAAAGGCACTATTAGAACATTCTCAAGCATCTTATCCCACAGTGCATAAATGTGAACAGAGTTTGCAATAAAAAGAGAGGGAATCTTTGCATGAGAGTAATTCTCAAACTGGAGTAATCAGAGACCTCTGCTTAATTAGGGGTATTTTGTAGGAGGCCTAAACTTGTTTGCTGTTATACGTGACTCACATTCAGCCTGTTCTTCATTCTCTTCCTCTTTTTTTCATATTATGCTTTACCACTGTTTCTGCTCTCTTCCCCCCCCCGCCTTCCTCCACCAGACTGTACCAGTTTATAGCTGTTCTGATTCAGGAGGCTGTGTATGTACATTTTTCTAAATGTTATTATTACTCTTATTTACTTTATGGGAGCATCTAGAATGACCCATACAAACACAGAGTATTGGATTTGAGAAGCACATGACAAGATCTTCGTAAGAATTGAAAATCATAGGGTATGGCTGATTAAAAAAAAAAAAAGACCCTGAGATAAGTGAGGGAAATTGAGGAACAAAGCAAATGGTTTGTTTACTGTCAGAGAACCATAACTGAGTTTGAAACTGAATTTATATTGCACAGTCTTATATAGATACCTTTAATCCCAAGGACATGTTTTCCCTTCGCGGAGCCTTAAGCAAAGAATACCTAAGCGAAACCTCTCCAATTCAGGATAATGCTAGAGCGAACAAAGAAAAAGTTAAGACTGACTGGCAGTCAAGATGCTTTTGAAGCTTCAGTCAGTCTCTGGTATCCAATTTAGTTGTAGCCTATTACACTATTGGGTCCCTATGATTTGATTAGTGAATTTGTACACTTTCTTTTATCCCTAAATGCTAAAGATTGGCTAACTATAACTTTGGGGACAACTTTACAGTAGTTCTGTGCTTCCAAGCCTATAATATCTAAATATCTCAAGAAACTTTCCTGGGTTTTAGGGCCTTGGTAAGTGAGGGCAGTGTTACTATTCCAATTCTGCAGGTAAAGAACTGAAACACAAAGGCAATAATGATATTTGTGGAGCAGTACAACAAAATTATGGTAAATCTGGATGGGAAACACTTTTCTTGTTCGATGGAAGAACTCTAAATTGAGAAGTTGTTCCCTCTTGAGCAAGGATGAAAAATTAAAATTGTGAGCACTTTTTATGAACTACAGTGAGAGAAAACCTCAAGCATTGTTTGGGTCTGTGGAGGGAATTTAAGATTTTGATTATCTTAAACTGTCAAATGGAAATGAAGAGCTTTTTTTGAAAAGCTTAGTATTTAGAATAATTTTGAAAATGAAACCTGGATTTTTCTCATCCAAATTTAAAAATATGCTTTTGTCAAATGTTTTAATTAGTGTAGTTTGTCAAAAGTGGTTGCTGTCTGAAGAAAAGTTTTGTTGTGCTGAATCTACATTTTAAGCCTGAAAAACATGTCAAAATATTGGGGTAGCTATAGTTCCCATCAAAGAAGATATGGGGAAGCCACATCTTTTGTAGCTAGGTCTTTTGCAACCTACGTTACTGCTTTAATCACTCTAGTAATATAGAGGGGAAAAAAATAAGACTTGTACCTAGCTTTTCAAAGAGTTTCAAGTAATCTGTTGGTGTAAATCAGCATAGCTGCGCTGAGGTCAGTGCGGTCTGGCTGACAACCTGCTCATAACTGTGCCACCAAGCTGCATTTTTTTTTTCCTGAAACAAGAACAGCACAGAAATTATGTGCAAGTTAATACGTTGTACCAACAGCAGACAGTATTTTCCTCAAACCTGTGAAGAAAGTGGAAGAGAAAAGAAGCAAAGCTGGAAGACGTGCAAAGCAACCCCCACAATCCCACCCCAAACCCAATGAAGAATTATCTTGCTCTCACCACTAAAGTCGTGTTTTAGGAGACCCAATGTCAGTCCCGAAGCAGATGCTGTCAATGCTCCTGCTCAGCAGGAGACTATAAACATACATCTCAAGTCCCACACTTCATGTGACTATTTACACAAGCGCAAAGTAAATGGATGTGGTTATCCCTGCTAACTGGTACTCCTCGGTACACAGGCTCCGCTTGCTTTGCTTCGGTCTCTGGAGCAGCAGGGTGGGAGTGAGCAAAGCGTACAAAATTCAGCCCCAGGAAAACCAGCTGGATTATTGGATGTTGAAGTGGGATATTTCCAATAACTGATCTGTTGGTTTGCTAGCAGCACCAAAATAAGGTGGAGGATATGGAGCAAGGGGGAGGACAATTCTTTTAGTTAAAACAAGCATCTTTTTTTCTTAGGCCCGAAATGTTTACATTTTGTGTGGGTTTTTTTCTTTAAAAAAAAGAAAAGTAAAATTGAACTAGATTTTAAGAAAGCATTACAGATTTGAGTTTAAAGAGGTATACATTTCATATTCAGAATATGAAACTGAATTATTTTGGTTTTCAGAAAATTAATTCATCTGGGCTGAAATAGACGATTCTGAAAGAAATTTGCAGTCGATGTAAATCTGCATTTTAAGTGCTTGCTCAATCATTCCATCTTAGACAAACAAATCTTTGTTCTACATCTTCTATATCTTCTGAACTGTTTCATATGCAGAATATATGTCGGCTTGGACTGTTACGCACAGACTGTTGAATAAAGACAGATTGTGAAACTGGATAGGGGTAAATTCAGTTGCAGTCTAACTTTACCCATAGTAAGAGAGTTACACCACCAATGAATTTGCCCCACTACTTTGGAAATTAGAATTCAGGCTTAATAGCGAGTGTAAAAAAGAAGATGGGCAGTCATGACTGTGGAAACGTTATGTGGAAGAATTGTGTGCATTCATACAATTACAAGGGAATAAAAATGGTAGAATTGTAGTTCAGGGCCTTGTCTGTCTTCTATTAGCAAACAGTTTACTGTAACTGGTTTAAACTCATTCCTGGCAAAATTGAAGTGATTGCAGCGGGTTTACACCAGAGATTAATTTAATCTTCAGTTTTCATAGTCTTCAAACTCAGAAGGACTATTAGCTTGTATACTGTGGCCTACTGCATATCACAGGCTGCAGAATTTCACCCAGTTATTCAGAATCAAAGCCTAGTAACTGCTATGTTTTGAAAAGAGGCATCTTTCTGTGGTGAAAGGTCTCAAGAAATGGAGGAAGCACTGTTGGAAGTTTGCTGGAGTGATCAATTGTTCTTTTTCTCAAACTGAGGCTGAGATTTTGGTTCTGTTCCTAGTTCTGTAGGAGTTAAACTTCCTCTCTGTGCCTTAATTTCCCTGCCTACAGTTTGGAGATAGGATATTTAATCTCATCTGGAAATAAACTTAAAATCCACAGCAGAAGACTGATAAATGTGAGTCAAATATCACTCTCTGATTGTATTCAGCTCTCTCCTCTATCCTTTCTGTTCTTCTGCATTTCTCATTTTGCTTTTCCCATCCACAGATCTCTGATATTTTCACTGAATGCAGTGAATGATGCGCTGACCTTCTACTGTCTTCTGATTGTATCTACTAAAATTTTATCTACATTTTCCTAAAGAAAAATACAAATTAAAACAATTTTAGAGAAAATTGCATGCATTTGAATAGAGATAATACCAAGTTAGCCTTTCAATTGTTCATAATACAGCACTTCAAGAACATGTTTTGTTGCTGTTACTTACATAGCTGTGTAAGAAGATGGAAGGTTCACAAGGTTTTTTGTTCCATGTAACATTTCAGCTTTCTTTTAATAATTACTGTAGCAAATCTGTCTGCTGAGGATCTCACAGCTGTGTCATTTCAACTTTTGGGATAATCATGGCAATGCTGAAGTGAAGACACAGAACCTGAATTCCAAACCACGTGGTTTCAAGTGCCCGGAGACAGGGGTATATAGGAGTTATATTAGGTTTCTACCCAAGAGAGACTGTGCCCTGCAACCCAGGGACTTGGTTCTGGATTATCTCATGTTTCATGTTGAGCATTTGTAGCTTTTGGTGCCAGTATAAAAAAGAACTGACTGATGTTTTCCTTGGTGATAAGTTTTAGGGACAGGGACTGACAGCTGGAGGCTCTGTAAAGAAAGGACCCATAACCAAATGGACCCATGGGATATAGGCACTTCATTAGAGTTCAGTATTATAGTGAGAGGTACCTTAGAAGTGAGATCTAAAGATTAGATTATACGGCAAATAGAAGCCCTGGGTTCCAAGTGTGATTTGGTGTCAGTGATGGTGTTGTGGGCATGAATGTCTTGAGCAATATATACCTCACTGACAGGAAAGGCTCAGGAAGGGGGTGCAACCTCTCCTCTTCTTACCTTGGTTTGGCATTTTATTGGATACTAGGATCAATTTAGTCTCAATTGTTTCTGCAAACAACATGAGGCTCTTGCCTGCAGACTGCTTTACGAAGGGTTGCCCCTCTCAAGCCATACCAACGAGGGCTCTGTAGTTGCTCTCGCTCCCCTGTTATTTGCCAACTGAGAGATACCACAGGATCACTGTTGTCTTTGCCTCTGTAGGTCTTAGAGATGGTAAGGATTTCTATTTTCCCCGTACCTTCTTGGTGCTTTTCCTGTTCCTTCCTCAGCTGATACTCGTAGATCCCTCTTTCCTGTTCCTGATGGTTTGGAAAGCTTGGTCCTGGGGGCTTGTCCTGCCTCTCACACCTTCCCCTTGCCTGGTGCTGCCCTGTTACAGCCTTGGTCCCTGGGGGCTTGTGCGTTCTGCCTCTTTAGCGTTTGCCTTGCCTGCTGCAGTATTCAAGCGACACCTTAATAAAAAGCTTTCCTCCCTTATCTCCTCTCTGCTGCTGTGCCACTGGGCTGGGGATCGGGTTCCCATCTCTTTCACACGCACACCTGGTCATAAAACACTGGGTTTGTTTTTAACCTCAAACCAGGGAGCTTTAATTAAAGAGACAGTGACCTCTTTTATGAGTTTGCTCGCATAGGGTTTCAGGGCTATTGTCACATACAGCTCACATAACAGAGCACCATTGCACAAAGCTCCATTTACACATCCTTCCCCGGCTTTTTTCCTCTCCTCTTTTTGTTTTCCGAACGCGGAAGGAGGTTGTTTTCTTGTTTACCCCTAGGCAAAGTTGTCTCTCATGTTAGTAGCCTATGGCTAACAGTCTCTTTGAAGAGAACTTACCTTTCTTACTAACAATACGTAGATGTCATTAGACTTGGAGAAATGTTATTCTTTAATCTATGCAGGAAATCATCTTCCTTTCCCTAAATTTGCTGGATATGAATGACTAGCTAAAATAGATCTCATCCTCTGCTCCATTCTCCTTAGCTAGTTCTTATACCTCTATAATAGAATTTGTGTTTCTTATGACAAATACTTCTCAGTGTTCACTGTTTTATTTACCTGTATTCATTAATTTTCAGGTGTAATAACTAATCAATAGCAACAAATACAATTACTTAATATATATACTCAAGAATTATATGCATAGTGACGGGCAGCAAAACTTGTCCACAGTTTTACACAGAATAGTTTACATGTACTTTACAGAAAAATTTTCAAATACATGTATTCCCATGCACAAACATTCAAAGATACACAAACAGAAAGACACACAGGAGCACGTATGCAGACCAGGATTTATTTGAGGTATGCAGACTTCTGAAAAAGGCACTCATGCACAGAAGAGACACAGCTGGGACACAGAGACAAGCAACCACGTAATTGGTGGAATACAGAACCACGCACAGAGGATATGCAGACATAAGAAAAAAAAATACACGAGGAAGATTGTAGGTGCCCACAGAGAACACCCTTTACATAGACCTTCAGAAGCAGGTACAAGGATAAGTCTGCAGGAAAACATACACGTAGAAACTTACATATGCCCAGTAACTCTGTAAGTCATATATAAGTTACCACGGATGCATACAGCATGTTCAGGTGCTGGAGCTTTCACTGAATTGTGCAAGGTCTTTGCTTTCAATGGCATTGCTTTCAGTAAAAGCTCACTGATATGGAAAAAAAGTGACATGGTTTAGCTGCAAAGACTGTAGATAGGAGAATGCATGCCCTTATGTATAGAGATATGTAGACATATATTGATGCAAATACAGATTATTTTTTTTAACTTAGTATATTAGTACAGATTTGCCTAGACACAAATATACCACACACACAGACCCTTAGACGCACACAGATATACCCACGTCTATGTTCATTGAGAGAGACTCACTCAATATCTGTGTATGTGTGTGTTGGGAGAGGGTCATAACCTCCTCCATTCTTCTCCTGAAGGGGTTTGGATAATGAAGGGAAAAGAAATGAGGCCTGGGGCTAATTTGTAGTGGCATTTCCTGGCCTCTCTCCTGCCAATGAAGCTCCGTTTCATCTTTAGCCTTATCAATTCTGCAGTCATGTGGCTTTCCGCTTGGACGCCTCTGTCTCTTCACCCTCCTCCCCAATCTCCGATGCTAATGGAAACTTCGTTAATGCCATTAATCTGCTGACCGGGACAAGTCAAAAACATATCCACACAATCCGAGCCAGGGCTGCAAGTGTCCTGGGGCTGCCAAACAGAGGCACCCCCTGTGTTCATTGCATTCCTGAAAGAACTTCATATTGATTTCTTTCTTTCTTTCCTTCTCTGCTTTCTTCCTTGACGACATTGCATCCTTCAGAGCAGGCACCAAGTAGATGGCCTTTTCTTCCTGATCCCTCATAACGATATTTCTGCAAGAATCCTCTCCCTACTCTTTCCCTAGTTGCAATGCTACTGCCTTCTTTCGGTGCCCCCTCATGGCAGCCTTTTTTTTTTTTTTTTTATGCTGTTTTTGGTCAGACAGACGTGTTATTGGCATTTTTTTCTCTTGCCTAGCAGAATTTCATAACGATCCAAATGTTGTGAGAACCTGCCTGAACTGGGCTAAAATCAAAAGCCTTGCACTCTGTTTTGATATGCTGATGGGATACAGGCAAGTGTTCCATTAAACAACAGTGGTTGGATATTGAGTGTGCCGTTGCCACCAGTTCTGTGCTTGAAGGGCTGTGCTGTTGGGGCGACCTGCCCTCTGAAATGTTCTGAGCTCTCCTAAATCACTTTTGGAGAGTGAGGACATACCATTGCTTTGCATTTTACTAGTGTGCTGGGTTTTGTAGTGCTTCACCATTGCCTTCTATCACAACTGAGTATCATTTTCCGTAATGTGCCGCTCTCTTAGCTATGACTCCAACGTCCCCTGCCAGTGCAGCACACCTGCAGAAACTTGCAGCTCTGGGTGATGACTCACCTTCTTCTTATGCCATAGTCTTGTCCAGTGACTGAGTGTGGAAGTTCCACGTCAGAATTACACTGCCTGAGGTCTTGCTGAGAAGAGAAAATAGACTCTGTTTGATACTTGCTTTAGGAGAAATTTTCCATGATAATCGGACTTCATAGCCAGCTCTTGAGAATGTCAGGATGTTGAGTGATCTGTATTTGATCTAGGAATCTTTGTATACATAAATGAAATAGTGACAGTGGAGGAGGAAAAGACAGCTAGGAAAGGCATGCCGTCAGAGTTGTGACATATGGATATGTTTAGAAAAAAGCATCAAATTGATGAAAACAAGGAGAGAAGTTGGCAGTTCAGCATGAGCTTTGATGATGTCAGGCTAAATCTGGAATGATATGGGCCCTGACAGAAAGCTGAGCCTTAGTTGCCACCTTCACACAGACATAACAGTAAAAAGGGATTGTTTTACAAGGAGACAAGACAAAGAAGTTTCAAGTTCTTCAGACCTGGCAGGGGTTGAAGTCAAAAGTTCATCCTCATGTAGTTTTGGATACAGAGAATGCATGTCACTTCCCACCAGCCAGGAGATGCTCCACTGAACAGAGCATCCTCCTCCTCTAGACTGTTTTGGGATGAGACATAGTTTTTAATCTTCGGGGAAGATGAATGCATTGCACTGTCTGATATAGAAGGATTCATGCTGATTGGTACCATGCTTGCTTTTTGAGCAGCACTGAATGAGAAGGGAGGGGAAAAAAAAGGAAGAGAGCGTGTTACATTTTGGTATAAAAGAAAAAAGGCAGCTGGGATACTTAGTGCCCCAAAAATCCTAGTTAGATGACTGGGACAGCATCTGTAAACCAGAGACCAGTACCTGCTGGGGCATTTTCAGAGCCCCAGTGAAAGTAGAGAACTAAAATAAAATACTTGTAGCCTTAGCAAGTGTTAGGGCAGTTAACAGCTTGTACAAGAACACTCATTTTGGTTCAGCTGTTAAGTTTCTTCCCTTCTTCATATCCTGTGAGTGGGGATTTGAAGTGCAAAAGTTCTTGGGGGGGGGGGGGGGGGGGAGTAAAGTGCTCATAGTGAAGAGAAGTCTGGTGCCCTGGGAGACACTGGTAGGAGATTTTTAGCATCTTTTGCTGAGCATGCCTTAAGGAAACTTCCAGTACCGATGTGCCTATCTTGCATAGCACAGCAATAATACACAGCCTGTGATGCTGCAGTGGTTAGCACGTGCTGGTCCTGGAGTCTGTGCCACATACATGGAGGGAATGATTGTGCCACGCCGTCCTGTCATGTGAATCCATTACTAGGAAAAAGATCTTCAAGGGGGAGAGTAGTTTGTGTGCACCAAGCTGCTCCATTCCAAGGGGCACCTTGATATAGAAGCAGAAGCACCGGGCAACTAAGCCCTATCCTGGATATAACACTGTCCTGTCCAGTGATGTCAGCAAGATATTTCATCTCTTTATTTGTCTAGACTTTTCCTGTTTAGTCCACTCATATCTCAAACTTCTTGAGTAAGAGGTGTTTCTTCCTATGTGTGCATCCAGCAAGGGAGATGGTCCTCATCTTGGCTAAAGTCTCTCAATACTACAGTAATGTAACAACCTATGCCTCCATATGGCAGGAATTGTGCATTAGACTGAGAAGTAGAAGGTGCTTGGGGCTTCTGACTGGTGCCAAGAAATAAATCAATTCAGCAAAGCCTGCATTAGCTACTTGGGTACTGGAAGCATCCCAGCTGTGGCAGCATAGAGCCTATCGAGGTTAAATTTGGATGGTGTCATGATGCAGCCTTCATGCTGGGAAAGAAGCTTAAAATGTCAGTACTGCATGTCTTCAGACAATTCCTATTTGAATGCCACTGCTATGCACAAAACTTCTGCTGCCCACTGGCTGGTATGCTTTGACCCGTCTTTTGCTCAGTCTTTTCCAACTGCTAGCCTCATGGGAGCTGTCATACTGCTTTGCAGGTTCTGCCCAGCTTCCATTTTGCCATGGGAAATGTTCCAAAAGAGGTGACGAATGCAGTTTTTCAGTGAAGCGGTATTTTCTTTGGCCTAAATAACAGGCTTTTTTCTACCTTGTCCCATTTTCTTTATTACAATATTATTTTTTTTATTATTTAAATTAAGTCTGTGGGATGGTAGTCAGGCAATGTGGCTTTTGTTTCTGGTTCTGTTACAAATACGCATTTTGATTGTGAGAAGACATACTCTGTCTTTGCATTACCCAAATGTAGAGTGAGGAAGACAACAAGTCCTTCTTGCATTCTTCTCTCTCTTGTCTAACGTAGACTTGTCCAGTGCAGTGTCCCTTTCTACTCAGTGAGCCACAGCCTGGGTTGAGGAGCTGGTCTTGTCTCGGTGAGGCTTTTTTGTGTAGGCTGCCTGGGTTTAGATCCAAAGGCTGGAAACCCACCCGTATTCAAACATCTCTTTAGCTGATATTTTAACCACATATGCATAGTACTTGGTGCGTTGTGATGTTGGTGTGCTTCTGTATCACTGAGGGATAAACAAAATGTAGTATTGTAGCACTTTCCTTTCTGTCTACATTTATATTACTACTATCTTTGCTTTCCTCTTATTCTAAATTTTATTTCATTCTAATGGTAACTGTCCTGTGAGTAATCCTTAAGCTTTCCTGGGGTGAAAACCCCAATATTTTGATGAGTACAGCTGTTTCTGGTGGTAACTGCGGCAAAGAGCTGAAGGCTTTGTTGCTTTAAATTCAACAGTGATGGAACAAAATCTGGGGAGTAGCCTTGCTTGGAAGCATTTGGGCTTACCTGTTCATGGCAAGTGAAAATTGATGTGATTCATCACAAAATGTAGTACTTTTTGATGCAGAGGGCAGAGAACTAGAAACTCCCACCAACACAAATGAGCCTGTTTCAAAATCCTTGCAGTCAGCAAGGGAAGAAACTTTTGTTTTAATGAAAGCACAATAAAAAGTAGTCCTTGCAGAGTTTATTTAATTCAAAGATGCCAGGCTCATTAGACAGCTGATGATAGAACATTATTCTGCCTCTGATTAGTATGTAAGAATCATGTTTACTACTTTCAAAATACAGTCACTTCTAGGATGGGAGGTTGGAGATGTTTAACTTAAAAAAAAAAAAAAAAAATCCCCACAAACCACGGGGGCAAATTAGGACAGGAAAAATAGAAGAGAAGGGATACAAAAAAGGGGAAGAGTCATCCTCCTTACAATCCTTGCCAGAAAGAAGAGTCTTGTAAAGTCTTGCAACAAAAAGTGTTGCAAGAACGTCTGGTTTGCGGTCTTAGTGGAAAGTCTTTAAGTCCTGCAGCATGGTGCCTCTTACCACCGACTGGAGACACCAGCTCGCTGCTTTAGCAGCACTGCTGTATGCAGCACAGCTCTTTGGAGGACTATGAAGCAGCCAGTCTCACTTCGCTTATGAGAACTGACAGGATCACAGCACAAATTACTCCAAACCACTCTGCTTGGCCTGTAGGTGTCTAAATGGGGGCAAAATCCTGCCCTCTGTTTCCCCAGAAAGGTAATAAGCGAGCGCCATTGACTTGAAAGGTAACTGGTTTATGCCTTGTTTTTGCAGTAGGTGCAAGGGAGTGGTGGTCCTTGTTTCTAAGAACTTGCAAAAGCTGTTTAGTTTCATGTAAGAAAGCTGACCGAATCAGGTACTGAGTGCTTAAAACTGCAGTAGAAATCTTTATCCTGAAAAGCCTGTAGTCCAAACTGTTGGTTTTGAATCCAATTCGTGAAGCCATGGTAGGCAATCTGCACCTACTCCTTGGTGTCCCCTTCAACTGCAACGTTCAGCAACTCATCAGTTATTGTGTCTATGCTGGAATTTAAGAATAAAGTTTGAGAGCTATCAGTCCAAATGCTTGGGAACTCCTAACTTAGTCAAAGGAGGTGGTGTTAAATGTGTTTTACAGAGTTTATAAATGTCCCAGTTAGATCACAGCTCATGGTTGATTTTTTTTTTTTCCTGCCTTGCTCATGAGCTCGTCTCCTCACTGAAACTTCAGCTGATACCCTTTTTGGAGGCACGTCTCTTTTGTGGATGGGCCTGACGAGAATTTATGAAAATCAATGTTTCTTTGCAGTACTGAAAGAAGAGCTACAAGAGAAGCTGGAGGTTGGCACTGTAGCAACTGCTGTTCTAGGGTAGTGTTCTGGGCTTTGATGCTAACAAGGCACAAACATGTTTTTTTCTTTTTTTTTTTGTTTTGTTTGTTGTTGCTACTTATACCACAGGTGAGGGGATGTCACCTTCTCTATTCTGCTAAACTCCATCTAGCTGGAGTTGCTGAAAGACACCGAGATTTGTAGTTTGGTTACCTATATGAAATAAATGTGTTGACCTGAGCCAATTTCCTCAGACAGCCCTATGGGTGACAATAATGGTAATTTAGTTGTTTATTTTGGGTTCTTCTGAAGTGGGCTCATGAAGGAGGGTTTGTCCTATTGCTGCTTTTATTTTATGATGTCTTTAAAGGACAGAGGAGGATCAGTATTTGGGATAAAGTCCTGAGACTGACCTCCACGTCCAGAGCTCCAGCCTGACCTTAAATCCACACAGAGAACAGTTACCAGACACTTTGTGGTGTGAGTCTGGGCTCCACTTTTCATCTGACAGAGCAGCAGTTTAGGAATCAGCACTATGTTTGCCCTACTTACCCCAGTACTAACACAGGAAAGCTGTTGGCACAGGCACCAGACTGTCACTTTTGTGCCCTAGGGGAGGAAAGAGAGGAGTCCTTACCCCATCTTCCTTTTCAGACAGTCTCCAGGAGTTTTGGAAGGAGCTTTTTACAAGCCCTCTGCTATTGTTGGCCAGGAGACAAAGGACGGAGGAGCTGGATTTAAGCATAATGACGTGAGCTCCTCCATGCAGAAAAACCCAGCTGAGAGACCCCCCCTGCTCCACACATACACAAAAAAAGGAAGAAAGGGGGAGAAAATCTTTGAAAATAACTAATTAAAGTTGTTTTAGCCTCTCTCTCTCCCCTCCAAGGGCGCCTAATCTCACAGGGGGCAGAGGGGGAGAGAGGCAAGAAGAACAATGAGAACCATCCCCCCCTTCTCTACACCCCACCTCCTGGTCTCTGAGGTTTTAAAACAAGAGGCCACTTTAAGTTAATGAGCTATCAGCTGACTGGGAGAAGTCTCTAATGAAGCCTGATGTTCACACATTCCCCAGCTTGCTGAATAGGCCTCTGCCAACCCCATAACTGTCAGAAAGTTTCATTCATAAAATCCACATGCTGGGGGTGGTGGTGATGGGGGCAGGGAGCGAGCAGGATGGAGATGGAAGCGGGGGAGTGTGGGGTGGAGGTCTCCATATGGAGCAGTCAGCCCCAGAGGCCAAATCGGAACATGCATGGCTGGGACTGGCAGGCTGGAGGATCCCAGGGACCCGACTCCACTCTCCATTGTCTGGCTAGTAATTAGGAAGATCCTCCAAATGGTTCTGGAGGACATTGAAGTCTGTGGGGATAATTAGTGAAGATTTGGGGGATGTTCCAGCTGTTATGTCACCAGCTTTGCTAGGGCCACAGGGGCCAACGGATGGTGGGATGAAGCACAGGAGTCATTCTGGTGCTTTGCTGTGTGGGCCATACTTTGCTGAGCCTCATGTCTCCTGGCAGGACTTTAGGAGCCGTCTTTGTGGGGGCCATTGGGGGACAGAGAGCGGGAACACGGGGAAAACTCTGGAGGAAAAGGTATAACATTGGGGGGAGGAAGAAAAAGTTATGTTTACTTCAACATAACCAAAATTAGTGGTGGTGATGTGTGCTGGAGCCAATTCTTCTTGGATAGTGCACATGCTTTTTTGGCAAGAGCAGAGGAAAGATGCAGGTTACAGGGTGAAAAACTCTCTCCCTCCACTGGCTGGACTACAGTATGAGCAGCGAATCAGCATTGTAATCAACAGTAATCACAGATCATTGTATTCTTGTGGTGTGCAACTTTTGATATAAGACACTTCCAGGTCTTTCCTGAAGTTCTAAGCAGCAATGTCAAGCCTAGATTTCTTTTGGGGAGTTGTTGGATCTAATGGCCTGAGCACAGGAATAAGATCTTAGAGCATTGGACTTCTATCTCTCACTTTGAAACTTGCTTCTCTGGTGTATTTGTTTAATCAGTTACAAAAATATAAGGCTATACAACTCAAGGCAGGAAATGTACTGAAGATGATGGGCCCCCTTTTGGTCCCTTCCCAGTCCTCAAGTCAGCATGCTGCAGCAGGACCAGGCATAATTGTTAAGTGTCACTTAAATTCCAATTGTGCCAAAAGGCACAGTTAAATGAGAGACAGCCTCTGCTTCAGGGAGCTTACAGTGTAAATACACGATTCATATTGAGTGGAAAAAAACCACGAGTCTCATTCAAAAACCGCTGGAATAATAGTAGGATGTCTATTAACTCTGATGAGCTTTGAAACGTGATCATCTGCCAGCTATTACAAAGGGTGTCTGAATCCAGGGCTCGGAAGTCAAATCTTGTCCTGGACGTAACTTACAAGGTCAATTTTGTTCATACATTTCTTGTATATGCTGTAAAGAGAGAAGAATGGGATTTTGCAAACTATATTGAGAAATTAGGGGTGAATAGTCTTGACACACAGGACAGCATGTGCAGGGGACATAGGTGGCATTAAGAGCATTGGATTCTGTAAAAAGATGAATATGTTGGGGAAGCAGGTGCCTTTAGAGGTTTCTACGGACTGAAGTACAAAAATGAGTCATGAGTCAATGTCATAATATTTCATTCAATAAAACCTCTGGCTTCCCATCTATTTTGTGCTATCATTGAAATTTCACTAGAATAGTGTGGGGAACTGTGTGGTTCTTTGAATATGGCAGAGGCAGTCCTGGAGAGGATATAACTGGGGTTTGAAAGTAAACTGCAAAGGCTGTGGTGTGGTTGAAGAATTGAGAAATACCTTTCCTCTGATGGCTTTTATAGGGATTTTAATTTTTCCCTTCCTTAAACTTGGTAGCTCAGTTACTGAATTTCATTGCATTGTGACGGTACCTGAACACTTCACCATCTTTATTTGCTGTTATTCCTATTTCAGAGATGGGGAAATGAAGCACAAAGTTTAGGGGCAGAGTCCACAAAAGAACTTAGACCTTGCACTGCTTGTTTTACAGACAGCTTGTTTGCAGCGACATTCAGATGTCTGAATTACATATGGGCATCTGTAGATGTAAGGAGGCAATCCATGGGAATGGGGAGCTGTGTAAGCTAGTGGGTAAGAAATTCTGAGGAGCAGGGTGGGATGTGTAGTCTGGGAGTTGAGCACTTGCCTCTCACGCAGAGATGGAGAACTGTCTTCACATGAGGTTCATAGCTGTGAATATCTCCTTGTTTAGGTGGGCTCTCCCTGTAAGCATACAGGACTCAAAACTGGATGCAGGTCATAAATGCTAGGCTGTTGTATTTTTCCATGGTGAGGCTTCTTAAGTTGCTTCCGGTGAAGATCATCTGGGGTTTTTTTATACATAATCAAATATTCTGGACAAGAAAGCAGTAGACTTGCACTGTAGACCAAAGGCTATAGAAGTCGCTGGACTGAGGGGAGGGCAAACTCACGTAAGAGGAGAAGTCTCTGATGAATAGCTAACACTTACACCGTATATAGTGTTATAGAGTGGACTCTATGTTTGGTCATCTCGCCTCTTCCATGAGCTGAGGAAGGAGCATCTTGGGAATGAAGGCATGTTCAGATCTACCCGTATCTCGCTGAACACCAGTTCACATGCATTTTGAGTTGGGCTTGAAGCTGTCTATTTTTGTTATTTTGGTGCCATTCGTTGGATTAGATGCTGACTGCTTCTCTAGCTTGACTTTTCTCCTGCTCTGGCTTTTCTTGCTCTGGTTAAGGAATGCAGCACTAACCAGATCTACCTTAGGTGAAGTCTGGATGGTCTCTGCTTGTGCTAGCTTTGATTATTCTATTTTATTTTTTAGTTCTCTGTCACTATTTCCTATCATCAGTATTTCTTTGGTGACTGGCGCATAAATTGCTGACAGAGAAGAGGCAAACTCAGTATTATTAGATCTCTGCTCATGCCAACTTTTGCCCCTTCAGTGCTGGCTTGCTTCTGGGTAGTACCATTGCTCACCCGCAGCATTCCCTTGCCCTTTATTAATAGGCTCTTGCCCCCTCAGCACTACATTGTTCTTGCTGGTATTAAGTTTTTCTGCCAAATTCCATAACAATTTTGTGGAGTGCTGGTTTTCTGTCACTGCTGCTTATATTTATTTAGTAGCTGGAGGATGGCTGGGCTCTCTGTGGTTGAAGGGCCCTCTTGCATGCTTTAGACTCACTTGGATGCTCTCAGCCTGACCTGAGGACTCTCCAAGAAGGAGCCACCAACATGCCTCTCAGGAGGTTCGGGAAACATCTGCTGAAGGGTTTGTTCCAATCGGGTCAGAGACTTGCTCACAAATTGGTGAGGAGGAGGGGAGCAAACAGACAGTGAGCAGGTCCAGATACAGGATAAGCTCCGCATCTTGTACTGCATCATGGGTTGTGTTTCCTCTGTGCGTGAGCCAAGAGGGACCACTTGCTTTACCAGCCTCTCATGTGAGCACTCAACCGACACAAGAGGCTCTGCTCCTTTCCCCTTGGGGAGACACTGGAGGCAAGAGCTCTCAAGGGCTAAAGAAAACAAAACAATGTTTGCTTAGCTGGAGAGCAGAGTGTGCCCTGCGTAAATTGTACCAGCGCCTAAAAGTGCTTCAGAAATGAAGTGCCTCTGAAATTGGCTCCCCAAGATAAATGTAAGGCAGGACGATGCCATTTCCCCAGCTGATGGGGTGTCCCATTGACTCATTTAAGGAACAGATTTTGACTGCTCTGGGCTTTGACTGACTGGCTCCAGAAAAAATGACAGGAAGGAAAAGTTTTCCCAAGGAAGAAGAGTTTCTCCCATGGTTCTGCCAGTCCTGCACCTTGTGGACAGCCAATGAAAGGTTAACCTTTGAGTCCCACTCGCAGGATAAAGGCTCTACTTGTGGGAGGGAGAAAAAGGAGAAGCGTGTTGTGACAGTTGTCCATTGGCATGATACAGCAACCCATGGATGAGAGAGGGGGGAGATACATTCTCTGCTCCCAGTGGCTAGATTCAAAAATTTGGAGGAGTGGAAGGCACTTGCCTAATCCTGGGATGTGTTTCAGGTGGGACAGAGAAAAATCCATGTTTCTGTGACCCCTCGGTGTGTTACTTTTTCTTTTTTTTTTTTTTTTTTCTTTCTGGACTTGACCCATGAACAATACGGGTCCCATTTCTAATTCTGGGTATCCTTGGTTCAGTCACAGGTGTGCAGGTCAAGCTGGCGCATTTCCAGTGTACGTACTGAAGATGTAGTACCCAGCCTTGCATGTATTTTGTACTCTGCAGAAACCAAAATGATAAAAAGACAACATTCTTAGTACAGTAGGATCAAAAGACCGCTTCTTGCCACGTACAGACCTCCTGTAGGTTTTGTTTCTGTGACTGGATGACTGACTACAATTTATTGTGTACGTGCACAGAAGTCTCTCGTGATACATGGGTGGATTTCACTTCCAGCATACAGCTCATTGCGGCGCTCAGTTCCCAGACCTCTTTCACCTCTATAGGCCTCTTGGTGATGCTCTGGATTTCTAGGAGTACCTTATTTATCATCATATATGTTGTTTTCATGTGTACTTGAACTCTGTATTGATGCTGGCTGTTGATTATTGGCATCCTGAGTTATTGGTGATCCCTGCAGAAATGGGGATATTAGACTAAGTGGGTTTCTGTTTGTGGTCTCCTTCCTCCATGATAGTAGGCCTGATGCTACAGTAGAAGCTCAGTTCTGTCGTGTAGGAAAGCACGTTATTGCATCTCAGTGTTAAGTCTATCATTTGATGTTTCCAGCAATTCAATTTGCTGGGCGGGGGATGTCATAAAAATGATTAGGCTGAAAAAAAACCCAAGCCTCTTTTCTACCTAACACCCCCCCCCCCCCCCCCTTTTTTTTGTGTGTGTATTTTTGAAGCCTGCAGTGGATTTTCTGGACTCATGTCATGAGTTTTTATTATGTGGAGCATTAGAGCCCTTGTGAAAAATAAAACATGTGATGTGGAAAGTCTCTAGTAAAGAGTGACTCAGGAAAAGGAAAACAAAACCCTTCAGTCTAACGAAAGAACAGTCTGTGTGAAAGTGGCTTGGTATTTAATTGGAAATTGCAGTCAGCCTGCAGATGAACAGCCTTGCTGGCATCTGCAGGTGGGTGTTTTGCTTATGCTTTACAGTTCTTCTTCCTGCTTGTGCTTGTGAACGTGTTCTGCCTGTCAGCTCGGAGATGGCTGCGATTTGTGGCTGTTCTTATTCCAGAAGTATCAGCAGTTCCCAATATCACATAAATGAGTGTTGTAAAAGTGTGTTAGTAAGAAACAGACCCTGCAAAAATAGCTTATGGTCCAGATGGGTGTGACAGTCCTTGTTTTGGAGATGGAGAGAGCCTTTAGAGGTCGTTAGAGATCAAGTGATGTGACCAAGATCACGCAGGGCCTTTTGCACTCTGAATTATGTCTGGGACTTCTACCTCACAGGTTCAGAGCTCACGAGGGCATTTTAATAGAGAATTTTTAGGAGACGCACTGACATACATTCATTCAAGGTAAACGTGATCTGCCATCTTGGGCCCAACCCCAGATTTGCTTTCATCAAGTCTAATTATGATAATGGTTCGTTTAACCTCTCTGCCTCCCCCTAACTTCCACTTTAAAGCAAAGACACTGGCTGAGAAACCTTGGACTGCACAGTTCCATTTTTAGCTCTGTCTGACTCATTTAATGATTTGGTCAGGTTAGTTTGTCCTTGACTCAGTTTCCCCACTGCCAAAATGGGACTAATAACGCTGTCCTGCTTTTTGAGGAAGGGTTATGAAGATAAATTAGTTTTGGCCAGAGAAGAGTCCTGCAGGGCTAGCAGAATTAGAAGGAGACAAGCACAGACTCTGTTGCGAGTATTATCTATCACTTATGTTTCTCACAGCCCTCCTTGACTTTTACTGACTGTATTCTTTCTCCTCTTGCAAATCACAACGTGTATATTGATCAGCAATATCCCTCGTGCAGGCTACAGGGCCATCTCTCCATCAACTTCTTTGCCCTTTCAGAGGCAGATGGTTTTACAGTTGCGAGAGCGAAATCCCGGCCCCACCAATGTCAACAAAGCCGGGATCTCATCCCTGGTTTTCCGCCATGTGAGTGCTGACTCTTCCGTACAAAGGCTGGCTATGGGGTGGCTCCTGCTGTCTTTTTTTTTTTTTTTCTAGGGCTCCTCTAAGGAAGAACAATCCTCTCCAAAAAAAATGCTGAGATGGTTTCAGAGGCAGACAAACTGATGAGGAGTGAAGGGATGGTTGGAGAGGGAAAAGCCAGCCCCACAACAATCTGACTTCTTCTAGAGAGGGTTAAGTACTAAATGCCTCTTACTGGGTCACTTAATGATGGATGGTAGTTAGTGGGGGTGGGGTAAAGCTGACTTCCAGCCCTGCATCACTAAACCGTTCATTAGGAAAAACACACACAATGGAAAATGGCAGAGGGGCTCAAGTGTCCAATTTCTCTCTTGAACTCTCTGAACAGGAGGCTCCAGTCAGGGGAATCCCTGCCACCCTTTCTCCCCCTCCTTCCCTGGCAGTTTCTTTATTAATTAACGGAGTTGGCTGGGGACGGAAACGGAGGACAATAATCAACATAGATGGGTCTGCAGACCTATTTTTAATAATGTGCTTTGCATCTGTCCTAATTGGTATGGAAACAGTGACCTGATTGGAACGGCCGGGAGCCTCTTGGGGCCTTTCTTTCTTCCTTTCTCTCCCTCTGTTTTCTTTTTTGTTTGGTTGAAGTTTGACTTGGTGGGAGTGGAGGGGCCAGCGGGTAAGAAATATAAAACCTAACCTTAGGGGCTGTTCACAGGCCGGGGAGCGGAGAGGGGTGACGTACTGGGGAGCACGGGGGGGGTGTGGGGGCAGGGAGGCCTGGATTGGAAAGTCGGGTGTAAATGCCGCCAGGGCAGAGGATCTGGCTGCCCCGGGGAGCTGAGGCCGGGAACGGGAGGGAAGGGGCAGCCGCTCTGCTGGTTTAGCCCGATGACGAGGAGCGTGGTGGCTTTTCTGGGTGAGCCAAGAAGCAGTATGGCTTCAGGGACAAGAGAAGCACCCCAAGAGCCAGCTGATGGCCGGTACCTACCCTGCTGTGTCATAAACGTGCATGCAGTGAGACGCAGCCCCTGTCTGCAAGAGATTTTAACCCAGAATGACCATTTTGCCCCACAGCCTAATGTAAAGTCAGAAGGTAGCTTAGGAACAATGTGTGGCCCAGAACCTGGGCTCCCCCAGTGCTGTGTGAGCTACCTACCAGACCACAGATGCAGTCACCATAATGGCTTAGACACCGCACTGGGGAACCCAGAACAAATGCTGTGTGCGAACACGCGCACAGGGACCGTGCTTGTGCGGGGAGAGGGAAGAAAACTTTGAATTTTTGAACTGTGATGGGGTTTGTAATGTAATACTTACTTATTGCAGTTGGGGACGTTCTTAGCGTTTGTGTGTTCATGCAGGGTGCCTATTGGGGTGGGATGACTGAGACCAAGCACTACTGAGCGTTAAGCGGCATCGTGTCTGCATGTTCTCTCAGCGTAGCTGTGCTGTCTGTCTTGCAGCTGCCTGGGGAAGTAGTTGAAGGACTGCTTTCTTCCTTCTCCCACCCATTCCCGTGGCTAGCAGTAGGCTCCTGCAGGCTGTTTGTCCAGGCTGCCTTCCAGTGTCTTCACATTCTTTGGAAAGCTGCTCGTGAACCTTGAGCGTTTGGAAGAACACCTTTCTCCATAGAGCTGCAGTCTGCAGCAGAGCAGGATTGCAAGGGAACTGGGAACCCGTCGTCATGGGGAGGGCTGAACTCGTGTGCCCAAGCCAGGGAACTTGTCACCCGGGCAGGGACCATGCTGGGTGCTTTTGCATCGTGGTCTCGGTGCCTTGCAGCTTCACTTTCTGTAAAAAAACTTGTGTGTCCACACACCATCAAACAACGAGGTGAACAAACAAGCCCCCAAACTGCAATTACGATGAAATAAAAATGATTTTCATATAAGCTAGGAAAGAAATTGGACATTATTTAAAATAAAGCAAAACTCGTGGGTAGATGGATGGACAGAAGGATTGACTCAAACAGCTGTATTTGTATCTGCCCCAGAAGTGGCTGAAGATTTCCAAGTCTGGCAGTTTTATTTTGAGTACCACAGCAATTATCTTTTCCTAAAAGCCCTAGCTCCTAGAAAGAAGCATTATATGTAAGAATCTTAGCTTTCTTTTTAGGAAGCTTGCTGTTCTTATACTTGGTGTGTAAAACTTGAAGTGTTACCATTGCCCTCAAAAGGATCTGAAACAGAGGCTGAAAACAAGCTCTCCCAAATGTATTGTGTTTAATAATAATAATAATAAATCTCTGGTGCTCTTCTCTAATCTCTGTTTTCTGGGGCCTTACTCATTAATTTGGGCTACTTCAGCAGCAGTGGAGGCATTGCTGAATTCAGGCTTGTTTATGGATGGCAAGTCTGGGCATCTGTGGTGTGTATATATATATAACCTTGCTTAAAAAGAGGAAGGAAATCAAGAAAGAATGGAAATGTAGAGGGAGCAGGCAGTGAGCTCCTGCTGCTGTGATGTGTGAGAAGTTGGCCAGGTCCCATGTAAATCAAGGACAAAGTTGACTAATTTCCTGGGTCGGTCATGGTGAAAATATCACATTTCATGGTTTGTTGCCGATTCATAGAAAAATCCTATTAAAACCGGGCAGATTACTTATACAATTTAAACAAATGATGATCAAAGATTATAACATGTTCTGTGAAGAATGAAAAGGAATAGAAATGAATGTGCATCTGGTGAAATGGGGCCAGGTGGGTTTTTGGCATGCGAACTTGCTTATTTTAGCGCCGCGAGAATAGGCGGGGGAGGGATGGGGACGGAGCGGGGGGGGGGGGGGGGGGGCAGATAATTTGGGGGGAGGGTGTCTTGGAAGCCCTTTTTGAGCAGGGCTTCTCGGCAGAGGGTATCGATGTCTCCTTGGCAGCCGGGGGAGGGGGTGAATGGAGCCGGGCTCCGGCAGCGGGCCGGGGGGCAGCGGCGGGGTGCGGGGGCGGGCGGCAGGGGGCGCCGTAGGCCGCCTTTTGCGGCGGGGAGCGGCGGGGAGGGGGATGCTCGGTCCCCACCGGAGGGGATGCTCGGTCCCCGCCGAAGGAGCTGCTCGGTCCCCGCCGCGGGGGGACTGCTCGGTCTCCACCAGGGGGGATGCTCGCCTCTCGGCCGCCCAGGGCTGCGGCGGGGGCTCCGCTTCGCTGCGAGGCGGTGTCGGTGGGGTGAAGCCCCGGTGTGCAGGCTGTCCGCTGGAAGGAAGGTAGCCCGGTGGTGTTTCCCCCTGCACGGCCGGGTAGGGTGAGGGGTTTTGGCAGCGTCTCAGCTGGAGGAGTGCGCGTTCTCTGCTCGGACCCACAACCCAGCTCGTAATCCCCCTGTGAGATATACTACATCGTGTCCCGGTTGCACAGGAAGAAACGCCTAACCCCAAACCCAACAAAGCTTAGGACGTGAGGTAAAAATGAGATATATACGTCTCAACAAGCCAACAAGGTCTAAACTAGCAGTAAGCCAGGCTGCTATTGATCCCTGCATAGATCTGTCCTCTAATGCCTCATCACAGTGAAATGTGGGAAACCTTCACAAGACCTTCACAAAGTGTGAAACGCAACAACTGAAGAAGAGGCTACAGAGACACGAACGTATGTTTTTGTCATAAAGAGAAGTGGGTTTGTGATTGCTAAGGTGGAGCTGAAATGGGTAAACAGAAATGCATCTCCAATGAAAATGGTAGAAATTTTTGGCAAATGCAACAAAATGATTGGCAAGACCTCAGTTCTTACACTGAGGGCAGGAAAAGGCAGGGTTTGGGTTGTTTGATTTTTTTATTTTATTTTTTTTTTTTAAGGCAGATTTCTATATTTCACTGTGAAATTGCCTCTGCAGATGAGGCAGAATTTAGTAGTTTCCTGTGCACTGCCGAGCGTCCTGTCCCAAATACTAATCCCCATGAACCCTACTGTAGTGTTGTTCATAGTCCACGTGGCTTGGAAATTAAGCTTAGACAGTCAAATCTGCTGACATCACCACTCATTGTACTTCTTCAGGCTAAATATACTGAAGCAGTACACCACCGGAGCTCCTGTCACAAGGCTTGTTTTACATACCTGCCTGTCCAAAGTCTTCTACTGATGCTTTCCCAAACACCGGTGTCTGATAGAGTAGGTAGGACTTGATGATCTTAAAGGTCTTTCTCAACCTAAACAATTCTATAATAGTGTGGGAACTCAGTTGCATCTGAAATTTAGGGATGAGGTGTATGAATTTACTGATACTGACTCTTCTCTTTTACCCATGGATCTAGGAAAGTGTAGCAATAAACCTGTCTGTGCATGGCCTTCAACTCCGGATCCAAACCCTAATGCCATCTCTAACCCTAGGGTTGTTCAGAGCCTAGGTATCCATAGCTTCCTAATAACTCAGCATAACATGTTTAAACTTTCTGGCAGCTGCCCTTAATTTTTCTTCAAGGACCAGACAAAACTAAGCACCAAAACCTCCCATCACGAATCCTGAGGCCAAGCAAAGCCATAACCTTACTGATCGTTGTAACACAGGGACATAGTGCTGCGCAGAAATTAAACACAAAGTGTTTGAGACTATCAGCCTTTTATCTTATCGCTGAGGGCCTGGGAGAGTTCTGCAATTGAGATACGATGCTGCAGAGCCTCCTGTCCCAAGCCCTAAATGTGAGCTCCTCACAGCATCTTTTATGGCTAAAGAACCTGTTGATCTCGGAACGTTAACTATGAAAAATTTGAAACCACTGAGGCAGGCTGCAATCCTACCACAGGCTGGACAGAATTCATCGGTAAACCTGACTGCACAGAACTGTATGCTAAATCTTAGTTTTAGTCCTCACTTTATTCCTGGCGCGGGTGATGGCCTAGAAATTCAGTTATGTCCAGAAGTTAATCGGAAGATGTTTAAATATGCTGATACTGATTTTACCACTTATCTTACCTCAAGCAATGATGCCATTCCGGCTCCAGCGTTGATCATGGCTCAGTAACCCCATTCTGTCTGACAATTAAAAATGATACATTTTAATCTACTTATCCCTGAGCAGGTTTGGCAGAATTGAGCAACAAAAACTGTTTAGCAGAGCCTCAATTCTGGAATGCTAAGCTAGAGCCTAATTGTAATCCTAACCCTGCCTTGACCTCTGCCCAGACACTTGCCATCAGCGGAAAATGAAGAATAAATATTTGACTGTAGCGAGACCAACTTTCATCCAGTTTTGTGAGTCTTAAAGATTTAGACAATTAATTTGCCTCTCTAATCTCTCTTGTTCCAGACTCTATCCTCAACTGTAATCCTATTTTTGACCACAGCTTAGAAACCCAGAATTTGGCATTCTCATCTAGTGGTATCAGACCTTGGCTTTCCTCTACAGGTCTGACAGAGGTCAGTAGTAAATTTGGCTCTTCAGATCCTGCTGTCCCTAATTTTAACTTGAATCCCAAACATAGCAACATTATACACTATACTCTCATTGCCACCAGACAATGTGAATCTACTCGTGCTAGCTTTATCTTATCTTGCAGAATTCAGCAAATATCCAGCTCTGTCCACATCTCTTTAATCCTGTTCCTAACAAAACCGCCAGCCTTTACTACAGACCAAACATTTTTCCCTTGCTTCAAAATTAGGAATAAGACATGGGAGTCTGCTGACACCGGAGTGCTGTGTTTGCGTGGTGAAGGGAAAGCCTTGCACCTGAGATATGACCCTACTTAACCCGAGCTGTCTGAGTGACTCTGTGAGGATAATCTGTGTATTCAGTGATTTGGCCACAGAGAACTGAAAATTCAGTTTTCCCAAAATAAGTGATCTCAGCCCTCGAGTGGTGAATAAATAATACAATTTGTTTGCATTCAAGGAGAGTGATGCTGATTTACGCCAGCTGATTGATACGGTCTGGTACATGTAGGTCTTTATGATAAGAAGTGCCTAACGCTGCTTTTCTGTGAGGGCGAAAGGATCCTTGTGCTTTTATACCAGAGTGTGTGTAGAGCCTTGCTGAGTAAAAATTGAGACAGATCTATAAACAATACATGCTCTTAGCTATATCCCTGTGCCTCTGCTAGGCTCATGTATGCTTTATTCTGGCCAACGGCTGCGAGCTAGCATGTGGGAATAGCGTCTGGAGAATGTGGTGGGAGTCACGGTGCTTGGAGGAGTTGAAGGAATGACTGCAAGTCTCTCTGTTTTTAATTCAGTATCAAATATAGTGGCATTGGCATGTCTGATCGTGACCTGGTTCCAGTGCTGCTAATTACATTTGTGATATGAATGGTTGTAGCACGGAACTTGGGACACTGGAGTTAGATTTCACAGAGGACTCCTACTGTCAATTTTTGTGATTAAATGTCATTTTTCTTGACAAAATGCTGCCTGATGTATGTGAAATTTGTAATCATCTTGTTTGGACGAAAATGCTGAACTAAGAAACTGAACTGGACATTCATTTGCTTGTTCACTTTTGGGGAGTGAAATGCCTTCAGCTTTGTTTTCAAGTAGGCAGTCAGGCTTGAGTGGGGGAGACTGTTGGTCGCCAACATGTTCCAGATAGGGCAACCCTGCGAGCAGCTGGCGTTACTGGAAGGTGAAACAAAAGGATATGTTGGAGAGCAAGTGAAAGCCACTGATAACAATTTTCCTGCCTGATACTATGAGTAAGCATCTTCCACCAGTGATGCCTTAGTGTGACAAAGCAGTCTTCAAAGACTTGTGCCGATGCAGTGCTTGGACAACGTGCTAAGGACTTCTCACTTTGTATAGCCAACTCACCACCATGGATGTTTTGATCCAACGTTTTGTAGTCTTAGCATCATGTTCATTTCACGTTAATGGTGAGAAAAGCTGATTAGCTGCTGTTTTAACTGCAGGTAACTTGTCGTTATTGGCAGGAAACATGTTTCATCTGCATAACAGTTTCATGTGAGCAGTGGGGAACATTTTCTATTAGCGTTTGTTGATGTGAAACGTGTTTCTTAGTGGAATTATGTTTGGGACTGGAAGAGGACTTGATTTTCATCCTTAACTCCAACTAGAAGAACCAAATCATGAAAAGGAACTTTTTGATTCCTTCCCAGCAATGGTATTTTCGATGTTACTTGTAATGTATCCAGGGTCAGTCTCTATCCTGCTATTTGCTATACACATATAGGTATAGAAGCTAGAATTAACCTTAATGCTGCACAAAATACATAAACATAAGCTGCTTACATGTGCTAGGGTGAGGGAAGATGAGGACTAGTTCCAGAGAGGCCATGTTATACAGCGGTCTCTGACTGCCACGCTCAGGTGGGAGCTTGAGCTCTGCAGGGCCCCAGTGGGGAGGTGAGGCAGGTACAGGTAAGCAGAGTGTTTCCGTCTCTAGTCCTGGCAGTTTAACAGTCCTCCTCTTCTCTTATATACCAAGCAGTTCTGTTGATAGTCTTTTTTTTTTTTTTTTTAATTTTTTATGTACCGTAATGGCACCTACCAAAACTGTATGCAGCCAGGAGCATGAGTTTTGACAGTGATAGAATAGTTAACGCTTGCTTTATTAAGAAATGTTTGGCTTCCTTTCATTGCTCATGCTTTTGAGATAGTGAAGCCTTGTACGGGGCTATGTATATTTCATAACAGGCTGTGTTTGGGTCAGTATCTTTCCAAAATACAGTCTGTCATATGGTATCTGATTGCATTACCATTGTAGTGTCTGTCATTCTGAAGGATCTCAAAGCACACAGTCGTCATGAGTTATGAGAACAAATGAAATGATATGACTATGTCATCAGTAAATACTGAGAGACTCTTCTTAAGAAACGTAGCTTCTGCTGGCCTAGAAAGTGGAAGTTGCTTAAGAGTGTGCATCAGAATTACACAAGCGTTTTAGTGAGCAAGCAGAGAAGAATTCCCGATTTGTTATAAATCAGAAAAGGAATTCAGGAAGATAGTTGCCTTGCTACTTAGTCATTCTAAAGAGAAAGTCTTTGCTTGCCCCAAGCTATAAAAATTATGTAAGGGCATGGCTTTATTACTTATTTGACAGAGGTGGCCTCTGATTCTTGGCAATCCAGAAGCTGAATTGTTTCCAAGTATTCATTTATACCGGGGGACCTCCTTGTGCTTAAGGACCTTGCAGTAACAAAATGCAGTCCCAAAGAGCTTTGAGTCCAAGTGTGACTTGGGGACAAATAACCTATTTCTGATTTTGCTGACTTAAATCAGGAAAAACACCCACCACACTCACCGCTGCAAGCCTTGCTTACTAGTATTTATTATTCATATTGCTGGAATGACAAGAATCCATATTACCTACAAAGGCATCACTGTGCTAGGCAACATACGAATACAGATGATCACAGATGATTCCTCGCTACAAAGCTCTACCAGTCTAAGACCGAAGATTATGACCTGATCAGATGATTATAACTGACACCAGGGAAGCCAGTGCTTTTGCTTCTGATTGAACTCGGTTAAAAAAAACCTAAAAACACTCAAAAAACCCCCAAACAAACAAAACAGGCCAAAGCATTGTTCCACTTAACTTATTTGGAGAGAGGGAAGAGTTAAAGAACAAAAGCACATGGAAAAATCTAAAATAATCTTCTCTTCAAATGATCCCAAGTGTGTGAGGAGGAAAGAGGAGAAGAGAGGCAAAACAAAGCAAAGAGAATCTGAAGCTCAGACTGCCTTGTTTTTCAGTCATTTTTCCAAGATACGTTGGAGACTCTTTTACGCATTAGCACAGTGTTTGGGAATGAATATTTGTTCAGTGAGATATGACTCTCCCATGGCAGAGGAGTGAAATATAGGATATTTTGCTTGTTGGCAGCAGATTTCTGGCTGTCTACGTTTTTATTAGTGCAGGTTTTTCTATATGAGTATAGCTATTTATCTAGCAAGCAGGGCCAGCAGATAGAAAGTTGAAGAGAGAGCCAGCACAGTCCTAAGCTATGTCAGTAGATAAAAACCCTTAAGGCGAAATATCTACAGGATTGGGCCATGTGCCTGAATTAGGGGAAATGCTGTTACATTTTCCCAGTCACTTCAATATCCTGCAGTTCTTGCACTTCCACAAACCCAATTTAATGCAGCTGATATAATGCCATACTGAGGATGTGTTGTCAGCTGCCAGTGTTCAGTCTTGGATCTTTTAATTCATGAGCTAGAAGATGGAGCTTTTTAGTAGAGGTTGTTACAGGCTGATGGCCTTTAGTGTCTTGCCCAGTTACCACCAGAAATGGTCAGACAGTTACTCCAAGGGGCTTTGAATGACACCAGCATCTAGAGTTTGCTGGTCTTGTGTGACTGCATGGTGACAGTGGAGGTACAAGAATCCAAATACACAGCCTGATTCTCTGGAGTAATATTTAGGTGTGATTGTTGGGATTAAATCCCACACTGGGGTGTTCTCTGATGGTAGTGGGAATTTTGCTTGAGTACAAACTGGATCAGACCTGTGGGACCTGATCTTGAATTCATAATACTTTGCATGTGTGGCAAGTGCTCTTGAAGGTAAGCAGACCCTTTACTAGAGAGAGAAGCAAAGACTAAGGTTACCAAGTGAAACAGGTTACCAAGAGTCAGAAACCAACTGTAGGACCCTCATTTCCAAGTTCATTCCCTGAACTCTGGATGTTTTTCATGAATAGCTGCTGAAAACAGAGGAAAAAAAGCAGTCTTTTCTCTAGAGGTTCAGAAAGAATCTGTAAGATAAAAGACAACCGGTGATGAGAATAAGACACGGCTTGGGGAATGTATGGAGATTGTCTGGAGTAGCCTTACCAGTATAACCAAATGGGACTAAGCTTTTTTGAAAATGTCATAAAGGACCTTACAGGTGGGATTTTGATGGAGGCCCGGGTAACACACTAGCGGCATTTATAAGGAGCTCTGTTCCTTCATAAAAGGCAACTCAGGAAGGAGGCACAAGGGCACTGACTTGGAGATTCAGCAATTAACAGTGGGTGTAGCAGTACAGGCAAGTAAGAGGTGGGACGCTCTTTTCTTGCTCAAAATAAGAGATGTTAAGAATATAGGTAGCTGTGAAGGGCCTTGAGAGGGAAGACAAGTAGCTTCTGATTGTTGTGTTAAAGAAAGAAGCAGCAGTGGAGAGGCTAGAAGAGAGGGCAGCTGTGCTTAACAGGTAAGGTCAATTGTGCAGTAGCACAGCAGAAGAGCACAGCAAGTTTCCAGGCCAGAAAGACAGTGGCTATAAAGCTTAGTGGTTATGTGGATTGCTTAGTTATATCTATGTCTTGGATCATCTAGAGGGTCTGCCTATATACTCTGTTTTTAGCTGCTCCTGTAATTTGGTATGACTTGAGTGTGATCTGCGTAATCACGAGCTTGAAATTGCAGCCAAACTATTAAAGGCAACTAAGTAGGGTCAAAGTGATCTTAAAAGGCCCTTCCATAGAAGCATGTAGTCAAACTATTCAGTCGAAGGTAAAAGCGTACTAGTGAGCAAGTAAACATGCAGCATCCTGGGATCCACTATGTTTTAATATACAACAGTTTTCAAGCAGGTTCTAGCTTGTTCAGCCTATAACCTCTGGCTAGGCTATAAGGTGTGGAGGAAGCGTTGTTGTCCCCAGCATGGTGAGATACTGGTTTCTGATCAAGTCCACTGGGGCTAACATCACATGAAGAAATAGCCGAAGAGTAATAATTTGCAAAGCAGTTTGGGATCCTCTGACAGAAACAGGGCAATAGTACAATTTGTATTGCTTTAATTGATACTTTATGCTTATCTCTAGCCTTGATCTCATTTTACAAATATCACATAGTGTTCTCCTTAATGCTGGCACAAATACCTAGCCATTCCTACCAGTCCAGACCCACTCCCATGCAGCTTGCCTTGTGACTAAAAGTAAGGTTGTTTTGAAGCATGCAGAATTCCGGAGAGAAACAGGAATACCAGCCTTTGTATTGTCAGAATGAGATCAAATACATACATGTGTGTATATATATAAGTGGAATATATAGGTGTATTTCTATAGTCAGGTGATTTAAAGTATCCTTGTGTTTTATAATAGTGCAATCTGGGTGGTTCACTCCACATGATATTAAATAGCAAATAAATAGGCTTTTAGTACCTGAAGGTGGTTTATCTTGTATTTTGGTACAGTTCTGTTTTCTTTATATTCCCTATTTTAAGGTTTATTTTTGGAACAAGATTTGTATTGTTTAGAAACTCAGACTTGGATTCTTTAAGAAACAGACCTTTACTGGAACGTCAGGTCCCTGGTATATGTTTATTGGCTCAAATCCTGAAAAGATTCTTTTTTTGTGTGTGTTTATTTTGATTTCAGAATAATTGTCTAGATGTATAAAACAAAATGCAGAAATAAATCTGTGCAGACCCAGAGCCCTTACTAATCAATATAACTATTCTTTTGGACTTATTTTCTTCATATCTGTTTCCAGAGTTGTAAATATGGAATATTTTGGTTTGAAATATTCTATGTGAATTCTGCAGTAAAAGGATTTCTCTTAGGAGATTAAAGTTGCAGCAATAATGGCAATTACAGTATTAATAGACAATTTTTTAAATGACAGCTTTCATTCACATCTAAAGCACTTCTGGCATCACCTGATCATTGAAATTCACCTTTCTTTGGGTAGAACAAAACAGCTATATACCAGTGCACACCAATACAGAAACCACACAGATATTTAACAGCAGGCAATAAGAAAATACCAAAGCTATTGAATCATTCAGGGATACTTAAGTGGCTGGCTAATGTGGTTTGTGCTGGAGTGTGAAGAATCCAATGCTCCAACATCACGATCCTTGCGCAGTGTCCAAGGTCTGTAAAGCCCACAGATGGTCAAGTTTGCCATTGCAGATTGGAGCCTGCAAGTTTTGTCATGGTTATGTGGAATTGAGGCTTGTGTAGAATGGAGACTGGTTTTGTGCTTAAATCACTCAAACAGGACTCAGAAGGACTGTTCGGTGACCTCGACAAAAAAAAAAGAAAAGTATTTATCTCATGATCCTTTCATAATATGGGAGAATTATACTGCCTTGTATCACAGGGGGCTTATGCAGGGAATTGTGGACTTGATTCTCATTGAAGTTAGCTTGCTATTAACGCTAAGCTTGTGTATAAGCTCTTTTTGAACAGAAATGAGAATAAGCATGGGTTTATATGACTGTTCTGACTTGGGCTGCATAGCACATGTATGTATGATGGTATTTCATGGCTGTTGCTGAAGAGACTCTTGAACAGAAACTGCTAGTGAGACACAGTGGCCAATCCAATACGGAAGTCTGTGGAAGGATTCTCGCTGACACCCCAGGATGTCCAAGCCAGTCCTCCTTTGTTATCATAGCATTTGCATTCTCATTCTCAAACTTGTGTTGGGCTTTTTTTTGTATGTGTTGCATTTTTTTGGGGTTTGGGGTTTTTTTTTTGTCTCTATGCAAGATCTGTTCCTGACTGCTTCTGTCCTGGTTTTCTCCATTCTTATTCTAGCAGTTGTTAGTAGTTTTGGTAGCCTGGTTCTTGATTTCTCTGGTAGATGTCTGGTTCAGGGGAATAGACTTTGTGCACTGCAGCAGAGCTGGTAGTAAAATCTCCTGCTTTCTAGTTTAAGGTTAGAAAGAGAACCCTTTGAAGGAGGGGAAGAACCATGGCATTGAAAGGTAATTTCATGTCAGAAGGAAGTGAGGATTCTGCTCTCAGCAGCCCTCTTGCATCTAGTAAAATCAGAGGAATTGCTCTTCCTTTATGTGGAGGTCAGAGCCTGAGCCTTTTACAGTAAGATTTGCCGAGGAAACAGTCTTTAACTTTAGCTAAGTATCCGAAATGGGAATTTTGTTCTGCTTGAAACAATTTTAAGTGAAGGATGTGAGTGCCTTTGTGGGAATTCTCATCTGGGTGTGCCCACTGAGTCTGTGGAAATACATACATCAGTGTGAGGCTACAGTCCGTGAGCTGCGTGTAGCTGAGTGTGAGAATGTGGTGGTGAAGGTGTACCTGCCTGGACTGTGAGTACCCATGTGTGGGGTTGTTGACGTGGCTGTGTGTGGTGTGCAATGTGCTAGACCCGTCTGTGGATCTGTGTCAGCGCACAAGATGCGTGCGCAAACATGTAAGTGAGAACATATGTGAATGTGTATGTTGCTATGGGGGAGAACATAGCCATGAATGCATATGAGAGCATGGGTGTGGGTATTAGCATATCCGTAAGTGCAGAACATATGAATAAATGAACGTGGATGAATGTGTATGTTACCAGGTGGTCTTAGAGGGAGAGATCCTGTTCCAGACACGGTCTCTGCTCTGTCCTGTCCATTTCTGTACATGTATTAGTTTTAAAGATGAAAAGCGCCCAGCTTGTCTCTAGCCCGAGCATCACCCCTGAGTGCACAGTTGCTATGCCAGCTCAGTGTGTTTGTGTGCTCTTGTGAGAGAGTTGGTAATTGTGAGCGCTCCCTAAGAGAATCTCTGGGGCCAGGGGATACAATAGGCAAGGGTCTAGGGTCTGAAACTGTAGACTTTAATAAAGCCACTGACAGCAAATAAGAGCCTGACATGTGAGTCACATTACTGACAACAAGGGCTGCTTTGTAGTCCCATCTGCACCCCGATCGGGTCCCGTACAGTAACTGAAAGGACAGAACAAACTGCTGCTGCCTTCAATAAATACAACAGTGCCACAAAGGCAGCCGAACAGACCAACTTTGTGTGGCTTTGCTGCAGCTGAGCTACCCTCCTAGCTCTCTTCCTCGCCTCCCCCACCAGTGGAAATGACAGACGTTACCCTGCAAGTGTTGCTTGAGAGCCCTGGCTATGTGTTTGGCCCCATGGCAGTCATTACATGCGGCCCTGGAACATCTCTCTTCCCTGCCACCCCCTGTGCTCCCATCCTTCACAGTCTTTCCCCTTCTCTGACCCCAGGGGCAGGGAGAGCCCCGGAGCCCGTGCATCGTGAGCCGTGTTCCTTGGGCTTCCTGCCCTTGCCTGGGCTAGCCAGCACTGGGAGTTTAGCAAAGCCTTACACCAGGCTGTGAGCACAGTTACTCCAAATGTCTGTGATCAGACTCCCACTGGAGTGGTCGTGATGAAAATGTTGGACTTTCCAGCACAGTGACTTGAAGGCCTTTCAGACCCTTAGTGGTTGGTCGCCTCCCTAGCCCAGGTAGCATCAGGGGACGACAATGTTTGCTATCTATCCAGATGTCACCTCGCAGAGTCAGAAGCATTTTCCCCTGGCTGCCCTCGGGGCCTCTTGCTCTTCCCTCCCTCTGGGCCTCTCCTCTTTGGCTTGGAGACTTTCCCAGTGAAACGCTTTCACAAGGGAAAAAAAAAAAAAGCTTCGCAGATCAATCCCCCTTCAACGGGAATTTGTGCCACTGTTGTGTCTTTCTCAGTGCTTTTGTGACCGCTCTTTTTTAGTTTGTCCCAACAGCCCTAGAGAAAGGGTCCTTGCTGGACCTGACAGCATGTGCTGTCAGGTATTGAAAGAGTGCTATAAGCCCTGGGAAAGATCACTGGGTTATAAATCAAGATATAAGCCCGTGGTTGCCAAAGGGGTGATATTCAGTATCAGGATAATGTTGTCTAAGATGGTGCAGGTTTGCCTGTGTTGTCTATCCTAGCACGTAGCATGTCAGCCCACCTAGCAAAAGTCTGAATTCTTGTCTGCCTGAAAGAAAAGGAACATCAGACTCAACAGTTTATGCCCGGCAGAAACTCTGCTTCCTTCTGTGTCGTGTAGTGCAGAGAGCGCCGAGTTCCCTGAAGGTTGGGGATGTCCCATGTGGGACCTGTACCATTTGCCTTGTGCTTCTACGGTGAGTGATACAGCCTGTAGCCTGCCCTGCCGGTGTACACATACACAGTCTATTTGACAGTGTCTTCAGCCAAGAAGATCTCAGACATAGCAATTTGTTTCTAAGGTATAAGCCTTACCTACCTTAAAGGTCAGATTTTCATCTGGCAATTAGTATACTGCAGTTTATAGGGAGAGAAGATGCTAGAGGTGAGATGCAGCAGATCTTTCTTTGGAAAGATCAGACCTCAGGGAGATGATGAATTCAGTTTCTGAGCATCTTTAGGAAATCCTACAAGATAGCCTTCTGTGGGGGAAAAAAAACTCCCTGTGACTTCACGTCCACTTCTGTTCAAGCAACCACTCCAGATAACGGTAAGCAAAGTACAGACCAGCATAAAACAAATCAGCAAACAATAAGAAGAATCATGAAGAGACGTATGCAGAAAAGAGAGGAGGATTTCACTGGTGTCGCATAGAAAATGCCCAGATGCTACAGTGGTAGGCATTGATAGGTGATATTTATAGGAACAACTTGTGATGATGTTTTGCATAACACTGTGATATTTCTGACAGTTTAATATGTGGACTTTCTGCTAGAAATTCCTATTCTCTCTGTATCAATAATATATAAGGGATTAAACACCATCATTTTGAAATACCCTACATAGCTGAGAAGCAGCACCAGGAACCTTTAGTCCTGTAGGAAATGTGGTCTGTGCTTTTCAGGTAAATGTCTGGAATTTTTGAAAAGGAATTTAGAGCATCTTATGTCACTGATAAAAGGGAATGCAGACTCCCCAAATACTAGTCCAGTGCTTTGATCACATAACAAGCTTCCTTTTTGCTTTGGTGTCTAGGCTAAGACCTGGACAGGGCAAGGCCAAGAAATGTGCAGTCATTATATCTGATGGTGGATGTCGGTTCCCGCAGTCCTCATCTGTGCTGACCATTTGTAGAGACTTCAGCAGAGGTGGCACAGCTGGCTAAAGTGCGAAAGGACTCTCAAGCATGGAGTCTACTGCAACAGCACCTGTGCCATCTTCTGGACCTCCATCTCTTGAACAGGCAGGATCTCGGGGATCCCATTTCTAGTAGCTTGATACCTCAAGAGAAGAAGTGTTTCCTGGACGGAGATGGAAGAATGGAGACCTGAAGAACAGGAGCATCCTGTTGTCATGTGGTAGAGAGGAAAGGGATCTGTGTGCTGGTCTGGCGCAGCTTTAACTTGCTTTTATGTTTTCTTGTATTTGCATTGTTTCTGTTTAAAAAGATGTTGTCATAATTGGGGGGACACGATGTAGTTGCAACACTGTGTACCAAGCTGGACAAAGCAATTGCCTGAGGGTGCCTTATGGGAGTGGATACTCTACCTTACAACCCTGGAATGCAAAAACTTTGTATTTAAGGAGACAAGCTGTTTTAAAAGACAATGCAGATGCTTTGTGGAGTGCATGTTATGGTATGCCTGTTAAAGCACAGACATCACACAAATGAGGAAGCAGCAAGCAAGAGCAACTGAGAAGAGCAGTTGCTAAGCAGAAATGCCTGGTGGGGACAGTGGCAGCTAGGCAAGGAGGAATGGGTGGGAGAAGTGAGCCAGGGTGGCTGTGTGGCAACATGTCCTATAGGCCAGCTGCAACCTGGTGCCACCTTACTACCTGGGAGAGCAGAAGACAGCATCCTGAGACTTGCCACAGGCATGCTAGATCGTGTGTTACTGCAGGTAGTAGGAAGCAACTTGCTGCCCCAGCTGTTCCTGCACCAGGAAATCAGAGACAAGAGCTTTCAATTCTTGCTGTTCTTTGAGGAAGGTGCAGTTGGTAATTATTTGAACTCATGTTTTTCTTTCCATTTCTCCTTCTTTTCTCCCTTCATTGAAGAACCGGTTGGCTAGGTCATTTGTGGAGAAGCATAGTTCATTAAGTGCCCAAGTAGTTTAGTTTAATTTTCCCAGGTTTCTGAGTGGGTTCTCTAAGTCATCTTTGCTAATGACCCCTAAAAATTGAACCTGGTTCTATATGTTGTTAAGCAAAGCCTGGCAGAAGGGCTGCAATAAAACGCAGTGAAAAGCCAAGTGCAGATGTTTTTTAAAAAAAAATAAAAATCTTAAGGCCAACAAAACTTTGGAAAAGAAAAGGCTATGGAAGGCATTGGAAATTACTCTTACACTTTCCCCTGATAAAGCTGAAGCCTTATTTCAGTTCTCCCAGCTGGGATATCTTGAATGCGGAAAAGAACTAGGGACTGCATTGGTAGCCCATGAAGTATATGATGTCTTAGCCTGTACAGCCTCATCCAGCATACCAGAAAGTGGAGGAAGAGGCAGGATAGTCAGATTCAAGCTACCAATGTAAAGAGGAGCATACCAGTCTCATTGCTCTCTTTTTTTTTTTTTTTTTTTCTGTCCACCAGGAAATGCTCATTTGCACACTAAAGACTCTTAGTAAATAACTGATGCCACAAATACCCGAGGCTGAAAGTAGTCCGAGTGGAATTTGATGTCCAGCCTCCACTGACTTCTAGAAGGTAGAGACCAACTCCTGCAGACCTCCTTGAAAGTCATAGCCCTAGGCTCTCACACTGAAGCTCCAGAGCACACACTAAAGTCAAGAACTTCTGTTAGCACTTGTCAGCTCCTCTGTTGTTCTCTCTTTGTGATCGTAGCTTTTTGCAGGCTGTAGCCAAAATCTTGGAGATTTGAGAGGTAAAAGAAACTGGGATTCAGAAAGCCCTGGATCCTTAGCAGTTGTGACCAAATAAAGTTGTTCCTTATGTTTGAGGTCCAGTCCTTTTCAAGATAACTTATTTAAGTCTAAAAGACTTTGGAAATGGGGAAAAGAGGTGACCTGGGAAAGAGGGTTTGGTCCTAAACTGTCAGCCATTAAAATACAGGAGACTTTTTTGCCAGCTGAATAGGAGAAGCTACTTCCAATAAAGCCAATCAAAAGCAATTTCCCTGCTGAAAGGTGGCCTACCTGAGACAGAGCAGCCCGCACCAGCTGCACGCCACTGCTGTCAGACTTGGCCGGGTCTGTCAATTAAGGGAACACAGAGCAATCTGTGAGCGCTGAAAGGGATCCCTTCAGAGCCCTCGGTGGCTGAGAGACAGGCCCATTGTCTGCATGCATGTCTCACATAGTTTCAGAGCCCTGATAAGCAGGCATGCCATGAAAAACTGCATTATATGGTGAGCTCGGGAATACTTTGGCTGGGGGTAGATGAGTTGGGGGGGGTGGGAGAAGAGGTAACACTGCACCTTTGCATTGTGGGAGGTGGGGCAATGAAAGACGTCGCGTTTGGTGGTCCCCCAATATAACCTTCTTTCTCACAAACTCTTGTTGAATGATGAAGTCGTCGTTTCCTCTGCTTCCCCTCCTCCCCTCCATCCTTGTCCTTTCTTCTGGAGTTCAGAAATCAGCTGGGAAATTACTGCCGCACTAAGGAGACAAACAGCTTAACCACCTTCAGCTCCTGCCTTGCCACATGTTTAAAGTCCTTTTCCCTGGGAATCTGGGACCACCAGGGTCTATAGGTATGTGCTTAGGGAAGAAGAAAGGCTTCAGATTTACACACACATGTTATAGAGACCATAGAATAGGAAGGCAGACACAGCACCTAGGGGAAGGAATGAGCAGGATTCCCTCACCAGCTGCTTACCAAGGTTTGCTTTCATCTTCCTCACCTTATAGCCTGGTGCCTGGATCCCTTGGGTACGTATGGGCCCTCTATGCTTCCCAGCGACAGGCCCAGAAGAGCTTGTGCTCTCAGATGGGCACATCCTAGTCTAGAGCAGGTTGCCCTCTTAGACTTCACTGCTTGAACTTGGGAGTACATAAACGTGTTAGTACACGCTAAAATGTCAGAAGGACAAAGCAAATAAAACCAAACTCTGTGTTGCTTTTATGTTCTCTTTCTAGGCCATTTTGCCTAGAAAGAGAAGTTTCTAGCAGAACTCTCTCTTTGAAATAAAATATCCACTATGTAAGTTTGGCTTTCCGTATGCTTGGAGGATATAGAAGCTGTACGCTTTGGGATAGGAAACAAGGGAATGTATCCACGTGAGCAGGCAGTCTGTTACTGATGCTGTAGCATATAGTTGGAAGAACTAATGAACAGGGAAACAAATACCACCATCCAGAACATGAAGGACAGGTTGCAAGCAACCTTTGCTAACACTTTTCCTTTCTCCTTCTGGCCGGGGGCTCTATTTTCTGCACTCACTGCAAGCTGATAATCTTCATGCTTAATTTTAGTTAAAGGCACTCTAGATGATCTCCATTCAGGGTTTGAGCCAAAGCTTGTTGTAGGCCATGCCCATTTTTGACTGTCACAGACATGTTGGACCAAAGCCATTCCTGATAAGTCAGTTGAATTACTCAGGGATGAGTCTGGCCCGTACGCTTTAGCTTTCACATCTGTTTTTCTGCAGTGCGGTGGGCTGCCAAAGAGAGGATTGGATTTCTGATCACTCAGTCCTTAGTCTTCAGCAGATATACCCTTGTCAGGCTTTAGTGATTGCCTGCAGCTCACCCAGTGCACAATGACACTCCAGGAGATGGCAGTTCCTAGTTTTTCCCAGTTGGGGGATATGTCTTGGCTCAGCACATTTAATAAGGAAAATTAATTAATTTGTTATTGGATGGAAGCTCCTCTCGTCTCTTACTTGCTGAGGCCCATGGAAACCCATCTTTCTTTTCACCTTAAATAAAGCTCCCATCATGGATGCCAAATTCTACTGTCTATTCTCACACTCTTCACTGCACTCTCACACCATACTTGCCAGTTCTGGGTAAAGTTTTAGTGCTGACATAACATTTGATTTATTTTCAAAGATTTTTTTTCTTCTTGTATCTATCCTTTATTTTATTTTCTTCTGTTTAGGGATAAATACTAAAATTGACCAGAGACCAGCTTTGCTTTGCTCTCTGTTCCTTAATTCTCCAAGCCAAAGACCTCTCTGATGTACATATTAGTCTCCTGAAACTGTATGTTTCCCCTTGCGTCCTCACTTAAGTGCTATTCATTACTTTTCTCACCTCCAAATGTGGATAGACCCTTCTCTGAAGCGCACCAGAAGCCCACAGCATCCGCTTGGTCACGCTGTGGGCTCTGGAGGGCATCTTGAAGAACCTTTTATTTTCCTTTTTCTTGTCTGTCTTGGTGTCTTTTGGGGCCTGTTGAATCTGAGTCATTCTTGATGAGGGAAAGATAAGTTGAGGCATCCCCCAAAACTGCCAGCTCTCTTTTCAAGAAAATGAACTGTCTCTTTGAGGAGCTTATATAAAGATAGTCCTAGCACAATCTTCACATTGCATTCTTACTTGCTTCAAGGAACAGCTAACTAATTAAGTGGAGATATTTAGCAGATTGTCGTCAGGAGGCAAGTGAGCCACTCAGGGAGATGAATGGGGCAGTCTGCGCTTCTCGGAACTGTTGTTTCAATATCTTGTCAGACTCGAGCAGATACTGATGGCTTCAGGAAGGTACACATTCAATTTTTCCTATATGCTAGGGGTAGAGGTGAGCTGCTTCATTGTAAAATGGAAGCTGAAGTTGAAAAGCAGAAGGGGTGGTGTTAGAATGATTCCTGGTGCATCCTGCTGTAATTTGGGTCTTGCTCTTCAAGTTACAGAAGCAAACTTCCCATCCTTGTTCTGCTATTTGTACCCCATTTACAAGCCAGTGCTTCACGTTGGAGCTGTGTATCACTAGCTCTGTGTGACAGTCCTCACCTGCTCTCCTCGGTTTCTCCTGTGCCTCCCTGCAGGCGGATATGAGTGACTGGGTGGTTTTGTGTATCTCAGATATGCACCTGGGGTATCTAAGGGGAAATGTTTTTCCTTTCTACCCCATATTCCAGAGACTGCACAGTCCTGCATGTGTGTGTTTAGCAGAAAGTGAACTGCTAGACATCTGCTTCTTGGGGCCCCTGGGACCTCTCTGTGGTTTGGAAAGGGGAGGCCTTTGATCTGTGGTTTGTGTGGGAGAGGTGGATGATACTGTGGTTTGCAAACAGCTGATGGTTCTGTCTTTCCTTCAAGGAAAAAGAATAGTGTCGATCTGTGATAATGCAGGATTGAGAGTGGGCAGGAGGATGCGGTTTGCTCTGCAAGTTGCAGTTCATTTGTGTCATGGTGTATGTTTAAGAAAAGGTGACAGCCTTGGTTGTGTCTTTAAGCCACAAGCCTCCTTTAGGGGCAGCAGGGAATGGCCCAAAACCAGCAATAAAACCCCACGAGCTGAAAATTTCCTTCTGCATCTCTCTAGGGCACATAGCAGTTGTTCACCCCAGGCAAAAGTGCTCTCCCTTCTTATATCAACTTGTGTGTAGAAGGGATATTTGTCTGAGGGCATCTACCCCATCGGTGGTCCTGTGGCACTGCCTAGTGCAATTTTAGGGTTCAGAGGAGTGTGACTGCCATTATCCCTCATGACCCTAGAGGTTATGCTCAGCAGTTTGGGTGAGGACTGCTGAGAAAACATTGAGTTTGGGCAGAAACTGCTGTGTGAATGTTTGTGTTCGTTTGGGGAGGGTGGCACTCAGACTAAGCAGCTGTGAAGGAAAAGAGTGAGGCTGTGCTTGTGCCCCTGCAAATTTAGGAAAACTCTGGTCTGCAAGAGTCCAGTGCTCAGAAAATAAAATCTGGTGCACTGGACCAAACCAAAGATCCATCTTCCATGGGATCCTGTCTCCCTACAAAGTGATTGTTTAAGGAACGGAGTAAGAACAGGATGGGTGTGCAGTGATCTCTCTGATATATGGTGTCTAGCAGTCAAAGTTGAGAGATTTCTTGAAATGGAGAATATATCGGGCTCATTATGACTGGTAGTCACCACTGCATTAATATCAGTCCCTCAGGCTCCCATGACACGATTGCCTTGGGCAGCAGGTCTAGCAGCACTTAAAGGGCTAGGAGGGAGAAGCTGTGTGGTGGTAGAGGAGGGACTAGAGCTTGGACCTCTAACAGTGTGAGTACTGCCAAGCACGGCAAGCTGGGAGATCTCCAGCTGGGAAGGAATAAGGAGAAGTGGAAGCATGTAACTCAACTACATTCAAGATGCTGTACATACACCAGAGCACAGCCATGCAATTGCACAGCTAGAAGTGGGTGATTTATTGGCTATGGAGCAGGTTTTCCTTACAGGTGCCATTCTGAGTTTTGCCTAAATGCTTAAGAACCTGATAAATTGGCCTCTGACATCTTGTATCCTGTGAGCTTGTGGGGCTGGCCTCACTCATGGCAGCTTGGAACGGCTCTGGGCAATATTCTGCAGCTCTTCAATAGTGGGCTATGGCCACTATTGGCCACATAGCGCTGCTACGGCCCTTTCAGCAGTATCCCATTCCCAACATGCTTCAGCATTGAGGATGTACTTGGTACGGTCGTCTGACATCCACTGCAGATATACAGGACACGCAGTCATGTGTGTGCCCCAGAAACCAGGCGCTTCAGCAGCTGCTAGAGCCAACTGCTACAGCTAACCTGTAGCTTGTGTGGGAAAGGCCTGTCTTTTGGATTTTAGTGCCTAAATTTGATCCCTCCTAGAGACATTACCACAGTTTATGAGGAATGGGATTCTTAAAAGAACTTGGTACCACTTTCATTCTTCTTCTTTTCAAATCAACGTTGTGCTGTAAAATGCACCCTTGGGGCTTATGCATGTTAGCGGGAGTGGAGCCCTAAAATTTTTGAATGTGTTTTTTGTGAAATCCTTAATAGCTAGGTGACTCCTACTTATTATTGCTTCTTCAGAGCTGCTGACATTTCCAAGGAACACTAGCAGGTCAGAAAGTCAGCTAGGAGAAGCTGAGCTGCTTCTTTACCACATTAGACTCACCTAGCCTGGTGCTTTATAACTCTGTCTTTAATGATTTTCTCAGCTATTTTTCCTGGTACTGGCGTAAGGCTCACTGAGGTCTATAATTCCCATGATTGCCCTTAGCACCTCTTTTGAAAGAAGCACAGAGTGTTGGCTCCCCTCCAGCCTGGTGGAAGAGTGGCTCTTTTTAATGATAAATTGAATATTTTTGTTAGTAACTTTGTTATACTTTGATTTCTTTAGAGTGTTTGCATAAATGCCATCTGGTCCTGGAGGTTTCTAACTATTTCAGTTTTTAGGTTATGCTATTATGTCTTTTTTCTTCCTTTTGAGTTTATGTCTGTCTGCTTTCAATGTATCTGGCTTTGTCTGTCCTCTACTACTATTATTGCTATTTGTGATTATAGAGTTAGTGTAATGTGGTCAAAGTGCCCAGACCTCAGAATGGAGACCCCTTATGCTAAATATTTTACATATATCCAAACCAAACCCAGTTCTTAACTTGGGGAGCTTGTGGCCAGGCTTTTAAAGACAAATTGAGCCTTTATCTGATTTTCTCCCATGGGGCAAATGGGAAAAGTTTACTCAGATCAGCTAGGCCAAGAATAACCTTGTGCAAATGTGTCTGAGTTCAAGAACATTGTCTGCTGGTGGCAGTCCAGAGCAGAGAGGCTACAAGCCTAGGTTGCCACAGCTCTGACATTCTCACATTCTAGTCCTATATTTTGATCGCAATAGCACATTTCCCAGAGTCATCCTGTTTTCTGCACAGTTTGAAAAATCCCTATTCCTGGTGCATCACAGTAGAACATCCCTGTAAAGGCATACCCTCTTCGCAGTCCAGCATTTCCGACTGTGTCGGAGCAATAAGATATCCAGAACTTCATCAGCCAATTCACATTGCTTAACAACCCACTGTCATTACTTGGGATAAACTCTGCAGTCTTTCCCCTTACATAGCTCCTGCCTCCTCTCCTCACCTCACTCCTGCTGTCAGCATCTTTCTGAATGGAGTTTGCTAAAAGAGAAGAATGAGCCCTACCCTTTTCCCCTCCCTTCCCACTCCCAGCAGGCAGGCAATATGGCACAGTGCGGTCTCCAATGTCCCTTTAGTCACTTCTCCGCTGTCAGTGTCATAGGGCTAGTGTTTAAGCATTTTCACGCTGGATTTGAAATGAGATTATAGACTGGTCCACTCAATTGACTTAATGGATTTTAAGAGACTAGATCCTATTAATGCAGTCAGTGCCCCAGGGTGCCTCTCCTACTGCAGACAAGATAATCTGCCATGCAAATTAAATCCTGCCTCAAGATGCAGGGCCTGCTTAATGTGATCCATTACACAGTTTACTTGTTTATATCTAATATTGTAACAGGAATAGGCTTACGAGCAGCAGGACTCAACTGAATAGAAGAGTAAATTACCAGGAAAATGAGGTTTTAGAGCCTCTCTCTCTTCCTTTCTCTCAGTCTCTCCTATTTTCTCCTCTCTCTTTCACTTGTGAAAACACATTCCTCTTCTGCTTTTTGCATGTAGGGAACAATCAAGGAAAATAATATGGCTGTGAGTGATGGATTCTGCTTTCGTTTACAGAGGTGTAAATTGGGAACTTATTCTGGAGAAAGAGCTCAAAAGGTTCAACAAAACTTTTATGGAGAAGTGAAGCTTTCTTTAGCTCTTGTTATCCAGTCTTCACAGGGTTTTGGAATGAGGTACACTGACTTTACCCCCTTTTACTGCAGAAACTCTCATGGGTGAGATTTCTTCTCTCTCCGATAAAGTCACAAGAACAGGCATAGGTGGTAATGGTGGACAAGAATACAGAGACTAGTCTAGTTGGAGGATCAGGTTTGAATTCAGGAAAGAAAACTCAGGGATATCCATTTTGGACAGTTTAGAGGGAAAATGGTCAGAGTCCAAGGAGAAGTAGTTCAGTAAGGTCACAGGCTTCCAACAGAGAAGCAACTTGGGTCCATGTAGGAATATGTGTCAAGGAAGATGCTTCTACAAGTGATCCTTTCAAGGGCAGGAGCATGGATTATCTCATCTCTCACTCTTATGATACTGTAACTTATGTTAAGGATCTTGAGATAGAGATTCACAAATTTAGGAATGCTGACATGACATTGGAAGAGATACCTTTTTGTACGTGACAAAATCAGTGGCTTGTCCTCTAGTTCCTGGGGTGCGGATGTGGAGGATCAAAGTGATGGGGCAGGGTCTGTGGCACGAATAGCAAAGAGGAAATGGATGGAAAGGTCTGCTCGACTGTTTCAAGTTGTAGTTGACTGGTACCTAGGAATAGATGAGGGTCTGGTTACCCTTTGGTTTTGTCCAGGTACAAGCAAGATCTCAACTCGTCTCCATAACTAAAGAAATTTCCTGGTAGGTGAATGAAGATACAGTATACCAACAGACTGCTCTGAGCATACACAGACTTGTATATCTTTGTACCAACACAGTGAGAGTGCTATGCACACACAGTGCAGCTGTGCTGCTGCAGTTGCACTAAGGGCTGTAGGCACCGTGATGAGATGGACCTTCTTCATGCTCCTGAATGAAACGACTGGCTGTGACGTAGGTATGTGGTCGTGCTGAGATTTGCACGATGCCTGTGTTGGATCCTGAGATCTACTGGGATTTCTGAGTGAAGGGAGAGTCAAAGACAGGGGCATTTGTGGAGTGATCCCTTAGGACTTGACACAGTCTCTAGCTGTAGAGGGGTCACTGTGTCTACAAAGACACTCTGTGGCGAGACCCAGAGCCTGTCCATTGCAAAGGAAGAAGGTAGGAGCACCAGGCTACTTCACTTTCACGATATCTTATTGGATCCATCTTTATTTCTCCAGTGATGGGAGGCATCTCTGACAGGATCCAGACAATAATCTGCAATTCCTGTCATTCCCACAGGCTCTGATTTATCCCATGTAAACCAGTTATTTCAACAAGTCTCAGTTCTCAGTCTGTAGCAGCGTGGTCTTTTCAGTCTTGTCCATGCACGTACAGCTCCAGCACAGGGACTGTGCCTTTGGTAATAACCAGAACTATGTATATCACCACAGTAATGCTATGTATATTACAGCTGGGGCCTTGCATACCCAAGTGGTCACTGGCAAGGGGTCACTGATGGCACAAAGAGGTAGATGAGCCCCAGCAGTGGTACCCGGTGTTGGATGGTCCAGGCCTCGTAACTGGTGCTCGCTTCGGAAAAGGTCTCCATGCCAGGGAACGATGTTACCTTGAACCAACACTTTCACTATCTCTGCTGATGGCACCTCATGCAGGAAGAGAAGCAGGGGGAGGAGGGAAGGGAACTGTTTTTTTAACTTAATTTAAAGCTTTTTATGAGATTTTCACAGCTGTGATCTTATCAGGGTTTGGCTATAGAAATTAAAGCTGCAATTATATTTTCCCCTTCCTGGAATGTAAAATAAAGTCTAGTGCAAAATGCATTAAAAACTGGAATGTAAAAGTGTAATTAATGTGGAGCAAAAAGCACATTGCGTCATTAACTTTTTTATTAATATTCTCACGCAGTGCAATTTCAAAGCTCGGTGCCACTCCATTTCCCCCAGTGAAATATCTCCCACTCTTTCATTGCTGCTACCTTTAACCTCATCTTTAATGGGATGACAGCAGCTTTCCTCTAGAATTACATCTCTGCTCATCCATCTGTCCCACTAGATCCTTTCTCCTTCCGCTTAGGGTTCCTACCATGCTAGGATGCAGTTCTGTTCCTACTGGAAAGAGAGAGGGACAAATGCATGAGGCATTTATTTGGCATCTGTAGAGCAACAATGGAGTTGCCTCCTTAACCAGAGGAAAGCAAAGGGGTAGGATTCTTTCTTCTGCTGAGCTGGAGGAGCAAGGCTTCATCTTTGAAAGGCATTGCAAGACATCTTGCTTGCAACTCGCATCTCTAGACTTTGTGTATGTAAGCAACGCTCATTCTAGATCTGTTTACTCTTGCTGTGTTAAGGCCTACTCCTGTAAGTTGTAGTTGCTAGGCGCCATCTGGATACTGACTTAATTTCCCTTATTTTGTTGTCTCTGCATGCAGCGAGTGTTTTTCAGTTGCTGCTGTGTAAACAGAGAACCCCTGCTTTTTGTGAGATGTCAACCCGGGCTCTTTGCGTTACCCCTGTGGCATTGATGGGAAGACTAATATATAGTCCTTTCCAGCATGGTTCATTTTCCTAATGTCAGCCAATGCCACAGAAGGAAGGATAGGACCAGAATCAATTCTTGTTGAAATCAGAGGTGGTTTGAGTGACAGAACTGTAGTCCAATATGCAGAAAGCAGACTAACAGGTACACTGCAGTGAAATCAAATGCTCAGCAGTCTTGGTGTGGTATGTGCCCTGCATTGTTTTACAAGAGAGGACAAGGGATTAGAAGGATCTAGATTCACCTCTCAATTCTTTCTAATTTCCAAGAGAGTCAATTTTTCTGGACTCCCTTCAGCTCCGGAATGGGCAGACACCACTCAGACTTGTTTTAGGAAGACTTCTAACACCTTGTCTGTCACAGGGTGGCAGGTGATTTGTTCCCTCGTTCCTGATCTTAGCTTCTGGCTTCCTCTCATTTCATTCTAATTTGATGCCAAATTACATCTGAGTTTTAGTCCCTACAATTATTTCTAGGCTTGAAGTAGAAGCAAGACTTCGAGAGCTACCAGCTATTTGCTTAGTTTTGAAACAGCTATAAGAGTCTTGCACATGCAGTAGACAGGATACCCTGAGCCAGGTGTATGTGTTCACAGATGGTGCATGGTATCAGATCCAAAAGATTCCACTTGAATTTTGTGGTAATGGCGGGATGTAAGCAAAACCTGTATTGGGAAGGATGGGACGCTTGGTGCATCTGATGACTTTCAGATCCCTGATAGATATTGTAGAAGGGGATTATCTGCTCACCCATCCATCTGTGTAAAATACCAGAGGTCACAAGTTGTTTAGATCTTACCCTGGTCCTAAGAGCTGGTTGAGAGTTTACTTGCGTCTCACCCAAATTATTTACAATATGATCGTGGGACTTTAGTAGTTAGGTCATGACTAGTAGAAGTGGAGGTATATGAGTTACCTCATGTCAGGAAGAAGAGGAGAAATTTGGAGAAAGGAATTCGGGACTCCACAAGTCAACAGGAATAATTTTGGTGCTGTGTAGAGAAGAGGGGGCTTCGGTGAGTCTTCAAATGCATTCTCACTTGTGCTGCCATGAAAGGCTAATTGGTTTGTAGAGCCTTGGTCATGGATTCCCTAGCGCCAGTAATGTATAGAAGCAAAATAAAAGATAGCCTTGTCCCAGAGAGTGTAAAGTTAAAGTGCTCTGTCTGGGGAAAATTCTCTTTAAGTATGTGATCAATTCTTTACTGTTAACTGGGCTTTCTCCAAAGATCTGAAGTAGCTAATAACGAAGAGAAGTTGTGCTTGTTTGTCTGCCTAGGGTAGAATCCTAAAACCTACTGGGTATGAGCTGGTATTTGTTGTGATCTGCTGTTTGTCTGAAGAAGACATCTGATAGTGTCAATCAAACTTCCCATTTATTGATTTTTTTCAACTGCTTGCTTAACAAAACCAATGCATTTCACAATGCATTGCCAATACTATCAGTGTTTTTGTGAGAGCTGTTGTTCACATTTTGACTGAAATTATTATTGCAATTGCTTTGAAATTATAAAAATTTTCATTTAATGAAAGCCATCTCCCTGGAAATCATACTGGGTTTCAGATTAATTATATATGTATTTCACACATCTGTGATTCTGAGGTCCTGTAGTATCAATTTCATCGTTCCTTTTCTTAAGGTTTTCTTCTGCAAAAAATGTCAGGAGATAAAATGAGAGTATTTACCAGTGCTATCCAGTAACAAAGCAAAGTTAAATACAGGCTGGTGTCTGGCTCTTCACTCTTTTTTGATAGACTCTTGATTAATTTGATGTTGTTTTCCAGCATCCTGGGACTGAACTGGGGTTGAAGAGGACTATGCATTGTGTAACTTCCCTGGTACTTTACTGCATAGTGCTTGAATTCCTGTAATCCCTCCTCAGTGAGTGCCAGCTATCTGTCAGATGTTACTATGTCAGGTACACCAGGATTAGAAAAATTACTTATGACATGCGCGTTTAGCTTTGGTACATTCTCATAAAGCTAAGCTGGGGAACTGGAAGGGCTTGGCTTCAAATGCATAATACTTTTTCAAGATGGTTATGTTGTTCCATATCATCCACATGAGTTCTGCTCGTCATAGCTCCCCCCCCCCCCCCCCCTTTTTTTTTAACCCCTGTGGTCGATATAAAATAATTCAGAGATGCCTTTATGATTTCTCAATTCCCAAATGACCAATACAGTTCTGATGATGTAAAAACAGCATAGTGTCTTGGGAATTACCATTTTTAGAGAATACCCTCTAGTGCTAGAAGTGCTCCCCCTTAAACTGCACTAGCAGTTGAAAGCATGCTTTCCCAAACTCTTTTAATCATCTCAGTCAAAATGCAGCCTTTCCTCCTGGAAAACATTGTCCAAAATTTGAGACAAAATTATTGATTTTAAAATGAGACTGATATGCACACAATTAAGTTCTGGACTTTCCTTTCCTGAACTTCTGTTAAATGCCCTGGAGATCAGGTCAGTGGTCAGCAAAACTCTCCACTCTTTTCATTTGAAAGTATCTTTATTTTTAAAGGCTTGTCTGGGCAATGACAAAATGGAATTATTGGTTATGTCAGAGAACACGTGGTTATAGTAAAAAACCAAAAAAAGGATGAAAAGAAGCAAAAGTGAACCCTGTCTCATTGTCTCCTTGTTGTATCCATCTAGTTTCTCTTAATGCCAAAGAGGCATATGCTGCTCCTTTTGATATTGAATGTTATTCATTTTACAGTGATGATGTCACTACCCTCTTTGAAATGTCTAGTGACAGATTAATTCTGTGCTTACTGTCCCAATGCCTACAGGGGCATTTCCTTTAGCTCTTTCAATTTCTCACTGTTCTTACTGAGATTTTCGTCCTATGCTCTTTGGACAGTTCTCCAGAGCAGTGCTGTAGGGTCGCTGGTTAATACAGCTAGTTTGGGCATGTATTCCTTGCACAGTTTACCCTTTCAAGGTATGTTGGTACCCCTTTGTATATTGAAGGATTGATATTGATGGTGATTTCAGCTTTATCATGATCTACCTGCATGCTTTTCTGCTTTTGCTGGAGGGTATGTTCTCTCTCTTAAATAGGATTTACATATTTCATGCCCATTCAGCCCAGCAGCTTTTGCTCTCTTCACAATTGCCTTGAGCCTTTGATCATTTTCTTCTGCTGTTTCACCCCAGCTTAAAATGCCATCTGTATCCATACCATCAACAGTTTGTTGTTCTAGTAACAACCCAAATGGCAGTCTGCAGAAACAGCATTTCTCTAAAGGAGTGTGCAGTCTGCACAAATGAGAGCACTGTTTTTTGAATCCTGCTGATGTATCCACTGTAGAAAAAGATTTGGCAATCTTTCTCCAATATTTTTCTTCTTATAGACAATAAAATATGTTCCTTCTTACATTGTTAGTTACCTTTTAGCTCTGTACATTAGTGAAAGACTCTTCATCCTTTTCCCTCAGTAGTCAAGGAGTTTCCTTGTTTTGATGATTCTGTTTACATTATGATTCCCAGTTTATTTTAGCTTTTGATTTAGCAGTTGTAGGATCTGAGACAGCTTGGCTTTTCCACTTGTATTTCTTACTGTGTTCATTCTGACTCCGTGTAATACATCTTCATCTCTTCTTTGGTAGTTTTGGCTTCCTGGTTCTCCAATGAATGCATGGCTTGATGATATCTGGGACATAACGTACTGGTTTTGTCCAGTATCGGGTGTTTTTTTCCCTGATAATATTACAATCAGTATTGAAAATGGTATCCCTTCCAATTTGTGATTTTTTTTCTATATAATTCTGCCTTCGCTTTTTCCTCTCTCTCTTACTCTGGCTTTTAAAAAGGAGTTATTTATAGTGGTTTTGACAACATATTGTCTTAAGCCCAGATATCCAGCTGAAGATTATTAAATGTCTCAGTTGTTCTCAAGCTGGTAATGCATTCATCTTAAATGTCATGGTGTCCATACCACCCTGGAGGAATTTGTTGCTCTGGTGGAGCTCTCCTCTCCCTGCCTGTGGCTGGTGGCTGGTTTCTCTGCTGTAAGGACTGATCCAGAGCCACACCGTGGTTCTGCGCTACTAGAGATAGCTGGTAATCTAACCAACTGTCCTGGTTAGTGTGGGCTGTGGGTAGGAGGCTGGGCATCCCTTGCATGAAAGCAGGGCTGATAGAGCTTATCGCAGCAGCGGACTGATCATGCCTGTCTAACACAGCACAGCAAAACTCTTGCCCCTTGTACTGGAAAGCAGTGGTGACCTTATACACTGCCATTCACTCTTTTCTCTCCTTCTAACCCTCATCGGAAATCAAACTTTTGGGCAGAGAGAAGTGTAGCTGCCTGTATTAGCTGACTACTACACCTCCACAGCAGACATAAAAGCTGTAAGAAGGGGTCCATCTGATGCGGGCAGTAGTTGGGGATGTGCTGGCAGAGAGGTGGCCTCTTAAAAAAAGTAATCAAATGCTTATCAGATCAAAATGACCACCTTCAGATGCACTTGGGAGCAGATGGGAAGCTGGTACAGTACCCAGAGGACAGGTGGGCTGTACTTATGCCAGCTTGCTCTTCTAAGCAGGTGAATTGCTGTCTCTGGTTTAGCCGAGGCTCTCCAGGGGTCTTTGAGGTGTTCCACTGTTTCTCTCCTCGCAGGAAGGAAATACAGCCATGCACACGCAGTGCAAAGCTGCGTTAACAGCTAGGCAGACAGCTGCCTGCATTCAGCCTAGAGCTGGCCTGAACATCCCAGTACACGGTGCTTCCAGCAGAGCAGCTGGGTATAGAGGACTCGATGCTGCCAAGTGCTGAGAACCTCCTTGGTAGTGCTGTGTGTCCGTTCTTCCTCAGCTGAGAGGTAAGACAAGACCAGCAACAGCCTTGGAAAGGAAGGAGCTCCTGTTTATTGGCACGGGCTTGCTGTATAATTATTTGTGAACTGCCAGCATTTAGGACCTTGTCCAAAATCTGCTAGAACTGAAGGAATCTCTTCAGCGTTTCGACATAGGTTTTTAGTTTTCCCTGTGCACATGAAGTTTCCCTGGGGAGAAGCAGCAGTGGCTTTCCATGTCCCATGTGTGGCTGCAGAGCTGGCCCTTGCTATATGCCAGGGTAGCTCCAGCATGCAGTGGTCAGATGGCCTGGAGGTGTTAAATATAGCACCATCAGTGGTGAGTGCGACCAAGATAAAGGGATACCTCATGGCCAAATCACTTTGTAGCTAAACCTACTCAGTGCCTAGGAAATACATAAACTTTTGAGGCCAAGTGCTGGCTTCTGAGCAAAACCTGTGCTCCAGACGCTTGAAAAATGCCTGGCCACTGTTTTTCATTAGTAATGGAGGCATAATCCCTTCCCATTTACACCATGCTGAGAGACATATGCTCAGTTCAGTAGCCCTGTGAATGAGGATGGGAGACTTAGAGGGTGAAGAGAGATTTCTATTTTCTTCTTCTAATACTTCTCCCCCAAAGAACCCTCAAACTGATTGACGTTATGTGAGGGAGAAGGAGGGATTCACAGAGAAGGAGCTGGCTCTCTTTACAGGCTGTACTGTGGACTGCGTTTTGTTTCGGAAGGAGGAAAGCTAAATGTCCCCACCCGCCTGTCACATTCAGAACTCCAGGGACAATTGCTGACATGCTATTTCCCCCAAAGACTAAGGACATCTGGAAAGGAAGGATACCCCGTTAGATCAGTTAATAAAAAAGGTAGCACTAAAGTCTTTAAAACCATTGGCCAGACACTTCAAGTGGTTGAAGACATTTTCCTTGCTCAGTTGCCAATACCCTCTTAAACTCACGAGTAGCCCTTGAGAACAGACTTGATACGTTGGCCTGTTCTTGGCTCGGGCATAGTTACTGGCCAACTTCTCAGTGGTCATCATGAAGGCCCAGTGCATCATCCGTGCATCTGATGTGGATGAGGGAAACTTGGTTTCAAAAAGTGGTGCAAATGGGGGAATTTTCTTTCCAAGAGCTTGAGATAAACTATCGTGCTGGATCTTCTGTGTGTCCTGACTGAATAAGTACAGCCAGTAGCTTCTCCCATTTTGAAAGACAGAGTTAAACTTTGCCTACATATTATCTCTTTTGGTATCTGTCTCTAGTTTCCTCAGAACAACCTTAAAACTGAGGAATAAATTCAGTCCACAGGATGGGGAGCTTCTTATAGTTTCATCCTATGCTACGCTTGCTAAGTATTTTCTAGAGAAGTAAGTAGGAACTTTAAGCAGTGCCTTCACATTCTTAAAGAGAGCAGGATGGCTAAGGGGTCACTGGGTCAGTCTGCAGTCTGTCACAGCCACCATGTCTACCTAACCTTGAAATAGACTGTGATCCACTTGGAGACACAGGAAAAAGTAAAATGAAGCAAAAAAGAAAGCTCAGCTGATCAAAGAATTGGCATAGCCCGTTCTTCTCTTGCCCCTCCTCTGTCCCGGCTGGGGGCTAAGAGAACACCCATCTCCTGACCACCACTTGTTCCCCCATCTCTTTCTCTCCTTCCCCCTCTTCTGGTGCAATACTTCATTAGTTTTCTTGTAGAGAAATGTACTTGAACAGAGTCTGAAGGCAAGAGAGCACACCTCATTCTCTAAGGCAACCTCCTTGATTACTGTGGGGTGGTTTCCTTTAAATCTGTGCTGGAGTGCAGTGGAAGATCTGTCTATGGGCAGACTCCAAGACCAAGTCCCTGGTGACTGCAGACAGACAGAGAGAATAGAAGGACAGAATAAGAGAAAGAGGAAAGGAGGAAAAGGGAGGCACTGTGACCCCTGCGCCAAAGCCTTGTGAGCGTGGCAGAGACTTCTGTGTGTTTGTGTGGAACGGGGGCTGTTTAGATAAACAGATGGCAACAAATGGCATAAAATTATATACCCATAATGTCAGTTCATAACATTTTGTTCGACATACTTGATTTAATCGCTTAGCTGACGATTTTGCTTTTGGGCCCATATGGTGGCAAATGGCAAATGAACTCTCTTTACACAGCAACTCCAATCTGGCACTTTTATCACCGAGACTTAGGGAAGAATCCAGGAGGAGAGAGATGCAGATGGAAAATGAATGAGCGAGCAGGGTGGGGTGCATGTGTGGGAAGAGGAGGGTTTGAAGGTGCGGCCAGGGGAGTGTTCTTAGGAGACGAAATTGGGGGGGTTGAAATGGGAAAGGGAGGGCTGGGACAAAAGGAATCAGGATGTGATATTTTTGTGTGCATCTAAGAAATGAAACAGGGAATTTCTTAGCAGGAAGAATTTGAGAGAACTGTGGAGAGAAAATACATAAAAAATAAGGGCAATGGTGCTAAGGAAGGGAGAGAAGGATGCCACCAGTAGGTAAGGTGGAGATAGGAGCGGGTTTTCAGGAAGTACATTCAAACCTAATTTAAAAACATAGGGGGTAAATAAGTGTGAAATCAACAGACCAGACTGTTTGACTGGATTCTTCAAAGAGCCCAGGAACAACGTCATGGGACATGTACCAGGTGAAACTGGGTTCTCCTGTGCTGTTACCAATGTGGTACTCCTGAGAAGGGGTATCTTGAGAAGGGCAACATGAAGATGATGACCAAGTTCCCATGACAGATGACTTTATTGTCACCAAAATTGTGGTAGTATCTGGCAGGACATTCTGGCTGTGAAATTGTTTTCTACAACCTAGCTTTTCCTAAAGCTGGGAGGAGGACCTTCACTTTGGATGTTTTTTCAGCTAGGGTGTGATCTTGTGAAATGTTGAGGACCCTAAGTTTGCCCGGCAGCCAGTGAATGGGGCAGTTCCCCCAGGTACATCCAGTGTACCTCCATGGACTAGCTCTGTGGTGGGGATGTTCCTTTGCCTGTGCCAAGGGAAGCATAAAAGAGGCAGCTTCCAGAGGATGCTGCCTCAGTGACTTGGACATAGAGGTGATATGCTATGCTATGCTATGCTATGCTAGTGCCACGCTGAGACCATATCTAAACCTGGCAAGACTGAGAAGTTAGAAGCCAGAAAGAGCTGAAAACGTACTTTTTGACAAGGCATTTCTCCTAATACAAACAACAGCATCCTCATCACTTAGAATTTGGGGGAAAAAAAAAAAAACACTCACCAAAATCCTCAGCCAGTCCAAAGAATTGGTCAGTGAGGCTGAGGGAAATGTATTTCCTGTGATTATGAGAAGTATGCAACTAATGAAATTTTATCATGATCAGACACACTCCCTCAGCATAATGATAGTAAGCAAAAGTCAGAACATCACAAAGAAATTTGTCATAATTTAGGCAAGCTTTCTCCAACACCTCTTCCCCTTCAGGCTCTGCTTTTTTGTATTCTTTTCTCTGCACTGTTCAGTAGTTCCTCTCATGTCACTGAGCTGATCAATCCAAGAGTTGATGTGAATCTGATTTGCACCGTACTCAGGATGGTGAAGGTTGCCATGAAGAGTGCTAACTGCTGGGGAGCATATAGCTCTTTTATGGGAAAGTTGGATCCCTCTAACCCACTGTCATATATCTCTAATTACTGTAAGATTCAGCTACAGAAACAGAACTAGGTCCAAGTTTCCTCTAGGATGTCCTGTGCATGTCTCTGGGCATAGTGAGACCTCAGTTTCACTGTTTCTTTTGAATATTACTGCATGCAGCTGTGTCTGGGACCTCCCCAGTGTGCAACTAGTTAATTTGTGACCAGTGCCACTTAGTTAAAGACTACTTGTTTAATTGAGGCTTATTGTAGTTATGTCTAGATATGGCTCAGGTCTATCAAAAGTTTGGGGTGACTCCATGTCCTTGTGGTACCTACAAACAGTCCCTTTCTGACAAAAATTACTGCTGCTCCTTCTTCCCAGCTTTTCTTCTTTCTTCTCCTGAACCATTAAAGCTGCCTCCCCAAAAATGCAGCCCAGCAGGCAGCCACGCGGTAACAGTTGAGTATGGACTGTGCTGTTCCCGACCTTATGATCCCAGTGACTGGTGGTGACGGGTGCCAGGTAGGTCCCAAGTTTGCTGCCAGAATCCATGCTGAAGGCTTCCAGGGTAAACCTTGGGGGTTGGTCCCCCCACCCTCCCTCTCTATCCATAGCTCTTATGAGTTCAATTTCAAAGTCTCTGCTTCATGAAACTAGTTTGACACAGCTCCCTCCTCCTTCTCCTCCCCTGTTCACACCCCCCAGGCTCTTTACAACTAAACAGTTTGTCCTTTTCCCGACGTTTGGGAGAATCTGGGAACGTAAGTGCTCCAATAACTCATGTCTGAGCTCTCATTTACCCCCTGCCGGCATGGGGATGCTGCGCACCAGCCTCTCAGAATGCCAAATGAGTCGTGGCTGGCGCCTTGTCCCCCGCGCTCCCCGAGGCCAGCGAGCGGGACCCTCGGTCTCAGCTGGGGCTGCTCAGAGGGAGCCAGCTGGGCATCCTCATCCGCTCCTGAGTGTGACGGCTCTGGCAAGCCACGGGAACTGGGAGGTGCTGGGCGCAGGACAGGTGGCTCCCCTGTTTCAGCTTTTTGGATATAGTGAGGGGAGGGAGAAGGTTAGGTCCCAGAGCTTAAGAAAGAAGAGTTTTGTAGCTTGGATCATAAGGGGTGGCTTCGTGCACAGGAATCCACCTCTTAACTTTGGCTCTGCCACCATCGTGTCACATTATCTTGGTTCAGTCACTTAGCTTCTGCCTGTCTCAGCTTCTCACATTGTCTGAAGGACAGAAATGCATTTTCCCACTATCCCCATGCACCTGCAAGTTTCACGCTGAGAACTGGTGCAAAATGTTTTAAGATCCTTGGTTTGAGCAGAGCAGATTGTGATGAGAACCGGTATGGGAAAAGGGATCGTCAATTCCAGCCTTTGGAAAAGTGGGGATGCTCCTCAAGCTTTGGGCTTTGCAGTTGATGGGCTGGATATCTCCCAAACATCCTTTGAAAACAGCTGAGGATGATTTAGGGTTCACCTCCAGTCATGGTGGGACTGGTTCCTAAAGCTGCAGGAAAAGCCTGGAAAGTTGTAGTGGGTTTTCCCTAATGCCTTCTCTTTCCTCTGGCTCTGACTACATCAGCTCTTTTTCATTTGCATTCATCTGCCATCCCTTATCTTCGATTGCCTTTTTCTGCAATGTAGTTGTCTCCCCTTCACCATTCTCTGAGGACTCTAGTGTCCTCCTCCCAAAGGTTTTTTTTCAGTATAACTGGCACAGATTTCACTACCCACCCAGCTCACGAGGCTCTGTAAGTCTGTGTAAGGGGTGCTATTCCCATTTTGCAGAAGGGAGCACAGCACAAAGTGGTCTGGGGCCGTCAGTCTTCTCTGGTCTCAGCCCAAAGAAGAAGTGATTTGGTATGCAGTTCTCACTCTGGTGAAGCTAGAAGCTCGTTGTGATGTTACCAGTACTGGCAGGTGGGTTATCAGCTGTGTGGTACCTGGATACCGGGCCATTTTCCTCTGTCATCCATGTGTTCGGGCTGGCTGCTTGCCTAGGTTGGACACCCAACCCCGACCTGCGATGCAAGGGGATCGTGCAGGCAGTAAGCCCTGAATCTCTAGTTTACGTTTTCCATTGCCATGAGGAGGTGGCTCCTGATCCGTTCCTGCCAGGCTGCGCGTCTCGCAACGCCCTTCCCTGCGGGGCTGGAGCGGCGGCTGCCCGCAGCCCTGCAGGTGCTGGCGGGGATGCTCCGGCGGGCAGCGTACGGGGCAGGAGGGGACCCGGGGGGAAGGCGGCTCTCCCTGGAGCTTTGGGAGAAGAGCGGATCAAAGGCGTCTCCCTCAGAGGCCTCGCTCACGCTCCTCCCTGCCTTTCTTCCACGGTTACCTCCGGAGCGCGGAGGTGCCCGGCAAAGAGGGCATCACGCCCGGCTTTCGGCAGCCTCCGCGCCGGCTCTGCCGCGGCGCCGCTCCCCGTCCTTCCCCCGCTCCCCGCCCGTGGCCCCGGCAGGCGGCGGGAAGCGCCGAGGATGAGAGCAGGTCCCTGGTGTCTCCTTTAGCTGCCATCGCAGTTAAATTAGAAGAGAGACCTGCAAATAAAGCACCCCCCTCCCCTGCCACCCCCCCCCCCAACCCCCCCCCCCTCCCCGCTGCCAGAAGCTCTGCATTTCACTCAAGTGCCCACCGGGGAATTTGCCCATTTACTCTTGTTATTTGCATGATAAAGGCTGTTCTGCTGCCTTTTCTGCAGCCTGCCGTATAAAAGGCAGGGAAGTTGGAGCAGGGGAGCCAGAGGGGTCAGGGCACGCAGCACCGAGCCCTCCTCCCCCGGGCCGAGCCGCCGGGGGTGCCGCGCCGCCCGCCCCGCCAGCGGGCTCCCGGCGCGGAGGTGGGAAGAAGGCGGCGGCTCTCCCCATCCCGGGGTTTCGCTTTCCAGTTTTGTTCTCATTAGCGGCTCTGTGCATTCCCTTCGCTCCTCACAAAGAGGCTTATTCTGGCACGGAAATGTGCCCTCTGGGATTTACTGAGAGAGAAAGGGAAAGGGAGGGGAAAGAGGGAGATACGCGGAGAGAGAACAGGCGCTGATCCTGGGCTACATCCGAGCTGCCTTAGCTGGAACGCGGAATGGGAGTGCAAAGGTAGCTGTAAACCTTTCTGGTTGCAGCCCACCACCCCGATCCTGGATTAATCAACTGGAGCAGCCTCGAGGTTTCTCTGGCTTTGGCCTGGCTCCCGCTGCCTAGAGCTACTCTGAGCAATTTTGATTCAACGTGATTTCCTTGAAATGAGCCAAAGCGGATATATTCTGCAGTGATATGACGCTTTCAGTCCAGTTATCACCTTGGTTGTGATTTAGATTAAGAGCCCCATGTCCCCTCTGCCTAATTTACCTGAATGAAAACATGACTGTTTTTCCGACAGCAACTGGATGTTTCCAATGGGGAGGGGAAGCCCCAAAAGTCACATTCAAAAGGTCTTGTTTTCATTCCTGTTCAGAAGAAACACAAATGTTGGGACCTAGAAAGCAGTCAGGAAATTATTCTTTGGCTAGATTGATTTATGTCCCCATTTTTATATGGGGGACCCATATAAAGTCCATATCCCCCTGGTACTTTGCCAGGCAAGGGTGACTGGCGCTCAGCGGTGTCTCCTGGCCTGATGCGCCTTCTTGTGCCATTGAGGGGGAATAGGTGACCACACAGGAGCTGCAGTAGTGATGCTTTACCGCCCGGGGCATTCATGTTTGCCATGGGAATCCTCCATTTGCCTGCCAAGCTGGCATTGCACATACTTTGCAGCTGTGGAGCTGTCTGTAGCAAGGCCCAGGTTACGTACCACAGTGTAGCTGCAGCTGTAATAGTCTTTGTCTCCATCAAATATCTCATCGCAGCTAACGTGCGTGCTTACCTCCCTGTCAGCAGGCACAACCAAAGCCCCAGCACCCTGGCCTCTGGAACCACCACAGCTGTGTTGGCTGCTGCTGCTCTCAGCCTGCTCCCACGGCCTGCAGAGTTTGGGGGATCAGCTCCCCCCAGAAAAGGGGAAAATTCCCAGAGAGACGAAGCCCTCTCTCCTGTCTTGGATGTTGAACTGTGTAAGGTGGTCTTGGTTTTTTGTTTGTCTTTTTTGGTTTTTTTGGTGGTGTTTTTTTTTGGTTTTTTTGGGTTTTTTAAGTGGCTTTGCTGTATATTGTGCGTACAGCAGTGTGTGAGGGTAAAGCACTGGTTGAAGTTTAAGCAGGCACAAGCAGCAGTGGTGGGTACTGTATTGGTGCCCCAGCTGTGGTTTCATGAAGAGCTGGTGACAAAAGCTTGGAAGCCATCCCCATCTGTCGTTCTCCCCAGGACGAGGATGATGAGGAAGAGTGTATGGGATGGGATGTAGGACCTGTTATGACTGGTATTGGACTGGCAGAGTGTGCAGGAGAAGAAAGAGTATTCAGAGGCCTGACATACAGATAGAGTAAGATCTCTGTGAAGATACTAAGCAGTAAATTTTTGTTTCTGTTGCACTGTTCTCCTTTTGTCCTTCCTTTCTCATGATGCTCCTTTTTCCCAGTGCACATATCAGAGAGAACCCAACTGCCCCAGAGTGACAGGCCACAACCCTCTGAGGATTTCTGATCTGTGCACAGGCTCTTTTTTAATAGACTTACACCTCATTTGGACTCTAAAGCCTATTGAAGAGGCCCCAAGGGCTGGGAAGCTGGGTACATCCCAGACTGGTGCTGTCTGCTGTTGTTTTCTCCCGTTTAAGCAGATTTAAAGAGGTAGATGCACGTATGTATGTGTGGATCTGCCCTCTGGACCTCAGCTGGAACTCTCCACTGAAGAAAGAGTCACTGGGTCTCTAGATTTTGCACTTTCATTTTAATGATAATAAGGTTGGTGCAGAAAAAAAAATTGTACTGCTGTGCATTCCAGCCTCCTAAAAATTCTTGGAAATGTCTGGAGATGGGTTCCAAAATAATGTTTTTACTGAATGTAGATGTCCTTGGCAGGTCTGGAGGGATTTACTGATACAGATCTTCACAAGCAGCATTTGACCAGTGTTTCCACATTTTCCAACAGACTGCACTTGGACTGCATCCACAGTGGGCTCGAGAACCAGGATGCTGCTGGTGTATGGCTGTGCTAGAACATGGAGTGGGACAACGTTATTACAGAGCTTGGAGCCTGCTGCAGCTCCTGGCTGCTGCTCAGGATGGGTTCCAGAAACAAAGCTCGACAAGCTTGCATTAAATTAGGGAAGCAGGTTTCTGCAAGCATGTGGCAGGCTGCATAGACAGAATTCTGGCATCCTAAGTGGGTTCTGGAGCCAGCAGTCTTGGAGCTTGTGGCAGCTCCTGGCTAGCACTTGGGAAGGGTTCCAGAATAAGGACTTAGTGGCATCCTTTTTTTTTTTTCTTTTTTTTTTTTTTTTATTTCAGACTCTTGATCAACAAGTTCAGAAGGTCTGTTCTCTTATCTGAACTCCTCTGGCTCTGAGACACCTTGTGCATTTGCAGCATGGCTAATGATACCAACCCCATCTTCTCTTCTTGTCTGCAAGGAATAGGATTTGCAGCTCTGCAGAGCTGTGAGTCTCCTGTCAGTCTGGAAACTTCTGTGTTCATTTTCACTAGTAGTATCTCTGGTCCTTGAGTTTGGTTTTCTGGTGTGTTGATGCCAGTTCTGCATCTGAGAATAAACATTCCTTCTGAGGTTTGTAACTTATTTTTTGATGGTATTTGCTGCACTGTTGACCTAATGGAGGCATTCAGTTTAACAAGCAGCTCTGGACTAGCAGGCTTCTGGGAGTCCTGTCAGTCTCTTCTGATGGCTTTCATCTTGTGCTATTTGTAGATTAAAATTCATTTGAGATGGCTAAACAGGGGCTTTACTCATTCTGAAATGGCATGATTTACTTATTCACCTCTCTTGGCATCAAGAATGAAGAAGGCTGGATGTACAGAGAGCTCAGCTGTGACTGCTTGCTGCACCTGAAAGGCACTGTGGTAGAGATGACAGAGCGATGTGGTGGGCATGTTCAGTAATACTTCTGGACAGGCTTGAGTAGTCTGGCTGAGGAAGGCACTGCTGAGGGTATCAGGCAGGTCTGTCTAGCTAGTGACATCCAGAGAGATGGAATCAGAATGCAGGGACTAAAACTGCATAACTCCTGGCACCCCAACAGCAGGTTAGCTGTGGGCAGGATGCTGTCTTCAGGTAAGGAGCAACAGCTCTCTACTTGAGCACAGAGGTCCTACGTGATTCTGAGAAAACCACTTAAGGCAGGGTTTGTCTCACCTTGCCTTAGATGCCCGGGAGTCATCTCATTCTAGGATACTTACATACAATAGATACAGTAAGTTACCATCTGGATGTTTATGCTCTCTCTCTTGTCTATAGAGGGGGCTTATATAGATGAGACTATGGCTAGTTTTTACGTGGCAGAAACTGGGTGAGATGAGTCCGTCTGAGCCTCAGTTCTTCATATGTAAAGTGGAAATGGCAGCGTTGCGTAGTGAGAAGAATGCAGGGCTATACGGTAAAGGGCATAACATGCCAAGATTCCGCATTGGTGAAAGAGGCAGGAGAGGAGCAGAGGGAGGCGTCTATGGAGTAGTTTACCTGCCAGTGTGCTGAGTTCCTCTGGCATTTGTCCCTAAGCAAGTGGAAAGGTGTTTAGGTTATTCCAATTAGCTTCAAAAAATCTTTTTAACGTTATTTTCTTACAAAGCCAAGTTTATGTTGCTTAAGTTGCATTGTCCCCAGCTATCTTGATGGCTTTTCCCAAAGGATACACGGTGTGTTGCTAGGCAAGGAAGAATAAAGTATTTCCATCATCTCCTTGAGAAAAAGCATCATAGATAGCTCAGCTGCTGTTGTATTAGAGGCCTCTGGACTATTCTTTCACTTTTTCAGGTCTCCTGAAGTTTTCACTGCCTAGATGTAACCATTCTGGGCTTCTGTTCTCTGTTTTTAACCTGTTCAGATGGGAGATGTAAAAAAAAAAAAGTAGAATGAAACAAGAATGAGAGCACTTCTAAGAATCTCTTCCTCACTGCATTAAGAGGCCAAAGGTTATGCAAGGGGAGTTTATGCCGAAGAGATCCTTTGCAAGCCCTCAGAAGCAAGTGTTCTGCTTTTTATTACTGTTTTGAATTAAGATTGATTTTCCTGGGATTCCTGGTCTCCCTCTTGGGGCCAGCTCCAAAAACCCTGAGGCTCAAATGAAAATGGAAGGTGCTAATTAAAAGCACCATTTATCTCTCTTTGAAAATAGACCCCAAGAGTACGTGGGTATTGGCAGGGGGTGCTCCTGGAAATAAGCTGCTCTCCTGCTTGATGTTGCAGGTGTTCAATGCCAACAGGGCTGTTAAGAGCTGTATCTTGGTGGCAGAGATATGTAAAATACTAGCTGTGAGCTGTAGTTCTGTCCCAGCTCAGCCAGAGGTTTGGGGCCTGAAGCATGTATGACCTTCGGCCTCTGTTGGGCAGGAACTGCAGGTACTGTCTGCCCGTGTACCCAGGGAATGAGGACACGTTATGTTTTGCCCATTGCACTGGATGTATAGAGTGTCAGAGTTGAACTGGGTGCTTGTAGCCCTAAAGGTCTTGAATTCATTTTCTAGGGTATTGGCCAAACTGGGTTGTCACACTGTGACAACCTAGGGCTGAGACGACTCTCTGGCTGGCTACCTTGCTCTCCCGTTCTATCCCCCACCCCAGCCTTGGAATAAGTTGGGTTGGCACGCAGTGTAAAGAGGAGGTGAAGCAGCCAGGGACTGGTAACGGGGAGATGATCCAAAAGCTTCTCCTCCTTTGAACTCAACTGAGTACAACCAAAATGGTTCCCCCATCAAGTAGGCCTGATCCAAACCACTGATCAGGATTATGCTGCTATTGCTGCACAAAGAACGTAGCTCCAGCGCTGTATTAACTCCTCATTAGTAACAGGACTGAGAAGTCTGCTATGTACTGTAGAAGGTGGGTGGGAAATTGATACAAATAGGATCAAGAAGTCAATTTTACATTTATTTTGCTTACTCTAATTCACATTCTAGATACCTGATACTAATAGGCCAGTTAGTTAAAAGGATTAAAGCAATAAAGTCTATTTGTAGCCATTTAATGGGATATTAAAAGTGGAAACAGAAAGTTTGGCATGAGAATCCCCCAGGAATCCAAAATGAATCTGCATGCCTAAATACTTTTGGCTTCATGGATATTCCAAGTCTGACCACAGATGTCTGGAGTTGTTTGGAGGAGGTGCTTCCATCTCATGGTTATTCTCCAGGCTGTTATCCCTACCATGCCACTTCCAACAGGCAGGCTATCCTCATAGTGCTGAGTTTGTTCTTAGTGCAGTCTCTTTGCTCTTGTTATATGGCACCTAGAAAAGATTTGGATCACTTTTTGCAGCCAGAACTTAAAAATTCTGTCCTTGTGAGGTTCTCCACCCATTTAAAAGTGTTCAGAGAAAATGTTATATATTAAAGGGGAAATATCATCCCTGAGCTCCTGTTGTCTGCTTCTTACTGTGGGTGGCTAAATCCCACATGGAACTGGTGATGGGATAGGGAATCTTTTGCTTCTTGTCACTGCAGGCTGATGCCAGTGAACAAAAGTTCCCAATTTCTGCAGCCTAATTGGTGAAATGCAAGAAGTAAAGACCTGGAAGCTAAGTGTAGTTTTTGACCTATAAACATGACAAAACTAACACTTTTACTAACAGCCATAGAGGACAGACTAAGATACAGATGAGCCAGTGAGACTGAGGGTCACTGTTGCTTTCTAAATCTGGGAGGGACTACGTTCTCTGTTCTTAAATTTCAAACTGTTGCTTTGGTGACCAAAACCACTCCATGACAGCTGGCTTCCCTGCCTTTCCATGTATCTGTTGTTGGTGACAGGGAGAGAGTGGCAGCAGTTTGGTTTTCATGGTGTCACTGCAGCCAAAGGAAAATGGCATCCTTTTGCCATTGCAAGGACAGACTTTGCCGCAGAAGCTTTGCAAGCTGGTCAGAGGGGAAATGGTACAAAGTCCCTGGTATCTATCACAGGATTAATGTTGGTAGTGTCTCAAATACAAATGGCACCCTGCAAGTGAAACTGCGATGCCATATGCCTGCTGTTGGTTTCTAAGCAATAGCCACCGCTCTGGAATGCTGGTGCCTGCATTTTCCAGGTCTCTGCTGGCAGTGTCTGTGGCGTACCCTGCACCAGCCCCATTGCTGCCAGGTTGACATATTCCCAGAATAATGACGTGTTCTCTAGTAGTTTTACTAAGAGAGACCCGACTTTCTGGCTCATTGTCAGATTTCAAACTAGTCACCTTGTTTTGTGCGGTTTATCTTCGCTGCTAGAGAAGCAGGGATAAAGTTACGGTTACCCTCTTCGCAAAACTTTTTCTTGTCCTGCGGTGGAAGGGGCCTTCCAAGAGCCTCAGGGAGAGACGGGCACTGGATGCAGGAAACACACTGCAGGGTCACCAACAGCCCAGATGACATGGGCAGCATCCAGGAGACTTCCCTGCCTCCTTCCAGCAGGGAGACACAGGTGGCACCTCCGCAAACATTTCACAGGGACTTGGCATGGAGCAAGACAGGAGAGCGCTTGACTTGGGTGCACTCCCCGCTGTGTATGTCTGAGTCTCCTGTGCAGCATCTTTGGCTGTTAGAAAACAGATCCTGGGCAGCATCGAGCAGCCAGGAGGGAGGTGGCGAGGGCAGGAGGAGATGGGCGCACGTGGAGCGCCTGTGGGGCTGCCAGGCACCTCTCATTAGAATGCATTTGTTCCATGATATTACAGCCGGCTGGTTCATCCCTCAGTCTCTTTCTTTTCGAGGCTGTTGCTTACAGAAGGTAGAGGCAGGGACTTGGGCTGGGTCCAAACCCTGGTGCAGCTCTGCCTCTCCTCTCCTCGGTGTCTCGCTGTGCGCAGAGCCGGGCCCCCTGCGGTGCCCTCGCCAGCTTTTACAGCCGCCCTGCCTGTCAGAACAAATGGTACGGCTCAGAAAATAAACTCATCTCATTTGTATGACAACACGGCCCCTCCGGTTAGAATGCTGCACCATTGCTTTTAACAAGGCTTTAAGCTGTTCAGTTCAGAGAGTGTTACAGCCCCTGGTTTATTGAAATACAAACCTGCAGTCATCCCGGGCGCGTTCCCTAATGCCTACCCTAGACTATGACGTCCCCAGTGCTCTGTGCCCTGGCTAAGGCTGGCCAAGCTGAATGATCACAGAATGGTAGGGGTTGGAAGGGACCTTTGGACATCATCTAGTCCATGTCATGATGTCACTTTTCTTCCTCCATCACAGTCCTGGGACCTGCATCCCATGTACCACTCCCTACAGTAGAGAAGGAAAGGGTGAAAGAAGACCTTTATTCAGAGACAGTGGAAGTGGCTGTGAATTTCTTGCGGAGCTACATTATGGCTTGGTCAGTCTGTGTGCAGGGTGGTATCTGGATATGGCTCTGGATACGTGTGTGTGAATGCAGGTACTTTTCGTTTCTGTGTCTCCCCCATTCTGCAGGTGTCTGTATGTGTGCATGAGGATTGAATTTGAGTGATCTTTTGCGTGTGTATCCATCTGTCTTTAGCTGTGTGTGTTTGTGTCTTGTTTCTGTGTGTTTGATGTGTTGGATTTTAAGCATGCTTCTGTCTGTTCCTGTCTTTATGCAGCCAATGATTGTGTGTATTTATCCCTCTCGGTTGTGTATGTGTATTCCAGTGAGCATTCTTTCATACATATCTTGCTTACAAGCATTGAAGGGTGTGCAAGGGTCTCATTACGTTGTGCATCTTCCCTCGGTGTGACACGTTCCTGCAGTTCACATGCAGGGGATTGACTGCGTCTGTCTCTTTTATGCTGCTTGGAGCAGAGTGGCCCAAGAAGGAGTCCTGCAGTTTTAGGTGAACCTAAAGGGTGCCTTGTTAATAAGTTAGGGAAAAATTACAAGCATTGAGTAGTCACCTGGTAACACACAGCTCTTTCCAAACCACACCATATGTTTTTTCCAAGTGATAAACAGAGGATCAGATCCTCCACTGTCAAAGTCAGTGGTAGCTTTTCCAGGAAAAGTGGGTGCAGAATCACATATGTATAACAACAGTAACAGTGCCTCAGAGATGCGCTCATGTGCCTGTAGATGGATCTATTATTCTCTGCTTTCAGCAGCCTCGCTACAGAATACCTATTTAAGGTTCTTCTGTATCTCACATGCCCTGTTTAACTTGTGCTGGACCAAATGTGTAACTATTTCATCTTCTCATTAGCACAAGTACTTAGCATGCCGGAGTCCTCACTTTGCCACTGGTTTCCTGTGTGACCTTGACAAACAATTGTGTGTTTATTCCTCTACTCCCTCATTTGCAGGAAGGGCAGCTGATAGTGGGTTACCTTTCAGAGATGCCAAGGGCTGCTATTGCTAACATGTTTTGAGATCCCTGGGTTAAAGTGGTACTGGCAATCACAAAGCATTGATTCTTCAGTGATATGAACGTTGCCGATAACCAAACATACAATTCATCCTTAAGCGTGTGATGGATTTCCCTTAGGTAACAGAGCGTTTCTGGGAATGTTAAAAGCAAAACACTGGCTGTCAGTAAAGCATGGGGTCTAACAGCAGGACCTGACTGAAAAAGTCTACTCTCTTGACTGGACAATAGGCAGTGGCTGCTGCTCTGCCTGGTGAGTTGGGCTCTGTGAACTCGAGCCTCTGTCCCCATTTGTTTGGCATAGGGTCAGGGGCTCCCTCTGCATATCTTCTAATGCCTGCGAGCAGGAATCTCCACAGCGGAGAATGAGCACTAATGGAGTGCACAGCCATTTGTTAGCTAAGGGCTTGGGGTTTGCAGAGCTGCGTACATTCCTGCTGACGAGTGCATAGACAGAGGAGTAAACAACGGCCGCCAGATTTACTGCTGCAGCAAAAATAAACCATTTGTCAAAGAGAGGATAACACAGGGATGCCAACAGCTTGAGGCCACGCCACCTTGGGATGTGATCTGGTTAGAGCTCGCAAACCAAGCAGGATGGGACAGAAGTGGCACTGGGATTTGGCTTGAATTCCATTCAGAAGTGCTACCTTTAGGGCTGCCGGGGAAAGTGCTGGGGAGTCAACAGGGGGTGCACAGAATATTTCTTTACACAATGTTAACAGGTCCTGGCAAATACCAGACTAGGTAAAAGAGTCTAAGCTCTATGCTCTAGAGCATTTCTGTCCTATAAATCAGCTGCTCCCAATTACAGTGCCAAAAGAAGACTCTTCAGTATACGCGAAAGATGGTCCCAAGGCTTTGCTGGGCATTCTACGCTATTTTAAGAGCACTGTTCTCTGCATATGATACAGCAGCATTGATCAGATCATTTGTGGTAATTAAAAACCCCATGGCAAGTTTCATCAGGGACAGGTGACAGGTCAGTTAATTATTTTTAGGAAGCAAAATTCCCTCTTCGGTTCTGAACAGATTTGCTATCTCTTCCTCTCTACAGAAAGAGAAAAGTAACAGCAAAATTATCTTTTCCCAGGGGTGATATGGTATTGGTATTAATATTAAAATAATATACATCCCTTTATATTTGGCCAAATTTTGGTGAATGGCAATATACACAATACATTAATTATGTGTTTGGTAAAAAATAGCAAGAATTAGTAAAGAGTTATTTAACCTGGAAAACTGAAGCTTATTTTACGACAAAGGGGATGTGAATTTAACCTGAAGTACAGATTTTTAATAGCAGGAATAAGTCTGGAAAATAGAAACATTGATAGAGATTTGCCTGGTGGGAAGTCAGATACCAGTGCGTACCAAGATGTATCCGGAACTGAGGAAGCCAATGCACCAGTTGTCCTCCCCTTACACATTTGTAATATTTTAAAAATAGTTGAAGTGGCACAATACCAAAGAAGATAAATTTGTCCACTTAATTTTCATTGGAGTTACTGACTCCCACATTGACATAATAAAGGGAATAAGGCTCAGTGAAGGACCAGGCTGCGCCCAGAGGATCGGCACGTCACAGAGTACTGATGCAATGATCTCCCCTTGTATGGGTCCTGGGACACCCAACTTGAAATCCATCACTCATATGAGATTCATGCCTGGGGTGTATTGCCCTGGAGCAGGGGAAGGGTGATCCCACGTTCTGGATTGTGACTGGATGTAGGATAACGTAGGGTACTGTGGTACCAAGAGGACTTGGACCAAAAGGAGCATGATGAGAGAAGAGCAGAAAATAGTCTCGTGTGGGCTGACACTTGAAAGAGTAAGACAACTGAAAGATAAATGCTTGGATCTGAGAGAGCCTTCCAGCTCTTAACAGAAGGGAAGTGTCAAGGAGCAAACATCCAAATACTGTGTGCTAAACAGAAGTGGATTAAGGAGATGAGTGCATGGCTTTAAAGATGCCTGCCTATTTTCTATGACTGTAAAAATTAAGATGAATTAAGTGTCTAATGTGAAGCTGCTGGTTTGTTCATCATATCAGAAATTTAACAAATGAATCCTGGACCTAAAAATTGAAATTGCTGTAGCTGAAGCTGTTACAAATGGATTTGGCTTTGATAGTCTTCATGGGCTGGGCACAGGATAAACCTGAGAGCTAGTGACAAGAAGGTTATCCTGAGAGCTCTTGTACAACTGCAGAGCAAACACCATGGCACGTTCTGCCCTATGTAGCGGAATTTGCTCACATTAAGCCCTTGGAGAGACTCTGACATGATGCATGCACCCAGTTGTCTGCCATTGTCCAAGGAAGCCATCTTTATCGCTATAGCACCCCCCTTCTTCTATAGGCAACCTACCACCTCTACCAAAAACAAGAAGGAAAGAAAGCCTAAAAGGGTGAAGAAGGATTTTCATTATGAAGTTAATTAGCTTCTGAGCCAAGCTGCACCTTTTCAAGAGGAGGAATTAGAGGGATTTAATTGCTTTATCAGCCTTCTCTTTGATTTTCAGCAATCAGGCCGATTCCATTTAATTTAACTGCCACAGATGAGAAGAAAATTGATGCACTCACCTGCCTTGGAGCAGAAAGAGAGAGTGAGAAAGAAAAGTTGGAGAAATTGGCAAATATAGTGTCTGCAGATTAATGAAAACCAACAGCATTTGCTCACAATTGGAAATGATGTGCCTGCCCTGAGGTGTTTGGAGCTGCGCGTGTGCCGCTGTGCATGGTGATGTGAGACCCATCTTAATGGCAGACAACAGGGAAAAGGGGGTGGACCTGCCCTGGGGAAAGAGAGAAATATATTCGTGAGATGATCAGGGATCAATTAATGAATGGATGTGTGTAGGGGGGTAGAGAATAAAGGGGGAGGGAAGTGGCCAAAGCCTCGTGCTGGCCTGTAAGCAGGTAGAGGTCAATGTGCTGAGTGGGCTTGGTGTGATATCTGCTGTTATCCTCTATCAGTGGGCTGTATCCCGCACTTGCTAGGGGAAAGGATTGGTTCACGTTGTTGGTAACTGATGGTCTGTTCATTTTGCCAAGGTACAGGGGCGAGGTTAGGAACTGCAGTGCAGGTGTCTGGTACCTAGCGTGCCTTCGCTGAAATGCTTTTCCTTCTGTCAGAATAAGATTTGTTGTTGCTCCCTTCCCTGTTCTTGGAGATATTTAATGCAGAGCCGAATGAGACACAAAACCAATGTGTTGAGGAGGAAGAAGGAAATGAGAAATGACGGGAATAGCCGAGGATGGTCCATGAGGAAGGGACGAGGAGAAAGTGTCAGGGGAGGGAGCTGAGCCCTGTAGAAATGGGATCTACGGGATGAGAGCTGACTTTCCTCCAGCTGAGGTGTGGCTTTGCAGAGGGCCTGCCAGGTGTTAGTCTGTTAAACGAAACAGTCGCCTGCAGTCATCTGTGGCCACAACAGCAGTCTGGGAAAGCTGTCTGGTTCTCAGCCCCTCGCTTTTCAAAAATGAGGACCCCTGAAGGTGTCTAGAGACAAACCTTCAAAAAAGAACCCAAGTCATTTTGTAAAATCATGACCCAAAATTATAACGTGACTGTATCGGAAAGCCTGATTTTTTCAATGGGAGGGCACTTGGTTTCCACATCAAGTTGCTTTGGGAGGGTGTGAGCTCATTTCTTCAACTTTGCTGGCCCCCAGTTTGAGGAGGGCTGTTCCCTCACTTAAAAAGTGTTGGACAAAGGCCTTGGTTGGGAAACTTGGAGTCCTTTTGGTTTGTGCAGCAAAGGTGAGGCTTCCTCCTGGGTCTCCAGCCGAGTCTTCCTTTGAGGGAAGATGGTAAGAATGGGGGACTAAAGAGCACTCAGGAAAACGGCATTTTATTTTAGTTGTGTCCCTTCAAAAAAAAAAATAATCAGGAGAATTGTTTGGTTTTAAGAGAGTTTTTTTCCACCGAAGAGGACCATTCAGTCAGAAGACTGAAAACAGAAACTTATTGCTGAAATGTCAGTTTCACTGAGACTTTGTTTCACAAAAGATTTTGATGGAAGCCTCTCCATAGGATTCACACCTTCCATTTCACTCCTTCAAAAGTGAAGGTTTTTTTTTCACTTCAAAGTAACTTTTGTTCAAAAATGTGTTTGATTCTGTAATATCTAGATGGTTCTTTTAAAAAGAACATTAATTTTTTATTGTTATTATTATTTTATTGGAATAAACATTTTGATTGACATAAATTTGTTTCTATCAGGAAATTTATTCTACAACAGATTTATTTTTGTGTGGATCACTTCCAGTCCTAGGTTAAACAAATTTCAAAATTGAAAGTTTTTAAAAAAAAATAAAAATTGGGAATTTTCAGTTTCTCCATGGATACCGTAACTGGGGCTCTGTTCTCCCCTGAGTCTGTTTTCTGTTTCAGGTCTACATATTGGATTTTAACAAATCTCTCATCAAATGTAACTTTTCCCATTGTTTAGATTTCACATTATCTTTGGTGCAACCTGCCTGTGACAATGACCTTTAATTATTTGTAGAAGGCCACATTAAGGTTCCGTCAGGTTAGCTATATTATTTTAGATATTACTGGACCTGCATGTTAAGTAATGGCTTTTCCTCAGGCAGAAGAAGGAAGACGGGCAGAAAGCAGGGAAAGGGAAGGAATGGCAGAGAGGGTCGAGTGACTCAGCCAGGGCTGCGTGGCGGTGGGAGCAGACTCGGGAGCACAGCCGGTGTCTACGGACGCGCAGGGAAGTGCTAAAGCCGGTAGCCTGCGCTGCCTCCGTGTCAGCCGGTCTCAATACCGGTGGTCAGCCTGGAGTAGAAGCAGGAGCTGTCATCACCATTACAAGTCAGTCTGTAGATCTTGTGAGATGGAGTTGGCTCTTTGCTCGAATCTAACACCTTTCGGTACAGGCTTAAAAAGGAGCAGCTTTGTGGGCTGTAATTAAGACTCTGTAAGGGACTTTTTTTCCAATGATTCTCTCTGCTCACCCCCAGCAGGTTAGACGAAGGGGTTAATAAGGTATTATTTCCCCACAAAAGCCCTGACGGTGCATTTCCTCGCAGCTTGCCTGCCAGGCTTGGCCTAACTCTGTGGATCAAAGGCTGGTTATCACTAATATTGAGCTGTTGTAACCTCTGTCCCCTTTGATTAAAGTGGCGCTGCTGTGAATTTCTCAGTTAATCACGCCTTGGCTCGCAGGGTCAGCTTGCAACTTGGCAAGTTCAGAAAACTACAGCAGAGGAGAGAAAGGTAAAATGTATTATGCAAATGCAATTATGATTGAGTCCGACTCCACCCGGCCCGGGCCTCGTGCTGCTGGAGAGGCGGTAGAGAGAGGAATCAATAGCCTGTCCTTCGACAAGAGCCTCTCGGCAGGGAAAGGGGAATGGAAAAGGAGACTCTCCTTTCTTCTCCGCTGAACTTCCCACACCACTGAGGAGTGCAGGATTTTGGGGACTTCGAAGCTCCCAGCAAGGCACAGTGTGTTCAGAGGAGAACATGACCCCCCAGACATTTTCCATCCCTGGGAGCTGTGATTTGTGGTTTTTCCTTGGACTGCTTGGAAATGGAAGCTCCGCCAATGGGTTCAGGACTACTAACTCTGCTTTCCACTCCACATCGCTTCCCAGAGCCTCAGAATAAGGGCAATCAGCAGGCATCACAGCAACGTGGACCCAATTTCAAAGCATGCAGTAAGATAGACAGGAGTGTGAGTCGGGAGGTGTACGTGCAGGGCTAAAGATGAAGGTTTGAGCCCCAGGAAGGCCATAGTGTGGGATGTGAAAATCAACGTGGTTGCCAGTGAATTGGGTTAGTGAACACAGCAGCCTAGCCCTGTTTTGAGGATGCTGAAGGGTAGGACTGCTGGGTAGAAAGAGGTCAGGATTGGTGAGTCTCATTATGAAAAGCACTCTTTCCTGTTCTGTGTTTTGGTTTCCCTCCCTGCACTTAGGTGTGATGGCATTGCCCTGCCCTATGGAGGTGGATATGAGAGTTCCTCAGCACTCAGGATACAGGTTAGTTTTCTTTAGGAAGGTACCCTATGCGTAGTAACATTTCGGTAGCTCCTAGAGTTGGCTGTCATGAACTGGGCTATCTACAGACATATGGTAAAGCCATATGTACAAGCAGAGATTTTAATGGTGTAGAAATACCAGTACAACGTATCAGCGAAGCATTTCTACTGTGGTTGCAAAACTGAGCTGTGTACTTCCCTATTGAATCCAAGTGAAACAAGCTATGGCTATAGCTCCATTGTTGCCATTATTACTGCATCTTTAGGTGTGGTTTGCCAACTAACTATTGATCAGGGTTTAAACCCTGGCTATCAGAGCTGCTCCATGAGAGGTGCGCAGCCTGGGAAAGGTCTGTGCAGAGGCGTTAGGCCAACAGTAGGTATGGCAGAGCGACTGAGCCATGGTTACAAACAGCTCAGCGGTGCAGCTGGGAGCAGAACTGTGTGCCCAGAGCTCTAGCTCCCCTGTGCCAAAATTCCTGCTTCTCCAGGCCCTGGCTGACTTTAGCAGTGGTTCTCAGATTCAGGAGGTTGCCTGCAGACAAAGGGAATTTCCTGTTTCCAGTGGCCCGGCAGAATCTTTCCTTATCCATATTCTGTCTGGATCCCAAAGTAATTTGCTCAGTCCTCACATTCCTAGCTTCCTTCCTAATCTTAGGGGAAAGGGGTGTTTTCTTGCCACTGCTGAAACCTGTCGTGCTTCCTGGCTGTGATGGAGAGGAGGGAGGGAAAAGGAGGAGATGTTTCTAGGGAGACTGGTGTTCAGGAGTGCTGGTTAAGGTGGCACAGAGGGATGTTTCAGCTCCAGCTGTACTGCAAAGCAGATCTGAACTGGTGAGCAGAGGTGAGGGGAGAGGGCGGCGCAGGGGCACAGCTCTACTGCTGCAGTGCGGGTCTGAGCAGGGTGCCGAGCACAGAGGGGGAGTGGGGAATGCTGGAGGAAGAATGAGCACGACGGGGCATTCTTGATCAGACCCACTAATTAACTGCTTGCTCTTATTTTATTTACTCCAGTCTTTCTATTTTTGCATCATTTGTTTCCTTGTTCAAGCAAAACAGCAAGGAACTTTTTAAAATTTAAATTCAGAAGTGCTGGAACTGAGCTCCTGCTGGGGAGAAAGTCCTGGAGCTCTGCTCCTGATGGCTTTTGGGAACGGATGGCAATCTTTCATTGTCTCTCACTCCCTTCCAAAGGCAGGTACCATTCTGCTCTACCGGGGCACGTGGCGCTCATTATGTTATCAAACCTCACAAGCATGGGAACGGAGCCACAATGCCTGCTGCTGTTTGAAAGGACCCCTAAGCTTGAATTTTAGTAGGTAACACATATAGACATCTTCTCGTTGTGGGCTTTTCCTCACTTTAAATCTATCTTTCCCTTGTATACGTCTCAATCCTTTTACACTGTTTTGTTGTTTCAGATTCCTAACATATTTTTCTGTATTTTTTAGCGATGTTAAAGATATGATCTGAATGGGTCCAAGGATACGGTCCTGGGCAGGATTTAATTAAAAATTAGTTACATACCCACAATCTTCTTTTTATAAAAAAAAAAATAAAAGCTAAATTACAGCTCTTTTGTCAAAGTAGTTTGGGAAGATAATGCAGCACTGCTGTCCCCATTGCATGGATAAATCACAGCTGGGGAGAAATGATTCACCTAAGGCCATGGGAAAAGTCAGTACTAGAGTCAGGAGGTGATAAGTGTTCCCAGTAGTTCATTTGTTGTGTCCTATGCCACCTTCCTGCAGAAAATGTTGTTTTTCCTCCAGCTTCTGTTTTCCCATCTTGTGAATCTCCCTCTGATTTCTTGCTCAAGCTTCCAAGAGAAGAATCTGGCATTGTTCTGTGAGCTGAGGATTAACAGCGTTTGCTCAAGTCCAGAGTGAGTGCCTTCCATGATTCAGTCTAAGGACTAGTAGCATCACTGTCCAGGTGATAGTCATGAAACACCATAGTTGGAGAGACTGCTCCTCTGTCAGGACTCAGTAGGGCTCTGTAGAACAGGAGCTACACCTTCTTGAACTTCTTCTGTGAACTGATGTAACTGTGAAAGAAAAGGGTGTGATGGACCAGAACCAAAATTCTTAAGTCTCATCAGCATCTTACCCCACACGCATTATGTTTCCCCTGGCAAGAGTGAGGGCCTTCAGGCCAGATCAACCTTTCAACATCCTTTCTGTGGTTTCTTTTGCAGATTTGGATGACTCTATCTATAGAGAAGCTAAATTAAATTAGGCTCCCAGGTCCTTCTGAAATCCAATGGAAGCTGTGCATTGCTCACCCTCCGCTTAGTTTAAAAATCTCTAGCAGTGACATACAATGGGCTCATCGGAGAAGGCTTCTTTAAAACACTTAATGCCATATTTCTTCAGTCATTAGTATCTGATATGTGCACTACTGGATCTTCCAATAGTGTTAATGCGATTGATTCAGCTGCTGGTACAGGTGGAATTTCTGTTCAATGCACTGGAGCACTTGGTAGGGTTTTTAGGTATGCAATATTTTTATACATTACAGGACATGTGGGAGAGTTATGCCTGGGCAGACAGAATTCATAGTGGGATGAGTCTGCAACTTGGGTCGTTACAAACACTTTAGAAAAGATATTCCTGTGGACAGTCCTTGCTGTAAAATACAACACTCCTGACACCGCTCTGATTTACGTTCCAGATTTCCCCCCGCAACAGCCCAGTATCCAAAGTTATAGAATAGGTAAATACTAACCCCCTTTAACTTAGAGCCCCAATGTAAAAGCTTATTCCTTATTTATCACAGTTAATTCTTTTTGTGGTGCCTGTCACTGTAATATCCTGCTTTCTCTCCTGGCATCTTCTATCCCTCCTTCTTTTCTTTTCTTTCCTTTCCTCCTCCTCCTTCCCCTGGCCCTTCTTTTTCCCTCCTTTCTTCCCCTCAGCCCTCTACTTCCCTGTGTGAGTTTGCTGCCTCTTGATTAAAATGTTGACTTTAACTTGGAATTAACCTGATTAATGTAATTGAAAGTAAAAGTCCGCTGCTCAGCACTTTGGGTGATGAGTGGAGATGGATTGAGAAAGAAAGCTTTCAGATTGAATACACTTCTCTCCTCTGGCTGTTAATTGCACCGTTTACTGGTACCTGACTCACTGACCGTCAGTGTTTAGTCCAGTTAATGATGATACACAGTCCATACTTTCCAGAGATAATTAAAAAACATTCCAGCAGACACTCTGCTGCAGAGAGCTTTCCTATCTGTCGCAGTCAGCAGGCCCCAGGGGTTAGGGGTTGTAGTATGTAGAGATAGAGAAGGCTGTTCTCTGGGTGCAGGGTTGAGCTGCCCTTGGTTATGCAGGTGTTTCAAAGAGAAGAGGGACGGTAACTGCTTCGCATGTTGGCTTTAGTGTGTCTGTCTCCTGGCTCCACAATATTGTCTGTGGGTGAGCATGAAGGCTCACCGGGATTGGGGGCCTATATTTGTGCTTCCAAAGCACTTTGGCTAAGACATAGGATTTGTAAGTAGAGCTTTCTCCCCCTGCAATGTCATTTGAGCCCTTATCCATAAGGGTAACTCAGCACTGAGGTCAGTGAGAATTAGGTGTTTAAAGGCTTTCTGCATCTGGACATCAGTCTCTTGTGGCATGCTTTTACATCTGCAAAATAGGAATGCTCAGACTGCCTTACAGAAGGGGAACTCTCAAATGGCTACGGACAGAGGTTTAGAGAAAAAGCCTTGGCTGCCGTATCCTGGAGACTCCCATCCACTGAAATGGTAGTAGAAAAAAAAATTTCTCCAAACATAAGATTCCATTTGGAAACAGACTGGTAAGGGATGTGGTGGGAACTCTTACTTTGCTGAAGGAAGTATTCAGGCAAAACAGGCAGTCTGTACCAATGCCAGCATTGCTTAATATATTTGCTAATGACCTGAAAAAGGAATGAACAAAGGGAAGAGGAACTTGTAGGTGTGACAAAGGTAGGTATGGTGATCAAAATCGGGAAAGATGACAGCTTGAGGGACCTGACAGCAGTGGATGAGTGGGTAAGAGAAAGAATAGATTTATGCATAGAAGGAATCCTGCAATCATCTACTCTGCCCTCCTGAGTGAGGCATATGTTGTACACATGACATTAAGAGGGTAAGAACTTACTATTTCTGTTGGCACTTTGTCCCAATAGGTAGTCACTGTAAATTAAAACTGTGGACTGTATTTTTAATCTGAAACTGTTTGTGTTCTAACTTCGAAGCCACTGGTTCTAGTTAAGTCTTTCTCTGTTAGATTAAAAAAGCTGGTTTATACCCTATGTTTTCTCCCTGTGCAGATACTTCTATGTTAGCCTCAGTGCACACCAAAAGCTATGATTTGCATTTCTTGTATGCCTTATGCTGTCAACCCAGGAAAAAAAGCTAGGTGTCACTGTGACCAGCTCAACAAATATAAGTACTCAGCACGTCCTTATCCACCTTCTCTTGTCCTGCTGCTATTTCCCTTTACACATGGACTATGTGCAGTGACCTGACTATGAGCAGTGTTGAATCTCTGGGGACGAGGATGAGATTTTAATGAGAGAAGTAGGGTTAGTGTTTATATTACAGTAGCAATGAAAGGCTCTCATGAGATCAGAGCCCTTGTCATGATAGCTTTTGTGTTGTGTTGTGTTTTGTTTCGTTTTTTAAAAAGTAGATTATATGCCAGAGACTTTATTATCCAAATGGTCTGGAATTTGGGAAGACTAGCCTCTCACGCATGGGGAATCAAGATCTGGATTTTGAGTCCACAGAGGGGAACAAAATAAGGGCTGTAACCTTCACCTCTTGCCCCTTAGTCCAGCACTAGTATTTTAAGAGCCTCCTGCATCTTGGGTAACTTTTTTAATTGGTATTCCTGTGCAGAAAAAGAGTGAAACGGTGACTTTTTTATTTTTTATACTATTCCCTATTCCCAAGTGACGAGGAGTCTGCAGGTAGCAGTGGTGTATTTCTATATATCAAAATAAAACTTAAATAGTGATAATAGTAAATGTTAAGGGCTACAAGGCCCCTTTTCCTCTAAGCAGGTAACTCCTCTAGGGGATTTTCAAGCATTTAATTCTTTCCCAATCCAGACACAGTATCAGGTCAGGCATTTGGTCAGGATGTCTCGCCAAAGCATCCAAAAATACTGAGTCCAAGAGAATGGTTTCTTGTCCTACTTCTCTATCTAAAGACACAGGGGAGATTGTTTTGTTTTGTTAGCTTTAATTAGGAACTTTGAAAATAACTAGGAAATCCAAGCTTAAAAAAACCCAAAAGGCAAAACTTTGGAGTATAAATGAAAAGCTGTGTCCTGGATCTGTCCCACCCCCCACCCCCCCACTTTAGTTTTTTTACTTTCCATTCCTATATCTGCTTTAGCCTTTGGTTTGTGCTCTTTTCCACATTATCCCATCTTCTCTGATCCTTCTCTCTCTGCTCTGTATCACATCTGCTTGTACCCTTCCCCACCAGCCACTAGGTCCTTTATCTTTGTCCATAGCCCCAGGCTGTCTTTATCAGATTTACCTTTATGGCTATTCCATGGAGTATAGGAGTGCTTTCATCTCTATTCAGCAGAAAAAAACCCCAAGACTCAGAAGAGCAAAGGGACTTTGGTCAGGGCCACCTAGCAAGTCTTTGATACAGCTTGGGTTGACCAGCCCCTAAGACCAGGAGTACTTAGTCACTTAAGAGCTGCATAACCTTCCTCCGGCTTTTCAGTGGGATTTTTTTTTCATTGAAAATTTTTCCCATCATACCAACGGTGCCAAGACAAGAAGAGGGACCATTTCCTCATGATGGGCTGGTCCCTGCCCTTGGCTGACATGTGCCTCTGGAAATGGGACATCGATGTACCTGGGGGCATAACCCAGGGTCCTTGACACCTGGCCTGCAGGCTGCTGGGTGAGTTCCCAAGGGACATTGACCCATCACAGTAGAGAGTGGCCCTGCTGTGGGCTGCCTTGGGCTTGACCTTGATGCCGCACTGACTCTTGGACGGTGCCAGAATGTAGCTGGTGGGTGAGGCTCACTGAAGCAGAGCACAGCAGGAGGATGCTGCCGTGGGACCAATTGTGCTGGCACCTGTGAGGAGGCCAGGCTGGCTCTTGTTTGCTATTCCCTGCACACACGCAGGGAGCCTCGTGCGCTAAGTGACATCAAGGCTCATTATTTTCATCAGATGCCACATTTGTAACCTGTTACCGAGTAAATTGTGATAAAATAGACTGGAGCAGCCCAGAGTCTGACTCTCTGTGCTGAGATGGCTGCTGGGAGCATAGCAGGCAGGTACAGAGCCCTACAGGGCCCCTGGCTCCAGCACCTTAAAGGAGCAGGGAGCTCTCATGGATAGTAGCGTGCCTGGGTCAGAAGATGCTTATGACTCATCTTTTTGGCAGACAGTGTGTGCTTGGGATGAGGGTGAACTGTGTCCCTTCAGCTTGTCCCAGGAGGTAGGTCATTTACCTCCCTCCCTTTCCTTCTTGCTGTTGGGGAAACTGAGACATGGGGAAAGAGAAGTGACTCACCCAATGTCACACAGTAAATCTACAGCTTCATCTCCTAGTTCTGCACCCCATCCTTGGAGCCAAGAATGAGTCCCTCACATGTTACAATCCAAATGGCAGGGTGAAAAGCAGTGGACCAGCACTTTTCACATGTTCTTTCCTCCATGTTGGAGTCCGCGTGATGTGTGTGACTTGCCGTGGCTGTTGAGAGCATAGGAAAAAAAAACCCGGCTTATTGCTGGGGTTTAGTTTTCTGTCTTTGAAGAGTCTCAAAGTCTGCCTGGGATATTCAGGTTTTTGGAGAGGAACTGTGTGTGTGTTTCCATACTAAGAGGTACCAACTCTGTTTCAGTTGCTTTGTGCTTCCCTCCCAAGCCTCTCCCTGCACCACAGATGCAGACAAATATGTTTGCCCTACAATCTATTATGAAGCTGGATTAGGTATTACCTTCAGTTTGTATGTGGAGAAACTGAGGCGATGAGAAGCTAAGAAATTTCTACAAGGACGCTTTTGTGTCTTTGAGAATTAGAAAGCTGATAGCAAGAGTCTCTCCAGAGCACTCTCCCCTGAGATTTCTGGTCTCTGTTTCTGACATACATGGAAGTACCTGCTGTGGTTTTAGGGAACAAATGGGACCTTTAGTGGAGATCAGATCTTCCACTGCTGTGCATATATGTAATTGAACTGCACCCCATAGCACACTTTATTTGGCTTCCAAATAAGTGTGTTTTATGGGATTAATAGATGCTGAATAGCAAATAAAAAGATGCTTCACATGTGAACTGTATATGTTACTGGTGGTGCTGCAGTGGGATGTACTGGAGGTGGTTATAATGAAGGTTGTAAATACAGAGTTTCTTAGGAATTTTCATACACCAAAAAAGTGTGTTGTGACGCAGAACAAGAATAGTTTTTGAGAAGTTTGACTAAACAGAATGAAGTCATTTCAGAGCAAGATAAATATTTCACCTTGGCAAAATCAAGATGGTGTGATTTTTAGAACATTTCTGTATTCTGATATTTTACAAATAGAAGAGAACATTGAAGTAAAAAAAGTTTTCAATAGAAGTATAAATATTTATCCAAAAATAAACTGAAAATATTTGCTTCCAGATCTTTAGAGCTTAAAAATGCCTCTGACACAGTGAAATTATTAAATACTTTATTGATATGAAAGATACATTGTAGGGTGGAAGGAATGCATGAGCGTTTTTTCTAACTTTAGCTATATGCATCTGGACTCTGGTTACCAGCTGACTAGCTCTTTACTGCAGCACTTCTTTAATGCTTACTGATCCCTTATAAATATAATAGAAGGTGTGCTCTACTCTCTGCCCCAAAGGTCTTACAATTTAAATTGGCAGTTCGGAAGAAATATCTCCCTATCTCAGGAACTGGAGCATAGCAAGATCAGTGATTTGCTCAAGGTGACATGGAAAGTATAAAAAACCAGCACCAGCTCGTTCCACTGTCCGGTGAGATCCATCTTCCAAGTTACCCCTCATTTTGGGAGCCCTCCATGATTTCTGAGCTGGCCCGCTTTACTGCCCAAACGGCTTGAGGTGGGGAGGTGGCCCGTGGCTGGGGACGGGAGTGGCTGGCCAGCTCTGCTCTAGCTGTCACTGCTCTTTGCTGACAGTTGCTGTAATCCATGGTGCCTGCTTTTATGGTGCTAATTAATCTCTTTTAATTAATGAAATCCTTCTACCTCACGTTCCTCCCCTTCTTTTCCTCTTTGCCTCTCTTCACCTTCCACAGCTGAAACCTACAGTCCTCCTTGAGCAGGGGCTGATAAAATCTCCAGCCTTTAAACATCTCTGTGTACTCGTCTGCGGCAGTGCTGGTGGCTCCATCTGCTTTTCTCCTTTGGTGCAGTAGCAGCTTAATCTTCATGGCCTGTTATCTTTGAAGCACACTTGATTTCTCAAAAGAAAAACAGCTAAGCATTTTAGCACCCGCTGCTTTCCTTCATAGTCTGCTACATGTCATTGCTGTTTAATCATGGCCTGAGTTTGCAAACACTGTGTATGTAATGGTACTCCTTTGAATAGACTTATGGGCTTGATTGGGACAACACATTCAGATAATACTGCTTGCCTGCATCTTTGCACTCCAGGACTGTGTTTCTCTTCTTTAATTCCACCCCCTAACTTCTGCTCATAACCTTTTCTCTCTTCCCCTCAGAGCACGTAGTCTAATTCTTGTCCTTGTGCTATGAAGCTTGTCATTCTGTGATGGGTAAATCATGGAGCAGAAAAGAGGCTTGGGAATTGCAGGACTGGATTTACCCAACCTGTCCACTCCCACTCCAAGTTATCACTTCTGGTATTCCTGAAAAAGCAAGGAGCAGAGCCCTGCTGCACAAGCAACGCACAACACACAACAAAAATACAGTCCCCGTCCTGAAGGACATTCGGCTCATCTTGGGACAAAGAGCCCATTTCTGGACTAGCAGACACGTGTCACTGCTTGGCTGAAAGGTGATAGAAAGTTCCAGGGAAGAGAGCCATCAGCATTACAAGGGGAGATTTCCATAACTCTGCACATTCAATTGAGAATCACAGCATATTTTTTCCCTTTGCAAACCCTGGCAGATACATCACTCTCTTTGTTAGATTTTCTTTCTTTTCAGCAGATTCTCTCCCTCTCTCAATACCCAAGTTTACAGTGCCTTTCCTCCAGCTCTAGTGGCTGATGTACATACAAAAGGGTGATCAGCTGTGGGAAGAACAGTCTAGCGGATCAAATACTAAGTGACATTAAGTGGCATCTAAATGACATTACTTCGATTCTCTGCTGAGCTATGAGTTGCAGTGTGACCGTGCACACAGTAATTAATCCCTATGCCTCAGCTCCCCAGCTGTAAAATGGGCATGGTTCTGAGTGCCTGGGAAGTCCTGTATTAGTCTGAGGCCGAACTGAGCACTGCCTGTGCAGAGCTGAGAAACTTGTTGTGGTGGGATCCATTCAAACATGTCCTTAGAAAGCTGCTAGAAAGACGGTTACTGTGACTGGAAGGAATTGTGTTGTGTCTTGTTTGTATGACAGAGTCATGCTTTTACATGACACAAGATCTGCATAGGCACCCTCTAGTTATGTTAACTTCTGCTTTTTTCTGTTCATCCCCATCTCTTTGGGTCAGAATATGCACACAGTCCGGTGGAAGGTACAACTGGAAGCTGGCTCCTTAGAACAATGAAGGTCCAGCATACAAATAAATATAGGGAGATATACAGACATCAGAAGGACTTTTATGGCTCATATAGTAGTTTAGAGAGAGAAAAGCATACTTTAAAGAATGGTCATAGGAAAGTGACTGTTAAAAAAAAAAACAACTCTGTCTTGCAGAATGCATCTGCTCACACTCGCTCTGATTCTCACTTTCCTCATGATAGTGTGAATCCAGAATCGGTCTGCTAAAGTCAATATGAATAAATTAATTTTCAATATATGTTCTTCATGTATTTGGACAAAATCAAGTTATTGGTGTAGCATCAAGTCATTGTTAAACCAGAAACTGTAAATACTCTATGAAAGCCTTGTAGGACAAGATGCTTTCCCTGGTTGTGCTGATGTAAATCACAGATGATCCTCTTCAGGTCAGAGTGAATCCTGGCAGGCTGAATAAAGCCTGACTCAAGATACAGAATTACCTGAAAAAGGAAGGGAGCACCAGGGAGACCACAGAGGCTCAGTAAAAGCTCTTGTCATCTTTTCTCATGGCTGCATACAAAAGGCCTACCCCAGCTTTGACTCTGTCCCAACCCAAAAATAGACCCCAAGTGTCCCTTGCAGAGACCTTTGCCTCTGGATCAGAGGCAACTTCAGCCAAGCAGTGATGTGGACGCGCTGAACTTTTCTCCCCAAAGGGCATTCTCATCCATCCTTGAAAGGAGACCTGTGGAGCAGCATGTGCTATTATGCCCAATCTTGCTCCTTAAGGGGTAAAGGAGTGTCACACACTGAGAGAGAGACTGTAGGGGCTGAGACAGCTGTGGGGTCTCCACTGACACCAAACGCGTCACTGAGCTTCCAGTACAATGAGAGCTGGGAGAGCTGCTGGCCTAGGATCAGATGTCAAGGAGAAGTGGCAGGAGGTAAGAAGTGCCAGGAATACTGCTTCCCAGCTGGCTCTGGAAACAGTTTATGCCTGCATCCGTCTGCACTCAGATCAAAACCTCCCTGAATTATTCAGGTGCTCTTTGAACACTCTCATCATGCAGAAAGTGAAGGCAGCTTGGCCTTACCTACTGGAAAACAAGAACTCATTGTAAGCTCCAGGGCCAAACCAAGGTTCCTCTGCTCACACAATGACAGCAGCTCCTGCCACCTTTATGGCAGAAGTTGTTTCTTCTTGTTACACCAGGTTCTCACATGTAGGCCTCGAATGTATGGGTGATAGCATCACTAGATATCTGAATGACCTCAGCACTACTTATGGTTTCTAGGCATTCATGGTTCCTGTTACAAAGAACTTATAATCAAATGAAAATTATGTTAATCGAATGTTCCATTCTGAATATTAGCTGTAACTTGAATGAATTAGCTTGAAATATGATCCTCATTCTGAATATCTGAAATATGAGGTTTTTAAAGGCTAACAAATGACAATTGTATACCTAAGTTTCACTTTTTAAGTTTGTTGTTTTCCCTGTCACTTTTCAGATGAAGCACAGGAATGAAATGGACAGAACTAGCAGGAAGCTCTTATTTTTTTCCATGGGAAAATAACTGCTTTTTTTCTGACTAATACTCTATTGTAATGATTACAAAAAGTGAAGGGAGTGGTTACTGTTTCTGCATGAATGCTAATACTCGCGCCACAGGCAGTTAGACCTAAGGAGTCAGTGGTAAAGGTTACTGCAGACCATACGTCCTGCAGATCAGCTAAAACTGTCTTTGCCTATGTACATTACTCATTAGCTGAAATAAAAGATTCTTTTCCTCTTCTCATGTGAAACTAAGGAACAGAAAACATTTTTCATCTAAATTTCTCTATGAAAAATTGGTTGCTAGCAAGAAATGAATGCTAAAAAGTGCACTTAAAGCCTGATTGAGAAACAGTACTACAGCTCTTCTTGGAAGGGATTTGTAAGGATCCCGTGACTTAAATAGTCCTTTGTCAACTAAGTTTCCTGACCAGGCTGTACCTTCCAAAACACACTAAGATTTATCCATTACTAGGTAAGTACAGAGAGAGCAGAGTCATAAATAGAGATACGGATAAATAGATAAATACAGATTGTCATTGGATCAGATGTTTGCTTCCTGGCTTTTGTTGTTCAAGATATGCTCTTTAGAGATGTTGTTAGGTCTTGAGGACAGAACAGATATCTCCCCCTGACCTGTGTAAAACATCTCTCTTATAAGGAAACTGGCACAGTTATTCCAGTTTGTCAGCTGGCCGATGGTGCTGTATGGTGGTTGTGGAATTGTGATCTTGGAAGGTTGCCTCTGGGATAGGGATGGGTGCAAGGGAGCAGTCTAGGATATCCCTCCAAAGTGTCCTCCAAGCTTTGGAAGGATCTGACCAGTAGCTCCAAATCAGGAGGATACATTTTGTAGTTTGTGGCATTAAACTAAATCTAATGTGTCATCTGATGTGCTGAAGGGTCTATCTGAACTGCGAGGTTCTGTTCTCCCCTCTGTGGCCCATGATAGGCAGGGCAAGGATTTCTTGCCTCTTTAAAGCAGACTGTGGTGGGGTTAGGAGAAGTAAAGGCAACAGCTTTTTGCCAAGAGACAACTGCAGTGATTCACCAACTCGGACTTCTGCTGTAGTTTGTGTGTCCCTATTGTGCTGATAAGCATGGAGGGGCAGGTGGGTATTTAGAGAGACATCTGCACAAGAAATCCACTTAAACCTCATATTTGAACACTCCCAAAGGCTGGGACAATCCAGACCAGGAATCTAAAACTTGGCAGTATAGATCTGTGTTGCCAGGTGCCAGAGTAAATACTGTGTGGACTGGAAGTGTTCCGACACCGCCGTTCTTCACTGGCCACCAGTAATCATGTGCAGAGGAAGAGAGGCTGTTTCTTCAGTAGGCCACTTGAATCAGCAGAGTTGGTAGTGGGAGGCTTAAACTCTGCAGCGCCAGTGCAATATCACCACTCTCAGGATTTCTTTGCGTTCTTCAGCTTTTATATGGAGGATGAAGTTTTGGTTCTACTGACCCAACTGGAAAATACGTGTTATATTGGATTAAACCAGAATGCATCCCATTGTTTTCCAACCAGAAAAGAGAATGTGAAAAGCAGCCCATGCATCGTTTGTAAATCTCTGCCATATGGTAGAGACTTATTTCTGTCTCTTGTTTAAAGGTGGAGATACATCTTAGGGCCTGGCTCGATGTTTTCTGTGAAGGAGGTGAGTGTTTTCAAATCTTAAAGCCACACCAGGGTGGAGAGGGAAATAGTGTAGTGAAGCACTGGGGTGGATTGCTTGGGAAGGTTGTGTAACCTTCATCATTGTTCTTAAAAACAGGCTAGACAAAAAGGTTTAGAGATACTTTAATGATGGTTGATCCTGCCTTGGCAGAGGCATGGTCTTGATGATATCCTAAGGTCAACTCCAGCCTTACTTTCTGTGATTCTGTAAAAGGATAGAATTGTTGTTATTGTCATTATTATTTCTGTTACTACCATTCAAGGAGCACTTCTTAGGGATCAGAATCTGGCATTGCCTGGTGCTGGACTCTCATGCTGGAGAGAGATGGTGCTGCCCTCCAAGAGCTTACGAGAATGAGTCAAGAAGCAATGGCTAGTATGGACAGCTGAGGGAATACAGCAAGGAGCAACGAGACGCTATTGATCAGCAGGATAGGCAGTACTCATAATACATCAGCAGCCTAACTGCTGTCAGATTTTTGCAGGCATCATGGCTAAGGAGAATTTGAAGGAGGATAATGAGGAAGCTTTGCAAATGAAATCTCCAGGCTCCTACCACCTCTGCTCCAGAGCTGGGCAGCAGCAGGATAATGGTTTGCCTCCCACTTCTGACTGTTCTTGTGTCCCTGCCCGCTGCTGCCCGCTCTCACCGAGGGCACAGGTGGTGCTCTTGCAAACTTGCTTCTAGCCTGTATTGTGGCAGGATGGCAGGAGACAGAGCCAGGATAAGGCCTGGCCCTCTATCCCACATGCTGTGGGATCTCTTCCAGTGACAAGAAGTAAAGTTGATGAGTCTGTATCAAGACAGTGAAGTGACCCCCGTGCTGCTCCACATAATTAATAAATAAAGCACTGGGGGAGTTTTTTGCCATGCCGGCTGCTATGACAGGGCTGTCTACGGTGCACTTAAGCATTAAATGACCAATTTCTGTCAGACTAACTTCCCAAGCCTCTCTCTCTCTCTCTCTCTCTCACTCACAAAGCTAGCTTCCTCGCTCCCTGCACTTGGAGTTTTTCAGCAACTGATGGCTCCTGGTTCATTTCTGTGGAATTAATTGGTCCCTGAATGAATTCTGTTGACAGGGCAATTTATCATGTGTTTGGGTTGACAGTGTTGGATACCGGTAAAGGGGGGGAGTGGTGTGTGAGTGGGATGAGGGGAGATGGACAGGGTGGGGGTGGGTGGGAGGATGAAGAAGAGGAGGAGTAGAAGAAAGGGGTGGTGGAGGAGGAGATTGTTTAAAAAAATAAAATGAAAGAGAGCGGAAAAATTCTGTTCCTCTTTGGCTCTCTCCAGTCCAACTCAGTGCGATGGATAATGCACAAGAGGGATGGGGAGAAGATGGGGGGAGAGGGGGAAAGGAGTGCCACTTGTCTCATGACAGGAGTCAGGATGCTGCTTTTCCACAATTTGTACCATGGCTTGGGGAAAAAAAAAAGAGAAAGGGAAAAAAACAAACAAACAAACAAAAAAAAAACCCACAACCAAAACAAACCAAACCAAAAGTAAAAGCCAGTAGCTGTTGTGTGATATCTCTGGGCCTCAGCCAGAAGCCTCCATATGTAATGCCTACATCTCTACTTCTCCCTATACCAAAGTGAGTGGGAAGCTAGGGACAAATCTGGTTAACCCTCAAAATGCTGATACATGCCCAAATACTGTTTCAGTAGGTACTGAGTGGTGTCCAGCGCCTCACAACGACTTGATATCTGCCGTTGTGTCTACTAGTCAGGGACATCAAGGAATGAGTCACATCTTGCAAAACATCAGTGATTTGGGTTCCCAGTTTCCCCTCAGTACGGGTCAGAAAGAGACGCCTGGTCCCATATGTGCCTTTGACAATCTCTGGTTATGTCATTTCACATCATCCAAGATATGGACAATGAGGGACTTCCCGATATAATTAAAATTACATTGTAATTACACTGTCATTAAAATGTCGTGACTCTGGCTTATGGATTCAGTTTCTAGTCAGCACAATCTAGATGATCATTTTAGTCCCTCTGGCTTCAGAATTTCTGAATGCAGAAGTGTGGGTGTGTGTGTACACGCATGTCCTACAGTATGGAGAATGTTAAAACCAACCAAAGCCAGAAAGAAATTAAATTTGGATGAAACAAAAGTATTTGAATAAAGATTAAAGAAATACTAAGAATTATGTGTTTTCTAGGAATCTCTGAGTGACCTAAAAAGATGTACTTGATCACAGGGAGGTATGTCTGTGAAATGTTGGTTGCATGCATGTACAGAGGATAGGCTCCATTAGTGTCATCTTCACCTCTGTTTCCTCCCCCAGCCTTCCCGAAGCTGCAAGTGGGATGTTCCAAAATACTTAATGCTGAGATCAGTGGAAGAGTTACCAGTAGCTTTCCTGCTGATCTCACTGGGAGCAGCATTAGGTCAAAGCTCAGCATTTGTGAAATTGCTATCCTGAGCCTTTAGCTGCAGGCTAGGGGGACCTGCCTTTTTTTTCTCAGAGCACTGTGGCTCAGTTTACCAGCATTCAGTCATCATCTTTGTCTTGGGACCAAAGGTTTCATCAATCCAGCTGACAAAATGAGTAACCATGTCATAAACAGCCTAGAGCCAGAACTGAATTTTAGTGGCAAGCCCCAAACTGTGGGTGGTGAAACACAAGTGGTGTGGTGGTTGATGGTCTGTCTCTTATTTTGTTCGTTCAGATATAATGCAAATGTAATTCTCATCTGGTAAAAACGGTGCAACTGAGCACCAAGGAGACTGACTGCTTGTTTATGGCTGTCTTTACGTTGTTGTTTTTAGCCTCAGTTGGATCAAAGCTCTAGCCTTGCATCCTACCTGAGAACATCCGAGCATCAGAAGTCCTGGAGAGCTAAAATGGAGCAAGCAGGGTGGGGAGATGTAGGAAGCAGGGAGCTGGCACAGTCAAACTGTAGAGGAAAATTTGAGAGAGAGACTTTTTGTAGGGCCCCAAGTTTCCTGCCAATTAGAAAGCCAGTTAAAGTTACTGCCCTAAGAGCAAGTGTACAAGAAAAGACAGCTGGGCAAAGGTAGAGGGGAGATTTATTTTCAAACATTTTGATTTTTCGTCTCTTGGTATGATCACTACAAGGAAATGGTGCAGGCAGCTCCTTCTCAAGGCTTTTGTAACAGGTTTCCATTGTAGTTACTCGGGTAAATAAAGCTGAGATTCATCCGTAGTGCAGGGGATCAAACCTAGATATTCTCCCATTAGAGATGAGCAGATCCAAAATAACAGTTCTGACTTGAGATTGTGGGTTTATGGAGGAAACACGAGTGTAGCAATTTTTTATGTGGGATCCTAAAGTGTAAATAGTTTGGGGTGAAGTCCGCTCTTTGTTGTATTTTAAGACAACAGACAAAAATATGTACAGGAACTAATGTATACAACTTGATAATGGTGGCAATAATAACTGATTTTTCTGTATAGAAATCATGCAAACAGAGCTTAATCAGAAAACTTGGGAGATATATGTGGTGCTTGGAAAGGACCGGTTGAACTGGGGGTATATGTGAAGGGAGAATCTGGTTGATTACAACCCCACAGAACAGAAACATTGATAGCTAACAAAAAGGTTATTGTATAGGAGTTGAGTGTCTTTTTATAAAGAGAGCCTCCACACAGAGATATGAAGCCTAAATGCAGATTATTTATAAAGGGTTTTTTTTTTTCTCCTCACTAAAAACAAGCTTAGTAGTATTACAGTTTATAAATATGAACCAAAATGGAGAACATACAGTTTGGTGGCAAAGGCTTTGCAGCATAGCATACAAAGATCTGACAAGCTCCAGCAACTATAAGTTGATAGTAGGTAAATTCAACCAGAAATGATGTGCGTATTTCCAACAGTGCAGGTAATCACCTGTCAAAATATTTTAGCTAGGGTTCACTGTATTTTCCAGCACTAGAACCTTTATACTTGGTAGCAAATGTTCCTCAGAAACAGATTGCCCTAGCTCAACCCCAGCTATTGGACGCGCAGCAGGAATTAATTCAAAGCAGCCCTATGGGTATCTCATATCAGAGGCCAGACAAGATGATCACAGTGCACTAGGAGTCTCCTCTGGGGTAGCTGTGGCAATGAACTTGAAAACAGCTATCTTAAAAGTCAATGCCCGCTTCCAGTTTCACTTACACACTGTTTACATGAGTGTAACTCTTTTGACTTCAGACTTCTGATTGACAGTGATGGATGCAGAACGCAAATCTATATTCTGAGAAAAATAGTTATGATCAGGCTGTCCTGAGCCAGTCAGGTGAACACGACATAGGACACGTTAATGGAGTAAATGGGTATATTTTCACTTATATCACTGAACATTTGGGACAGAAACAGTAACATTTTTATAGAAAAATTATCTCTAAATATTGAAAAGAGAGAGTGAAACAATACAAATCTTTCTGTATTGTGAAATGGAGATGAAAAACCTCTTATGATTGAATAGATAATGATTCAAAACTGAAGTCTGCGTAAAATAGTGGAGACAAACTGGACCAAAGTAAGCTCCAAGCAGGTTGTGTATAGAACTAACAAGGATACAACAGGTAGCGGTCCACGATGGTGAGACAGATGACTTACAAATGATTCAATATGCAGCTCCTGCAGCAACAGCTATGATTAGAATTGTAGGCCAAAGCTGCAGGCTGAGTTTCCTCACTTTTAATGTTAAATCTGTGGATTTAGGAACATAGGATTGGTAAGACTGGGTCAGGCTCATATTTTGTGTGGTCTACCAAGTCTAGCAGTAGTCTCAACAGATTCTTAAGAAGGCAGAAGAACTGTGCAATGGGCAGATGTAGGAAGAATCTGCAGTTTGTTGGGAGCTCAAATAATCTACAGGTTGGCTTAATCCCAGAAATGTTCATATCTTTCCAGAATATTTGTTGAATGCTAATAACTCTGGATTTTTTTTTTTTTAATCTGTATAACTGTCCAGTCTTTTCTGAATCTTGGTAACCTCCTGCGGTTACAAATTCACTTGGTCAAAACCACAAATTGTTGGAGAAAAATTTTAATCAGCTTTGAATTTGCTGCTTTGTAATCTAATCAAGTGTCAGCTTTTTCTTGTGACCTGCAGGGTCTGGTTCTGCTGAGGAAGCCTCTGGCTCGGCTTCTGGGGAGTGTTCAAGAACCATTTTGATGAATTCCAATTAAGAGTCTTCCTGACACCAGGGAATGCAAAGGTCAAAGAATGCCCTGAGCAGCACAGCAACAGACCACATGGAGTACAGATAAAGGTAAGAAAATGGCATAACTGTAAAACAGAACAGAAAATTCCTGAAGACATGAAAGGGATTTGAATTTGGAAGGATCTTTGGGTGAATGGTTCAGCTACAATTTCTGCCTGGAGCCTGGAAGAACTTGATAAAGATTCTTGTATACTTGGTGGAGAAAATAACAGTAATAATAGTGTTTTACCTCGTTATGTAGTGTTTAATCTGGAATGGAAGTTTACAGAAAGTTGTAGACAGTCTGATCGGAAACAAGAGCTTTTTGTAGTCATCTGAGACTTGTAAGGAAGAATTATTGTGGTTGCTTGAAGATAAGAGATCCCCGAGTGCCTTCTTTGTGCTCGTGATTCCAGTTGAAGCTGTGGGAATTCTGTTGCTCCTAAGATCCTAACAGAGGTGTTCTATGACACAACACCGGTGCCTGATCTTGGGAGAGAAGCAGGAGACCTTGATATGTTGCTAGAGATGGCACTAGTCTGTGCAGCAATTTTTCTTTAACTGACTCTATCTATGGCTAGTAAAAGGAAATGCGGGGACTAACCACCCAGCCAAGCAGATATTCAGTCGTGAGCAGAACTGACAGATTCTCGCTGACATTTGTAGAGTCGATCTTGTCTTTAGCACAGCACAAGTAACTTGTCATACCAATATTGTAGCATTAACTGAGCTAGATACGAGCTCTCCAATGAATCTGAGGGACTTAACCTCAGTGTAGATAAACATCTTTCTGGCTGTAGGACTGAGAAAAGGTAGTGACCTTGGACAGAAAGGTAAAATCTCCTTGCTTGAGTTGAGGACCGTAACTGATTGCATAAACAAGTTGGTTGTTATCAGTATCGTGTGTTTTCAAACGCTGGAGTCATGCTGGAATTCACAGCAGAAACTACTACAAGTAGTAGTCTAATACTTTGGCAGCTCAGAGAGTAGCATGAAGGAACTCTTTCGCACCATGTTTATTCCAGTGATGTGAAATCCTCCATGGAGGAGGTATGGGTCATGTTCACAAAAAGGTGATGGCTAGTGCTTTTGTTTTCAGACCGTTTCCGTCTCTCCTAATGACCATTTTCTTCTCTCTTTGGCCTCTTCAGTCTGGGTTGTATCTTACGTGATTTGTTCTGCATTTGAGTAAGAGGTGGCTGAGAAAACTCACTGGACAGAGATGGCAGAAACAATAGTTGTTATTATTTTGGCCCTGCTAACCGAAACTAGAATCTTGCCATTTTTTTCCAAGGTTGATTAGTTTAGAAGCAAGCCACGTTAGACAGACCACTGGCTGTTTTTGGGTGCCTAGGGCTAACAGTGTCAGGAAAAACATTCTCCATCTTTGCTAAGCAAACCACATGGTCAGTGGCTTTCAGACTCACCACACTTTTGTCACTTTGAAATGGGGTTAATGGGACAAAGTGAGAGGACCTGCAATTGCAACGCTTGTGTCTGAGGAGAAGGAGCATAAGGAAGTCTGCAGCTGTATGATTTTTGTCAGTATATATATCCTCTGTTAGCAGCATGGGAATTTCAAACTGAGAGGTGTCTGTTTTGGCAAATTAAGAGCATGAGAACCCTTCTACTGTCAGTAGTAAGATTACAGCTGCCTTTTGAGGCTTTCGGTTGGCCGTTTAATGCAGGGACTGATGCTCGTTGTTATAGTACGCAGACATGTGTTGCACAAAAACCATGCATGCAGTTCTGTGCGTATGTAACCAAATAATCCAGGCTTGACTTCTCTGTATTCTGAGTGGCTGTGCAAGGGAAGACATTCATCAAAGATTTTGCTTTTTCTGTATTAAAGCCCTTGTAGTTCAGAGATTACACAAACGTAGTACCTTTGCTGATGTGTGACTCACTCAGAAAGAAGGGCTCCAAAAAGCCTTGCCTCCTTTCCTGCCAATCACCTTTGAACGGAACACAAAAATGATGAAGCCCAGCTCTGTGATATAACCACACAAGTATCTGCCTTCCCATGCCACATCCTTCACCATGGGTCCCAAATATTCTGGTGTCTCCCTCTCTTCTGAGAGAGCAGGTGATGTCTGTGCTCAGTCTCAGTTTGTGAAGGCAAACAGGTCTCAGAGCAAATAAAAATGTTATTGATTTTTTGCTTTTGCTGTATCAGCCAAGCAAAATATATATGAAGAGGTAAAATACATGAATAAACAAACAATAACTGGTCAAAATAGGCAATCCATACTCAAAAATAAAAATAAAAAGACACACAGGACAATACTGGAGATATTGTTAAAGACTGTGCCAGGTTTCCAGAATCAAAGACTGCTCTGAGATTTCTTGAGTTTTGTTTTCACTCTCTCTCCCCTCCTTTTGGTGGGAACTTCTCATGTGGCACCTTGACCCAGAGCAGGATTTTCTGGGCAGTAAGTAATGGCAGAGAAGTTGCCTCCAAGGAGAAGAAATGTTCGACATCACCAGGATGTTTCCCAGGAAAGGTACTTCGTGGTCTCTCCCCAAAAAATATTTTGCTGTTTACCGTTTATTTTGTGGTAACTCTTTGAGACCTCTGGTGTGGGACAGGAGCCCACATGTTACCTGCTGTGCAAACACAAAGCAGTAAGAGAATTCCTGCTGCAGACAGTAATAATCTTAATCTAGCGAGAGTGATCACCTGATACAGACAGAAGAGGGAGCACAATGAAATAGTTGGTGCAGAGGGTATAATTTAGGTCCCTTCTGATTTACAGTAAAACTTAAAGTCAGATGGTGAATATGTATCCTAGCTGGTAGAAGAACAGGGGAAGATTTTCCTAATGAACTTAGAGAAAAGAATTTTCAAAGAAGGGTACGTTAAAAGTAAACACATTAATTAAAGCCTAGGTCTGATTAGACACAGAAAAAATTATGGATAGATTTTCATGGATCTTTATCAACTGTTGTTACAAAAATTTTCAAAAAAGCTCAGTGTGTCATGTACAGCTGAGTGTCCCAAACACTCTTTAAAGTCTTCTAGTAAAAATACTGATCTGTACATATTTACATGCCTAGCTCACATTTGGACCCTTTTGAGGAGCTGGTCACAACTGACTGGCCGAGCCTTTGGAATATTGTGACAAAGGTCAAACAAGATAACAAAAGATTATACAGTTCGGAATACTGGCCAGTTTCTTATGGCCAATGAATCCTCAAAGTAGAGTACCAGGATGGGAATAAATCATAGAAGAAAATCTCACTCCACTCCTGAATGCATGTGCAACAAGCACAGATGGCTCATGAACTGGGAAAGTGCTGGGCTGTCAGCGATTTGGGAAAGTTGTGGTGTTTTGTAGTCCCTGAGTATGGATTACATTTTAGAGAGCTGCTTTTGGGAACCTTGGCCAAGCATCTCCCTGTATTAATTGCTTTATGGCCGTTGTGTGGACTATCGGTGTGCTTCTGTGAGCTATCTGTTAGCACTTTCTTTCCACTATGTAACATCCTAAAGTTCCTCTTCTGTTTTGTAACAGCATTTTCCAGCTGATCTGCTTAGACTTTCTTTATATTATGTGTATGTATTCCCCTGCCAGAAAAAGATGCAGCAGGTAGAAAACTAGTGCTGAAGATTCATTATCTTTTCTTGCATTTACTCTCTCAACAATCTGGTAAACCTTTCGAAGTACATCAGTGAGGTGGGTCGAAGCATTCACCTCTTGTCTCTTCCCAGAACGTGATCGCTTCCCAACATACTTCTAAGGCTAATTGGTGGTGGCCCCCTATGCTTTTATTCATACCTACGTAAAGGGCCGGAGGATCCAGCATGCTGGCATTGCTGCTGAGATTTGTGTGTCACTCCTTTTCTGTCAGTGATCAGGTGGGCAGCATTGAATGACTTGCTTCCTCACTCTGTTTTTTCCAATGATAAGTAGGTTGGTCAGGACAGGAATGATGTCTTACTTTGTACAGTCCGTAACGCACAGAGTTGTTGTCTTGGTACCTCTTGGTGGTATTGTAATATGGTTCATAATCACAATACACAGGGACTGTAATGTTTCTTTCCATGACTGTAGCCTGTGGCTATGCTACTTTGTGTATTCATTCAGCACCCCCTAAGCTGCTTGCCTGCTACAAGCAATCTTTTAGCATTCCTTTCAAGACCCCAAACAATGATCTACAGATTGTATTTTGACCTTATACGTGTAGCCCAGCAAATGTGTATGTGAATGCTAACTAGCATCATCTGGTCAATATTTTACCAGATTCATCTCTCACATGAAAATCGGTACTTTGTATGCCCAGTTTGGCAAGTCTCAAACACTCAGTAAGCAAGAATTGCTTTCCTCCACCTGCAAGAATAATGACCCGATCTTAAATGTCATAAGGAGCCTTTTTTGCTGTTTGCTTTCAAGCTATTTGTCTTGTCTTTCTGAGCCTGTAATTGAAGCAGGACAGTGCAACCACATGGACTCATAACTGGTTTAAGAAGGCTGAGATTTTCATCTTATATCATATATACTGTGACTGCAGCAAAGTACAAAACTTTCATGAGACTCGTGAGGCAACTGTGAGAATTAGTAATGTACCATATTCTGGTCTTGAGAGAACTGGCTGGCTACTGCATTGTCAAGACAATTACATTGACACTTGCAAATAATGTAAATGACATGATGGTAGAGCTGTTCTGAGAAAAACAAAGTAGAAAGAGAAGATACAGGTGCCTGAGATGAGGTTTGTGATGGGGTGCTTAAGAGGGAACATAAATCCATCATCAACCAGCAGCTTTGTGGAAGAACAAGTTTCTTGAATGGTTCAGTGGCAACCTAATGCAAATATGCAAATGATTACACTTTGAAAAATTAGGTTAAATTCTCTTTTTGAATGCAAAAGAAATTATTAGTAAAAATTTGGCATCCTTTTTAGGGGCACCCAGCAGAGTTCAGAATTTTCCAGTGAAAACTGGGCAAGTTGAGATGTCCCCTGAAGCCTGATCTCTCTAGGGATTGTTCCCACAAGTATAATCAGCTCCTAAGTGCCCCAGCTCCTCTCAAGCACCATGGTGTGAGCTATTGCTCATTGCTGCCATTTTTCTTCCTCTTTTATGCCTTTATAAAAAAATGCTTCCCTTGACATGCAAGGCCTCATTCAATCAGTCTGCGATCCCCTCCTTTCCTAGCAGAAAGGCAGAAATACCCTCTCTGCTTCTCCTCCTCAGTGGGTGACCGGATAGGCAGAGTGCACGCAGCAGCTTTGGAAAGGGGTTTGGAATATGTCCTCTCGCTCCTCCGTGGTATCGTGGCTCAGTCCCCAGAGCCCCAGGGATGTAGCATGTCACATTTACCGCTCCCGCTACATCATTTTAGCCACCAGAAAAACTGCATCGTTTAAGAAATCAAAGCTTTCACTTAAGATGTGAAAAAACCACTTCCAGAACAAAAGGTGATGCCGGTTCCTTGCCTCTCCCCAGAGCCGTGAGGAAAGAGCCAAGCTGCAGATTGTATTGAAGGTGAGGAGGGTAAACTCCCCCTTCCTCCTTTCCTATCCCGGCCCCAACCCAGCCCCCAATAAGGCTGCATCTCCCCGTGAATGGAGTCCCTCTGAGCGCGATGCTGAGCCAGAGGAGTGACAGGTGCCTCCTGATATGCCTAAATGAGAAGAACCAATCGGAGGAGCCTGCCCAGCTTTTGTTGTCATCTGGCTTTGCTCACGAAAGATGGGTTTGATTGACAGATGCATCAAGGTTCACAGTTTATTGGTTTTTGCAAAAGAGCCAGATCTGCCAATTTAGACAGGGGAGTGACACAAAACTTTCCATCTAAATGGACTAATTTTACCACAGGGAATTCCCAGGCAGAGCGCGCCAAGGCAGGCGCAGTCCTGTTTTATTTTTTAACAAGGACTGAATGACAAATATAAACGACAGTTCTAGGCTGACGGAACATCAGCATTTGACACTTCACAGGGGAGCGGTGAAATAAACAATAGGCAGAGAAATTGAATTAGAATCAGATGAGAGTCAGCTAGAGAGGGAGAGGAGGGCCTGATTCTCTACCAGATCATTTATAAAAGAGCAAACTGAATACTAAGTAGGTATAACATGCTCACATCCTGGTTTATTAACAAATTTAACCTACTAGCGTTACACTTGCATGATATAAATGGATCGCTGGACAAAGGTGGCTGGTAGGGGAGAGCAATGCACAGGGAGCGGGAGTGTACAGGGGGTTTCTGTTTGTGGTGATGCGAACCTCTTGTGATAATCTTACCCTGTGTTACTAATAGACCCTACAAAGTTAGAGAGCAAAAAGTACGACAAGTTCATTTAATTTCTCTCCTGTTCCCTCTGGCACGTTGCCTGCAGAGTTCTGTCCGATCTTCCTGTATTCTGGCACTTGCTAACTTTTGGGTACCCAGATTTGCAGCCTTGGATCAATTCTTTTACTGCTATTTTTTTCTCTAGGACTTTTCAATGTAAAACAGGCAATCCATGACATTTAAGAAGAATGATTCTGTGCGGAGTCAGTCTGGGACTTTTGAGTGTGGACCGTGTCTGCTTGAGATAAAAGGTTGTCTCAGCTGATAGCGTTAGCAAGCTATTATCCTATTTCTACTCAGCTTTAACAGAGGGATAGGATATATAAACTTTCCCGATGGGTTAGACAGCTAACTGTTTGTTAGCGAGACATTGCTTGGTAGAAATTTGGATTCCTGGATTTTATGTCATGCTCTGAGATTTGAAGCGTATCTAGAGAAGTGATTTTCAATCTTTTTCAATTAGCAAACAGTAAGAACAAAAACCAATCAGTAGAAGAATAGCTGCCAGTATAGCGCATCTAGGTCCATAAGCTCACTTTTCCCAGTTATATTAAGAGCAGTTTCCTTAAAAATAAACCAGAGATTTTAAAAACAGAAGTTAAAAACTACTGGCCTTGATGCTAGAGAAAGTGGCATGAAAATAAGGGGCTTTGGATTGATTTGCCTGTTAATGATGATTTGACTTTCATAACTGAGTCTGAAAAGTGCATATGTGGAAGCTGCCGTATTAGCTAGGCGCTATAACTAACCGGTGCTGGCATGTTAAGGAGGTGGCAAATGCAGGTCTGTAGTTAAAACTGCATTCTGATGGAGGCTGGCATCGAGGAAAAGTGCTTCCTTCTGCGCACAGAGGTACTATATCTGTGTGACGTTTCACACTGTTCAGTCTTACACGCTTTGGGTTTTCTGTGTAGGTTTTGTTTGTCTTCCTTTCATAAGTGTTCAACAGGGTGTGTTTGAAATTGGTCTCAGGCTGCAAGTCATTATGTTTGTAATATTTCATTGTTGGTGTGTTTCTTTAAAATAGAATGATTTGTCTCCTTTTGAACAGGCACAGGGACAAAGCCAGAGTAATTCTGATGCAAATAATATGTTTTGAACAAAGACAATTTAGAAGTGAAGCCATTTTTGTTACGTTTCATAACAGAAAGCTTATCCTTCAGCAAAGACCAGTGCGTAGCTCTCTGTGAAACCATGGCCATGCATTGCATTGCGTCAAGACAGTCCCTTACAGTTTTTCTCCCAGGGATGGAAGCCACAGGAGGTTTCAGTTTCAGCTGGTCATCATTTACTTACAAAGCAGCAGAAAGTTAGGCTGCCGGTAGTAAAGATGGATGTTGTCTCTATCCCAAAACCTGGTGTTCCTATCAGGGTAGTAAAGGGGACTGTGGAGAGCAGCAGAAAGCAGTAAGGGTAGAGAAGGTCCTCTGAATGTGTGGGGGAAAGGAGTGCATTGAGAAATCAATAGCACTTGAGCAGGGAGTATGGGGTGCAGGATGATCTCCCCAGTGTGCACAAGGAACATGGGAGGTTTTATACCTGAGAGGGTAAGGGGATTACAGAGAATCCACGTTTTCCACATGAGGGGCAATGCCTGGGGCAGGAGAACTGGCAAAGCACTGAAAGGGATCTTGAAGGAAAGGATGGAAGAGGTGGCAGGAGGCAGGGGTTGCAAGAAGCAGCCAGGGTTGACAAGGTGGGGATTCTTCTGCTACGGGGGTAACGAATAGTAGAAAAAGCTCTTCTCCAGGCAGCTGCTATGGAATGAATTTGCAGGTAGAGTTTTGAACCTGAAATGATCAAACGTGCTTTGGATGGGCAGCTTCCACAAAATGTCACACAGCAGAAGGCAGGAAAAAAACCAAGTCTTTGACACGCTTTGGTATCAGACCAGCTCTGTCAGCCTTGCCAGGAGTTACAGGGCCATTTCCAGGTCTTGTGACATTTAAGCTGCTTCCTAAGGCAGTAGGGACCACAGTCCCTGCGATGCAGTGAGATGCTCGCTTTTCACTAAAAGAAGTGAATTTCTGACTTTCACAGTGGGAGAGGCTCAACTAATAACATAGCTATAGACGTCCTGAGAACACTAAAATTAGAAGTCGAATAAAAGTCCTTTTGTTTTTATTTTATATACATGTATATAAATATACATATATACAAAATGTTATCTGGTGTTATATACAAATTACATTATTTCCAGTCAGTCTTGTGATTTTTGTCTGTACTTGGTTTGTGATTTTCAAGTACGAGGGGCTGGCAATACAGACTTTAACAAACTTCTTTGCTTCACTGCAGACAGCTCGTGAATCATGTAAGTTAACAGTCCTGAGGATATTCCCAGCTTTTTTTCTAAAGCAGACAAGAATTTATGTGCAGACTGTTTAATATGCACATATTCATTAACCACTACTTGCTTAGTGGGCTGATCCTTCCCTTAATATTTTAAAGTATTTTTCTTTGGATACAAATATTATTGTGTGGTTTTACTAGGTGATAGTTTTCGGGATCAATCTTTTCCTTTAAAGCATTGGTGCCATGTTTGCTGTTCTTCCATTTTTGCCATTCCCCAGGGCCTTACAGTTTTTCAGTACTGATTGTGTGTCCAGTAAATTCATCCAGTAGCTCGATTAATACCTTCAGATCTGTATTATCTTTCCTTGCCTACACCTCATTAAAGAATATATTTATTTTTAAAGAAGGTTGTCATCATCTCAGAATGTTCAAACTTGTCTTTATTTTTCTTGTCAGAGTAATTATAAAGAGAATTTCTTCACTTAGTGTTGCATAATCTCTTACAATATAATTTTCCTCATTAGGAGACAGACTGTGGCGCTCTTTTTAGTTTTATCACACAACATTTTCACACTGAGAACTCCCATTGATTATGCAGGATTATTAAAGGAACATAATACTAGCTGGAATGGTAGAAATGGCGCTTTCATGCAAGTATTTCTTTTTGCAAGATATACAAGTTCTTGGGAGTTGCAAAAGTTTTGCTACAGTTCAACTATCAGTTATGGAGACTTACGCAGGAATGTTAGGGTGCAGTTCTCTGGGCTGTGTTAAGTGGGATACAAATGAGATGATCACGCTAGCTTCTAAATCTTTCTTCTAAGATTATTTTACCAGGATGAATTTTGAAAATCCATTTTGCTTTCTTCTGGTGCATCTCTCTGTTGATTCTTAGCCTGTCTTTCTCCTCTGACAGCAGATGTACATTACTGATTTCCTTTGATTCTAGTCAGTTTAACATCCAGGATCTCCACTGTTTGATTCTTAGCACCTGAACTTCGGTATAGAAAGATAATTCTGATGCATAAAAGATTTGAGAATTTTGGAATCCGGTTTTGTTCCGATTTCGAGCACAAGCCTATCCCTGCATGACACCCCGAGCCTGTCTGTCTCGCAGGCGGCGGACCCTGGAAACCCGGGGTCTCCGACTGCAAGATAGTTGTCAGGCAGTTTTATTGCAGTGCTGTGAAAATTGAATTGCTTTTACAGACTGTTTGGATTTCAACAAATTGACTTTCACTTATGGAAAATGCCCTGTTGGAGGATTTTCAGCCTATTCTATTAATACTGCAAGGGAAAAACATAAACTGAAACAAAAGGAAATGTTTTAACTCTCTGACGAGCAAAAGCTTCATGAAAGCATTTGATTTCATGACGGCGCTTCTGCACAGGCTTTCCTTAAGATACACACACCCCAGCAGAAAATGTGGCCCACTGGCTTTCGTGAGCTGTTGTGAAAATATTTTTAAACAACTAAAAATTGTAGAAGCAAAATTGATTTAGCCTAGCCTGACTCCTTGCTACATTTTTGCTCCGCCTCTATGACCTTAAACTGCATCTGACTTCCTGGAGAATTAATGCTTGACTGAGGAAAAATTGAGTGAATACCTCAGTATTTGCTGTGTTTATAGCATACCTTAATATAATGCCTAGCTCTTTGTTAGGCGGACGATGAATAGCTTGGAGAATGGGTTATTAATGACTTTGCATTTGGTTTTGCCCCCCGATTGACCAAGACGGATACAGATTAAGAGAGAGCAAGCTGTAACAAAACATGAGGCTGACAGAATTCCTCTTGTGAAACTAAAACCAGGGTAGCAGAGAAGTGGGGGGAAGACCCAAGAGCCGTCAGCCGCCCTCCCTTTACTGACACCTCACACACAGCCCCCACAGCACTCTGATGGAGCATCAGGGCTGATTGTGGAAGACTTAAAATCCTCCTTGGGGCACACTGAGCAGGTGTTGCTCATTCCTAGTTGGGGCTATGAGGAAGCAGGCATAGAGGGGAAGGGGACTCTGGGTTACCCCACATCTTTCTGATGTTGCGGCTACCCAACAGTGTTTTGATTTTCTGAACTACCTGGGGACACCTGATGTGCTATGGATCATTGGGAGTCAATTGAGTGAGATCAACAGAAGAGGGAGTCCTGCTGGCAATGAACAGGAGCGGGGTGGTGGCAGGTGGGGACTCAGAGGCTGGGTTGCACTGTAAGGTGTTGCAAGCATGTGCGGTGCCTTCCATCACACGGCGTGGTGGTTGTTAGCAATCATAGTGCTGTTTACACAGTGCCCGAAGGGTGCTAGGTGCAACAAACATAACATCCTGGAGACCTCAAGGGGAATCCACTGGAGAGAGAAGCGCTGGGGGTGGGGGGAGAGAGAGGAGAGGGAAAGAGAAACAAGCCAGAAGCCACAAAAATGACATACAAAAAAAAAAATTGTTTTTATTTCTCATGTGCACAAAAAGAGAAAAAGAAAAGAGTCAAACAGAACTGAAGCAATGAGGAAAAGCCAAGAGTGGCTGCAGCAGCCTAGAATGGATATGACCCTGCACCTGGCACTGGCCCCCTCCCCTCCACGCTCTCATGTCTAGCTTAGCCCGGAAAGCATCGGCAGAGCTGCTTACGGTTGGATTTGTCATCAGTTCTGTAATCGTCATTGTTTGGTCCCTCCTTCCTGCTTTGCAAGTTTGCCACCGTCCTGGGCCCAGCCAAGGAGCACACTGTGGTGTTTGTGGGGTCCCTCAGAAGCCCTCATTCTGTCAATGCCAAAGGGGGCTGCTATGATTCTTATTTCTTTTCCCAGAGGGGTGCTTTTCCTTAGGGAGAAAAGGGTGGGGTTTTTCCAACAGTTCAGCAAACCAAAAATTCCTTTAGGAAAATGTTTATGAGCATATATATAATTATATACTCAAAAGGAGAAAGAGGTGCAGGTTTTTTTGTTTTCCTTTTGTTGTTTGTTTAACATCCTCACACTCATGTTGTGATAAATTCCGAAGTCTTACTCTGAATTTGAATCATCGCTACTGATGGGTCAGAAAGCATGCAGACTTCCCCCTGTTTCCACAGCAGGGCTCATTGCCACCGACCCTCCCCAACATATTTACAGGTCACAAGGGTGTCAGCTTTAATGCATCCACCCTACGCAAACCTCCCTCCTTCTTGCCCCACATCCCATTGGGCCAAAAGGACATGGGAGCTTCAGAGAACAGACCTTGAATTTGCTGCCCAGTTTTAAATGCCATGGTCCCTGTTGCTTCCAGCGAAGCATGCCATTTGAGAACTCACGAGACTCCTCCCCTGCAAAAAAATGGTGAGAGAAGGAGACCCAGTGACACAACATTTCTGCTTGGTCCGTTAGATAAAGCAAACGTAGCAGCAGAGCTAAGAATGATAGGAGAAGAAAGAACTGAAGGGAGAGCTAATGAAGAAAAATAAAGAAACAAAGAATGATCTGTGAGAAAAAGGAAAAGAGAGAAATGCAATGGAAACATTCATTATTATTCAGAATAATACTTAACACTTTGATAGAATTTTCTTTCCAGGATCTCAAAGCACTGAGCCGGTGCTAATTAATTCAGCTGTGCAATCCCCCTGTGAACTAGGAACTATTGTTATTCCCATTTTACAGAAGATTGGAATTGAGGCATAGGGGGGAAATTGGACTTGACAAAGGTTCTCTAGAGCCATGAGGAGAATCGGGGAGTTTGAGTTCCCAGACACCTGCTCTCATATCAGCAATGCTGTTCCCTCTCTGGATAGAAAAGTGCATTGGGAATGAAGAATAATAAAAGAGAGAGAGAGAGAAATGGAACAGAAAGAGGGTGTGAGAAAGAAATGGGAGAAAGGGAAGAGACAGCAGAATGGAGGAGAGAGATGTGAGTCATAGACTTCACTGAATTTTGCATAGTGATTTCTTCCTCCAATTCATTTTTTCCTGTAAAACTTTTTTTAAAAAAATGAAAAAAAAAAATCCACCTATAGCAAAGCAACTGTTGGCCTGTTGGGGAAGGGGTCCTTCCAAGGTTTGGCTGTTCCCTCAGGTTCTGGATTTGTGCTGTGCTTTATTGAACACATTGTTTTGTTTTCAGTGAGCACAACGAGACTTGCACAGTACAGACAGCGTGTTCCTTATCTACAGGATGAGACGAGGCTGTTTTAATAACTACCATGATGAAGATGGAGATGAACTTATATACAAGAGGAATTGCCTTCACATTACACACATTATCTTCCTACAAAGCAGCAATTGTTTTTGCAAATAACATAATATTAAATAATTGGTAGAATTTTTGCGTTTCCTGCATAGTCCAGTCTAATGGAATCTATATGAATATTGATGGTTTTCTTCTGCATAATATCACCACATAAATCCCCATGTCAGCTACTAGACTTCAGCTATAATACTGCTTTACAATGCATCCACCGACTGTAAATCAAAACAACCAACACAAGAAACTCTTTGGCAAATGTAATTCAGTACATTCGCATGGGGTCTACAGATGGTGGTGGAAGAGGATTAGACTGCCCAGTCCTTTGCATAATTCTGCTTTCCTTTTAATTTTCCTGGTCGAACTACATACCGTACTTATGAACTTTCCAGACCAATCCAATGCCTGGTGGAAATCCTCTTTGATCAGCGGAGTTACACCAACAATGGATTTGGCCCTCCGAGGGTCAAATCAAGCCAGCCATGAGTGAGCCAACCAAATCCTGCTTTCATACCCTAGCTTGTGTCTCAAGTTTAGCGAAACACCATTATAAAAATAAGCATTTCTGATCTGCTAGCTTCTCTTGAGGTGGCCCCTGGGCTGCAGGTTGCCAAGTGTGAGGCGTGACAGTCTCCTTTTCTCTAGCCTCCTCAGGAGATTCCCCTTGCTGGTCCTGGGATTTACTACTGCCTCTGCCCCGACCACCTACTGAGTGAAACTGGGTGGTGCACAAGAAGCGCAAAGGCTGAACTGGGAGACCAAAAGGGAGACTTTACTAACAGGGTCCAGCATCTATCCGGTGTCCGTGGAGGAAAACAGAAGGAGTGTTGAAAGTAAATTTATAGAAATTACTCAAGAGTTTTCTCTCGTATAGAGTAAGATGAGATAACGGGCCAAATTCTGGTCTCGGTGACAGTGTAACAACTCTGCTATTTGCAGCAGGTTACTCAGGGGTAAGACATGCGGAACAACACTTTTAGTAGATCAGGAGTAACCTCTTTGATTTTATTCTGTACAGGAACAGATTTTAGCTCTATATCTTCTATGTAAACATCCCCCCCCCCAAATACCCTTATCATTTGGGCATTCTGTTAAAGAAGACACAGACCTATAATCAGCTAGAGCCATGCAAGGGCTAAAAGTGTTAGGTGAAAGGGGCCTTTGGGATCAACACAGCTGTTTACTGATGATGGATTTCATACATACAAGTTAAACTTGGAGACAGAATACCGAGTCCACAACCACATCTCCTCTGAGGCTGGGAGCTCTGGATTTTATACATAATGTTGGCTGTACAGATTGCTCCGCTGTTCACTTTTATGCCCTTCGGGGGTTTGATTCTCAATCCTGTCTTTGTCCATGGACAGTAGCCCACGAGTTTTATCTGAAACCTCTCTAAAACAACAAGGATCTATTTTGGCAGACTTGATGCCCTGGGGACAGGCTATAGCTGCATTCATGTTTTCTTTGAGTATTTTTTAGGAAGTGTCAGTGCAAGGAACAGTTTATGAGTTTGCTGACGATACAGGAGTAATAAGCATTTCTATTGACAGTTAGCCTTTTGCAGAACAGTGTTTGCCAGTCACTTGGGAACCAAAAAGAGCAGAGAATCCCTAGAGAATCATCAAGTGAGCATTTGGGATAAGGGGTAAATATTAGGGTGCACAATATAGGATTGAAGATGAAAAGATGGGGCTGTATGTTGGGACTGGCTGGTAGGATGCAGGCATATGGATTTGAATGGAGGCCTATAAATTAGTAGGTGTATGAGCAGATGGACTGGGGATCAAAGGGGGCCCATATAGCAGAGCTATAGTGGTTAGGAAATCAGGTGTTGGGCACAGGTAATGAGGCTGTTGTCACCGGCTGTGGAGATCTGGAGGATGGGTGTTGGGTATATCTAAAATTGCGAAAGTTGTGTTGTGGATGATCTGGAGTCATCACGGGTAAAGGGGTTAAGGTAAAAGGAGCGGCGGCTAAGGGCTAGGGAACCAAGCAATAATCCCAGCCAATCCTGAATTTGTCCATCTCAGTCTCAGCTGTCCAGAGGGCAATCAGATGGGCCCACATGAAGCCCCACACCTTCCTTTCCACCACACAGCGCAGTTAGAGCGCAGCTGGGCTTGTTTTCTTTGTTTGCCAACCAGTGACATGGAAAACGTTTGTTGACTCAGAGTGCTTTTTTTGTCGACTGATGTGTTTGGTAACTTTGTCAGATGTGACTTGTCCACACTGCTCCCCAGAGACAGGATTTGGGAAAGGGGGAGGAGGAGGAGGCGACAGGGGTGGAGCTGACATCCAATCCTCTCCAATACCACCATCCCATTGTAGTGCAAAACAGAAAGGAAACAAAACCCTAGAGTGAAAGAGGAGCATCAAACGTCAGAGGAACTCGTCTGCCATTCAGGTGGCGGGGAGGGATGGGACTTGGAGTTTTATTTTTTAGGGTTTTTTAATTATTATTTTGGTTTTTTTTGTTGTTTTTGTTTGCTTGGGTTTTTTAGAAAATTGGGGATTTGTTTTTGTTTTTTTTTTTTCCTTTTTACAGACCTTCATGACAAAGCATAAAAACACAGTTATATTTATATATCTATTTATATATTTCTTCATTTCGTCGGTTGGTTTGTAAATGTTGCTCCATCCTCCTGTCTGAGCTGATTGTGTGTCACAGAAATTGTGGGTGTATGTGTGAGGTTCCTCCCAACTCTGGCCTGCAAAGTCACCACGCTTGGGGTGCAGCCAACTATGGGGGAAGCCACGTTGGAGAGCGGGGATGAGGTGCACAGAGAACCCCTCGTGGGGTGCAGATAGTTACTTGGTCCTTTTCTTCATTGCCAGATGGGCCAGGTCTCTGTACTGCCATCTCTGCTCTAACCAGACTGTTCCCTCTGTCCTGGGAAACAGGGTGAGCATCACAGGTGTTACACGTGTTGAAGAGTCCACCACAGAAGAACATATCTTTGGGGAACAGTGTTTCATGAGCGGCGTTCTCCCCTGCTTCCCCCGGCCCTTACCGCTCCCAGAAGAAGAGGGTCCTGTAAGGCAAAGGTTGCCAGCTGCATTGCTTCCGAGTCCCCCTGAAGTCCTGGAAGCCCCTGGAAGGGGACTTCGCGTGGCTGAGCTTTGCCCAGGCGCGGTGGAGGGCTCCCGCAGGAGAGGCCAGTTGGCCGCAGGCTCTTCCCAGCGTGGGGGGAGCGGTGGGGGCGGAGGGCAGGGGGAGGGTGGGGGGGTCTCAGTCTCGAGTGGTGAGCGCTTGGTCCTTCATGGTGAAGAGGAAGGAACTGGACTGTGGGGAGGAACGGAGAAGGTCTCTTCACCCTTCCCAGGGATGGAGGGAGGTGATCAGACAGGTACAATGTGGAGGCCTAAGCTGTCGCCCTGCAGTTTCATGTGGTTTCCATGGTAACTAGTGGCGGTCATAGGCAGCGGCAGCAGTGGGAGGTGCGGAGCCCCGGGATGTGGCACTATAATAATAAGGGGAACCTGAAAGTTAACACAGGAGAAGAATGGACTGGTTGAAAGGACAAACAGTAAAAAAAAAAAAATTAAATAAAATAAAAAAAATAAAACAATCAAACGAAGAAAAGCAACAAAGGAGAACTGGAAAAAAAAAAAAAAAGAAAAGAAAGGAAGAAAGAAAAGGAAAGGAACCAAAAGAACAAACTTGGGGACTCAGCTCTTGACAGGATTAGGGAAAGGCAATTAGCAGAAGCCAGCCAAGAGCCGCATTTCCATGGATAGACGCTACCGTGGCCTCTGGCTCTGAAGCCACTCTACAGGAAGGAGATCCTTTTGCTCCTTCTGACCATCAGTAAGTTGCTCAGAGGGAACCCCGTGAGCATTGCGGCCCAGACACACCACACCTGATCTGCGGCCACAAGGAAACTGTCAGGGCCAGATGTTCTGAGCATACCTGACAAAGTATAGCGGGTCACTTTTAAAACCAGGAGGGGAGAAGTCAAACAAAATTACGATGTTTTATTGCTTGGGATTTTGGTCACATTTGGCATGAAAGCTCTCTAGATAGTTATTGAATGTGTGTTAAATAGTGATTGATTATTAAGATCACATTTACTGAGGTTTAACAACACTGGAATAAAATGTGCATCTATTATCCAGTTGTTAAACCTCAGTAAATATATAGGTAATAATCATAGCTGATTTATTTTACATATAATAAATCTCTTCCTATTCCCTTGCAAAGAAATGTTGTGTTAGAAGATACGGTCTTATAGGAGTTTTTTTTTCCCCTCTGAAAAAAACCAGACTATTTCTGGGCATATTAGAGTCACTGAAGATAGATATATCCCTGCAAGAAAACTCTGCTGGCTACTACAAACCTAGTGTTGCAGCCTGTCTCCTTCTCCTGCTCCGGACACTGTTCCAATGGGTCCAGTAGGAAGAACTTCTGTTGGATTTCCAGATTCCCAGGAACTGATGGTGGGTTTAACTTGGGAGAGGAGTGAAAACCTCATCTGGATTTTTAATCAGACCTTGAATTGATGCTGAGTGCAGCCTAAGAGAGTAGCAGGACCTGAATTTAACTTCTGATCTCATCTGGAATAAACTGTGGCTGCAGGCCATGGGGAAGACAGCTGAACTGGAATTCTGAGCTGTCTCACATAAGAGGAATCGGCTTCAGAACAGATACAAAACACGCGTGAGGTATATACCCATCTAGACACTGGACTCGAGAGTGAGGAAAAAGGCCTCTCACTTGGCTGAATACTTGAAAGCCCTCTTCAGAAACAAACAAACAAACAAAAAAAAAACAAACAAAGAAAAGAAAACAAAGAGACAAACAGAAGGAGCGCGAGGCTGGGGGTGTGCTGTGGGAAAGAGGTACTCACTTAGTAATGCAGGGTTGCTGAACCGCCAGGCCTCGTTGTAGGTTGTGTACTGAGGGTGGCTGTAGGGGTTCCCTGAGAACTCGCTCCCTGGAAGAAAGCAGGGAAGGTGTGGAATACAGTTAAGATTAAAGATTTATATCTGCTGTTACGTCAAGCCAGTGTTCGTGTTGAATCCATATGCCAGCAGGAAAACTAGCATATCTAGCTTCCTTGCCCAGCTGGGACTGTGCCCTTCAGGACACTGTAGTGTTTGTTCAGTGCAAGGTTGCTTACCCATACAATTAAAAATAATAAGATTGACCTCTTCAAAAATCAAGAAATGAGTTTAAAATAATGAAATTCAATAATACAAGTAAATAATTAAACTGGTTTATTTTTCATTGCTTTCTGGCTTCTGATTCTCATGTTGCAGTAGGATTGTATATGCAAGCTTTTTCTGCAATTAACCATCAGCTTTCTTTTAAATAAAATCTAAGGTTCTCCAGTAGTGTCAAGACAGCAGGTATGGGAGTTTGACAGGACAAACTCACAGTAAACTCACTGGAACTAGCAGTGCTGTTGATGGCAATATGTGTTGCTAAGTTGTGTTCGTAGGGTACTGAGGGTGATGATGTATTTGTGGAGAAGAGTATCATTCGTTATTGAAAATGTTCTGACAGTAGGGTGGGCTTAAATATAAAACAAAATGAAAAACATATTAATCACTCTTTCTTACTCCATATGATGGTGTTAGTCAGAAAAGTGATTCATATATGATGAACCCCACCTTTGTGCTTAGTGAGTGAGTTACAGAGAAAACTTACTGAATTTCAGCGCTTTAGGTGCTATTCTGAATCTGAAAGACAAACTGGGCTACAGCTCCCTTTTTCACATTCAGTAGAATGGGCCCAAACCAAAATACTTGTGAGCTTTGGGATCTAATAAGCCTCTGACCCAAGATTTGAATGTTGTAGTCTTCCTAAATATTCAGTTTTATTGTGCATAAGGCACTGACTCTCATTTTCTAGAAGGCTGTGCAGGGCTAAGGGAATTCTGTTTGGTAACTGAGGAGGTATGGTGCTGCATTGAAAATAAATAAATCTCCCAAAACTTAAAAATATATGATTCTGTTAAGTAAAAGCATGCTATTATCTGATCATAACCTCAATTTAATGCAGTACCAACAGGCTGGGGACGATTAGGGACATCTGAAAGGCATTATGCACTTAGAAGACAGTGAAAGAACAGCGTGATTATTAGCTTCTGGTCCGCCCTGAGGCGGAGGTGGAGTTGTTACAGCAGAAGTGTTCAGAAAGCACCTGGGGTTCCTGCTAGATACCACAGAATAGGGAAAGAAGGCAATGCAAGACGTGCTGGATGCCTGCGATACAACTACCAAAGAAATGTCAATTAATTATACTGTAATCTCTGCAAATCTCCCCTCACCGGAGAGTTAAAGCCAAACCCACAGATTCTCAGATGGTGGAAATGAAGTCTGTTGAAATCAGGGGATTTGGACTGGTTTAAACTTGAGGAGAATCTGTCCAGCCTTTTTTTTTTTTAAGACACTCAGGGTAATAACAAAAGTAGTCAGTACGAAAACATGTATGTATCAAAACCAATCACCATCCAAAGGTATTTTAGACACAGTAGGTTTTAGTTTCAGCATAAAACCTTATTTTGTGTGACAGACCTTGCTAAATACTGTTTTAATGATAATAACTCAGCGTATTTCCATATCTAGAAACACCCTGCACTGAAAATCCTGACAGCTAGCTGGGAAGGAATATGTGAAACCTGCTAAGGTGACCAAGATGCTGTGGGATAGGATACAAAGGCAAAAAGCAATGTGTAGTCCCCATTTATCTCTACTGAAGTGACTTATCTGTGGGATATACTGGAATGAGTTTGCCTCCCAAAGAAGGAAAAAAACTATCCAGATGAGAATTTCCGCTTTGAAATGCCTTATCTAAACATTGCTTCTCTGCATGGAGAGAAGTTGTTCTGATATTTCAAAGCTTCTCTCTCACCCTCTTCTGAGTTGTCACTCTAAACTGTTTACAGTGTTCCTAAAGCACGGGTTAAGCAGAGGAGAAAGAGCCCCAGCTATGGAGAGCTGGGGAGGAGGGAGGGCAGCCACTGGAAACAGTGTTTATTGACGAGGAGTGAAAGCATGCATGCAGCAGGATAATGAGCTTTTGAGCTCAACTGTGACCAAGAGGAACTGAGCTATCGCCTTCCCCGATCACTAATGAAACAAGTGTAATTTCCTCATCAACATTGGATTCTGTTTAACGACTCCCTGCCGTTGCCATCACCAGCCCTCTGCAGGCTCTACGCTCCTCTGTGTAAACTGCAGTTCCCTTCAGCGGATGCTCGCTTCGCCAAAACAGTTTGCAGAAACTTGATGGACTTTCTGGGGAAGAGGAAGAATTGGGACGGGGATCAAAGGTGCTCTGTTACCTGTGTGGGAAACACCTCTCAGGTGCACAGGTTAAGCGTAGCACAATACCTGATTAATCCTTCTTTGAGTGACTAACCCCTGCTTTTTCAAGTGTGTGCTCAGAGACTACTGGCTTTCATCCACATCTACAGCCTGGGACCTGAAGTTACAGGCACGGGCAAGTGCAGGATATATATCTTACCACATCATCCCCATAAACCTCAGAGATAGTTGCATGCATGACTGACCACGTTGCATGGACATACTGCTACTGGAGACAAGCTCTTCTCTAGACTATACAAGCAGAAGTCTAGTGAAAGGTTGTCATGGATAGAACAGAGCAGTTTTGGTTAGCACTGGTCAAACAATCTTCTCAGAAACAGTTTTCCACTGGAAAATGCTGTCTCATCGAAATGGAAATGTTTTGCACGAGCTTGTCGGCTTCAATGGAGCTTTGGAAAGAAAAGTTCTGAAATGATTGCAAATTGAAACAAAGTATTATGTTTCAACTTTCTTGTTTTGTTTCATTTTGCCTTTCTCATCTCATTTAATTTCCTTTCAACTCTTTTATTATTTTAATACGTTTTGACATCTAGAACATGTTGACGTTATTGAAATGTTTCATCCTGATGTTTGCAAATTGAACTATCTCAAGGTTCTGACTCCTCATCCCAATGTGAGTTGAAAACAAATGTCAAAAAATCAGAGTTTTGCATGGGTTGGAAATTCTGCTTTCTGACCAGTTCTATATTTGGCTCTGCAGCTTTATTTAGAGAAGACAGAGCCTCTTTCTCATATTCACTCACATCTGGACAATAAGGTTTGTTTGCGTGTCAGTATGTTTCTGAAAGACACTCCCTGAGTGGTCATCTTGTTGGCTTCTTGTTTCCACTGTAGTTAAAGCACTGACCCATGATCCTTCTTGGCCTGGGGGCATGTAACAAACCATTGGCAACATCATATTTGTTTTCTCTGTTCAACCTGGACTCTTAACAAAGGTTGCAAGCAAGCACAGAGGATCGATCTCATGAGGCCTATATTCTGTGCAATTTGTGCTCTGGGAACTTTTACTAACAGTATTTCTTGGTATCTGTATTTAAATCTTGGCACGTTTAGTCTTCTAATACAGAAACCATGAGGCATGAAGTGAGCCTAGCAGGTGGCAGGTTCAGAACAAATAAGGGAGGTAGTTTTCACACAATACGTAGTTAAGCTACAGAACTTCTTGCCATAGGTTGCTACAGATGTTAAAGGCTTATATGGGTTCAAGAGATGCTGTTTAAGTTTGTAGAGGGGAAACCTATTGCAGGTGTTTAATATTAAATAGAAAGGTACTAAGTCTGGCTTACGCTAGGAGATCTTTTGAGAAAGTACCGATACATGCTTGCTCTACTCTTACACCCTTCCCCAGGCATTCACTTTTGGCTCCCAACAGAGAGTAGTGGCTGCAGAGATTTGCAGTGTAACCCATTAAAGCCAGGTCTCTTATGTTCCTTCCCAGGAAGCCTCTTTGTCTCCAGCTTGTTGGCTTCAGCCACATTAGAAGACAGGAATAGAAGGGCTGCCAGGCTGGGTCTGACCAGTGGGGTATGAAGGAAACAGCCAGAACTTGATGCGCTGTGGAAGGATGCAGTGAGTACTGCAGGATGCCCAAGCAGGCCACCGGAAAAAATCCTCTAATTGAATGTTGACATCAGATTTAATACAAAGCTATCCATTTCACTTGAATAACCTTTTTTTCTTTGAAGCATAGCTCAACTTTTTTCTTTATCATCCTGTTCCTTTTCTTTTTGGGGGTATTTCTGTGTTTTTGGGGACATTTGTGTCTTATGGATAAGTAGCTGAAATATCCTATTCTTGGACAAGTGACCCCTGTGATTAGTGGTCTTAAAATTTTTGTCCCAGTTTAGATGTCAGTATCATCCTTGCGATGAGGATGTTAGACTTACATAACAGTCATCAAACAGTTGAGAAGTTGAGAACAGTTAGACGTTGAGAAGAGCCTGTTTTTTAGAAGTACTTATTCAAAGAGCCAGCTATTTTGGTGTTATTAACCATTTCTATATGCCATGACCTTCTATAAGTTCTGACCTGTAACTGACTTAAATGTTGGCAATTGAGTCTACCTACTGTTACTGCATGTGGGTTTTTAATTGATGTATATTGTCTTAGTGCTTCTCTGATTCTGCAGCCAAACGACCTCCCTGAAAAATTTAGTGTAGAAGGATATGCCCTAAAATTTGCCAACTCGGCACCACCCCAAAAATTCAGCAAGCTGGTCAACTATACCAAGGGACTAAGGTGGGGGTGAGGAGGGACCAATCCACTATCTTTTCCTGATCTGGAGGTCAATCACATCATCTTCACAGCACAGCCCGAGATTTTGTTGTGCCTTAGGATCATAAGCAGTAGGTAGCTTGTTAGCTCTGGAATGTGACTATAGGTATTAGCCAGTTTCATGGTATATAAGTAGTGATTTGTCATTTAAAGATGTTAAGACTCTGTCCTGCAAACATTTCCTGCCAGTGATGTTTTCACTGTCGTCACTGCAGTGTAAGTTTGTTTAGCTAGCTGTTCTGAGGTTTGGATGAGAGTTAAGTTAGGCTTTCCACTCATAGCCCTTGGCAAATCATATCGTAGTGATTTAAGAGCTTTCTGTCCTCAGCTCTCTGCTGCTTCAGTTCTGGAGTCATCCCTCCAGTAGCAGAGGTTGTAGAATGGATTGTGTACCTGCTCGTTAGCCATCATGACTCACAACCCAGGGCGGTAACATAAACAGAAATCAGCAGCAGATGAAGTTCTGAGCTACCATGGCTGAGAAATGAAAATCCTGCGTCTTCATTTATCTACTGGGGTAACTGTCACCAGAGGAGTGCAGAATAGAGCCTGGAGAAACAAACTCTTCAGTTGCCCTAGGGTAAATGGTCCTCTCTTCTCCCTAAACACTGGGAGAATCCATTTGCAAAGAGAAAGTATTTCTCCAAAGGTGCTGGGTAGCAAAGAAACAGCTTGCCTTTGGATGTAGGATTAGGTGTATAGTTTCTTAGATCGGAGGCACTATCTTACAAACAGGAGGTGGGTAAGTAGTCAGTTGTTGAAAGTGAAGAATTAGTTTCTCCCTGAAATGCTGTTAATCGTTGCTGAGTTCTTAGCTAGTTTAGGCTGTGGATAGTAGGTCTCCAAAAATTGCAGGTATTAAATTACCATTGATGATTTTCAGTTTGATGTCCTGGCTTTAGATAGAAGGTAAGTTGTTACCCTAAGTTAGTGGGTAGCTGAATATCCTGAGCCACGAGCAGTACATAATAATCTGCACGGGTCATTGGAAAATAATTACATTAGTTAATGAATACTAAGGTTAATTAATTACCTATTAATTGCCACAGGTTATAGATAGCTAGTTGCCCATAGCAGCAGTGAATCAGTTACTAGGGGGAAAGAGATACAGTACACAAAGGGTTGTTAGCTACATTGGTTATAGGCACCTGATGATTTCTTTATGAAAAGAATAGACCTTAATACCAGCAAAGCCAACCGTGAGAGCTCTTACAATGCTAGTACACATGCGTGCACCGTTACTGAAGTCTGGAGGCTGACTTACCAGGAACCATTCCTGCAAGAGTTGAGGTTGGGTAGCTGCCTTGTCCAGTTGGGGGAACATGGGGTGGGTATCCAGGCAAGGTGGTGCTTGCCATATCACGACCTGGAAAGAAAAAGAATCAGGACAAGTGATCAATAGGGATAAGACCTTTCAATATTGATTTGATATCACCTTTTGTCCCACTGTCACATGACTAGCAGCTTGATAGGCAAGTGCTGTGCAGCCTTCTCTCACATAAGTGCTGTCCATCCGCTGAAAAATTTGGGTGAAGATTGTGGCACTTTTGATCTCGTACTCTAAGGATGGATGTTAAAACTTAGCTTTGTGAGGCTCAAAAGAATTTGTTTTGTTTCATTGTAGATTTTGGATCTATTTTAACTAAATCAAAATGGCCCCAAGCTGCACAGAGAATAGCAGAATATTGGTTGCCAGAGTAGCTGAGGTCCTGTCTATATGCAGTGGATGCAGTTCCAAAACTGTGGTGATGTTGCTTTAGGGCATGATCAATGTGCAAGGCACTAGAAAGCGATCCAAGAGCTCTCTCTGCCTGTCTCTCTTCCCACCTCTGCCATTCACCTGCTGATGATTTTAGGCAAGTCACTTCACCTCTCTGTGCTTCTTTTTATGCTGCAAACTCTTTGGTGCAAGGGCACGCTTTTAGTACATTTGCACAGTGCTTAGCATGAGATCAATACTAGCTGGACTCCTTCCAGGTGCTGGTGTAATATACATAATAGTGGGATAATGCAAATTAGTTTGAGTCCCACTTCATTTTTATCACAGATGCAAGTTTTTGGTAGTAATACTTAAAGCTGTGATAACTTTGCTCCACCAAAGAAGTAGAGAGGGGTGTGGACTGGGTGGATGATTGTAGTTTATTTTTCATCTCTTAGGAAGTGCAGCTGGAGGCTTCTTGGTTGATGCCAGAGGCATTTCCTCATTTGGACTGGTTAGCCTGAAAATGGGCCAGCCAGAAGGGCATTTGCTGTTAGTGCTTATTGCATTTTAAATGAACCAAAATCATCTCAGAAGCTGCTGGGAGTTTCAAGCCAAAACAAAAAAAAAAAAAAAAAAAAAAAAAAGAAGGAAGACTAAATAAATTAAGATAATCTTTTCCCCACAGCTGCTGGGAGATTTACAGCTCAACCTCCAATGCTGCTTACTGAGATCTCAGCCTGTTCCAGGCATCCAAAGCCTTTCACATTCCCTAGGTGAGCTGTAGCTCACCAAGAAGCTCGTGCCATTTGTTGTTCTTTTGTTAAATTTTGTCTTTGCTGTCTGTTCTAACTGGAGGGCTGGAGTCTGGTTCGCCTTTAGAAGTGACAGGTTAAGTATGGCCCATTAACACCACTGGAGTCACTGGAACTGTGCTGGGATATGCCAATGAAAGAAGAATAAGAGTTGCTTTAGCTCTACTAGTGGCAGAATGATAGCTGATACAGCAGGCCCTGGAACAAGCATGAACCTTGGCTGGGGAATCAGGAATAAATAACAGTTACACAGCAAAGCAAAAACTAATCAACATGGAGCATTAACCTGAAGGGAGGAAGTTTCTCTGGGATGAGGTAGGCTAAACCAGTGTCACTGCTTTCATAGGTCTTGACCAAAGATTACTGAGGTGATTTGCTCAAGAAAAAATAAATGCAAGTTCATTCTTTCTCCCTGAAGAGGTTCCTGATCAGTGGCTGATGTTCCTAGCTCACCTCCTCTTAGTTAATGGCACAGAACTACCAGACAACGGCTGAGCCATTTTGCAGCCACTCCCCAATATTGATAAAAAAAATGTATATAATGCCTCAGGGATTTATATTCTACACTCTTCTACTCTTTTATCACCATCATTCCTTTAGTGATTTGTAGCTGTGTGTTAAGTGTGTTAATCTGTATGATTAACACCTACTAGATGTAGTTCTTTTTTTTTTCTCACATTCTTTTTAAGGCAAGAAAGTTTTATGCTTAAAATTCATGTTCTTTTGGTTTCATTTATTGGCTAGCCTGAGAAATAACAACAGGTGATGAGTGAGAAAACAGTGTCACTGAAAAGTTAGAGAGAACATTATGTAGCAGCAGGCAAAATTAATTCATTTTGACACTTCCATTCAGGTGGGAACACATACACACTCACTCTGCTACTCAATCTATGCACATACGCCCCTGTGTTTTTATTCAGACATGAGCACACAGAGGCTGATGTTCAAAACTCAGTGTGCAAAATTCATTGGCAAGTGATCACCTGTCAAAACCCCAATCTTGAAAAAGAAGATAACAAACAAATACAGTATCAGCAACATGAATAAGAGTCCCACAGAGAGACTCTTACAATGCTATTACATACAAGCCAGGCCCCTTCCATTACCTCCTCTCATTACCAACAGGTAGACAGGATTATTAAATTCTTGTACTCCAGGGCTATGGCAAAGCTAGCACCTATCCTGCTCGTAACATTCTTCCAACTCCAGTCATTCTCCCTTCTCCAAGAGCCTTCTGAGTGAGGAACAGCACCTTCATCACTGTGACATTCTTTGAGCTTTTGATCGCTTTCTCCCATGTCTCACTCTCCATAAGGGTCCTAAGGGAGGTGCCTCTCCTGAAACACAGTGCCTTCTAGGCTCGAGGGCGGTCATATACGACTGCATCCCCAGAGAACTATATTGTTGGAGAGAGTCTGTTAGGAGACTCCTTGGCTCGGGAAGTGTCCAGAACTCAGAGGCTTTTATTGGCTGCAGTAAGATTGGACCAAGGCAGCATTATGAACACAAAAGTCTTCTCTGCTTTTACTTGCTGCTTTCCTACAGGGAGGTTTAGAAATGCAGATCTCACCTGACAGGACAAAGGGAGGATATTAGGTCAAAAGAGAAAAATAATACAGGAACATGAAGGAGGTAGAGGTAAGTTGTGTTTCCTGAGCATTAGGAACTGTGGTCTGCACTAACACTTTGTATGTTCTGAAAAAGCCCAAATTATGTTCTTTGACAGTGGAGTGACAACAGCCCCAGCAGTCACCTAAAATGATACCCTCTATTTCATCCAAACCACCCCGAGCTGCTGCAGCAATGTTGCTTCAGCCACCTTGCACAGGAGTTTCCCCTAGTATCTACCTGAAATTTGACTTTTCTCCCCATCCTCCCCTCCACCGTACTGCTCCTAAGGGCTGCCATCTTCTGCAACCTACTTCTTTACTTCTGTCCTTCCCTTAAAAGCCACCTATCTCAGGTCTGTATTCCTTTGGCTGTAAGACGTCATAGTCTCTCACCCACCCTTCCTGGTCTTGACATTCAGACGTGATGCCCTGTTTCTTAACTACTTCGTCTGCTGTGAGAAGGCACCAGCTCACAGCGACACTCTCAAACCAGGTAACTCAAATATTGCTCACAACACAGCTATGGCAGTGCTCACCAACCACCTACGGATTTATCTAACTTAGTAGTTTGTACAACCTGTGCTGAGTGACCCTATCAGTCCTGGAGCTGGGCTAGGTTATTCAAGCTGCTATGACCTACCTTAGGCTAGCACGCAGTACCCTCGCCGGGTACTGTACTCGGGGGCATTATGGCTATTGAGGCAGCACAGGATTTTGCTGTTTCTATACTAAGTCCCAGACCCATCCAACTGGGACACCCAGTCACTTCTAGGTAGTTACAGCATCTTTTCCCATTGTATTCTAAAAAAGGAAGGACAGGCATGAAATCTTTTTGTGACTGTCCACAGAGCTGAGGACACATGCTGCATACACAGAATTGGAACATGGTTGCTCTGGTTCCCACTTGCACTCAAAGAGCTTGCAGCGTTTACTGGTCTCCCCATCAGACGAAACTGAACCCCTTGCCTGCAGCATCCCCACTGAGTTTGTGGCCAAGGCCGGTTACCTGCTATCAGAGGCTGGCTGCTGGACTGCCCAAAGTGGGCACCATGATGAAGGAAGGCACTGTAGCAAGGCGTGGACGCATCGTCTGAAAGGGCCATGTGGAAGGGCTGAAGATCAGCCTGCCCAGAGCCGACCGGCGTGGTGGGGGTGAAAGGGGTGAGAGAGGCTCCATGAGGCTCTTGCTTTATACTGAGGGGAGAGGAGAGGTTTTCTGTGGTAGGGTAAGGGATGGACACAGACAGACAAAGGGAACAGGGGGAGGAAGAGGAGGGTGGGGAAGGGAGGAGAGGAAGAACAAAATGGGTAAATGAAAATGGAGTGGTTAAAATCTACAGGGAAATTAATTTAAAAACAAAAATAAAAATAAAAAGGTTAGGAGTAGATCAGAGGAGCCAGTGCTGAGACAACAGCAGTAAACGCACCCGGGGGCTAGGCTCTGACCGCAGGGATGCCTCTGCAGGGGCAGCAGGAGATGAGGAGAATGGAGTGCAGTGGCAGATGGGAGGAATGGGATGCAGGAAGAGGAGAGGTGAGGGAGGGAACATGCAGGAGAGGGAGGACAGGAAGAAGCGTGGGGTTGGGAAGGAGAAGAATGCTCTGAAGCTTCTGTGCTCCCTTTCCTGCTGCTTCCTCTCCCTGGCTGAGGGCATGTGAAGATGCTATGCTTACACAGTTTGGCCCAGGGAATTATACCACTTTATCTCTTCAAACCCAAGGTAACCTTCCCCAGGAGAGCAGTGTGGTTATGAGCATCTATTAAACAGGATGCTCAGTGTAATGGCCAAAGCTTCTCAAGCCAAACTCTGTAAAAGGTTTAACAAAAAAGGTGTAGCTGAAGTTTGAGGTAGTTAAAATAAAAATGGGACCATGTAATTTATAGGTGTATAAACAGATAGATCAATCAATTGATCTTATTCACAGTGGCACACTTTGGAGCTTTAACCATAAAAACAGTCAGTACTGACTCTGTTTGTTCCCAGAGTATAGCACTGCCAGGCAGGTACCTTGACAGAGAGATACAATGGAGGAGAGGAGACGTGGGGGACTTATAAAAGGTCTCATTTTCGATTGTTTGCATTGGACCTCCATTTCTGATGTGCAGATTTGCAACTGCTCCTAACTTGGCTGCCAAGTAAGAGGTTTGGGAATTGGAGAACTGTGTGACCTAAAGCATGGGTACTCCAGAACACCCACTGTTGTTGGGTCAGCAGTAATAGAGTCCTGTATTTGAACACCTGAAAGAGAAGTATGGATGATGTGATCAGATCCGATCCAAATCATCTAGCAAACCATCCACCCTCAGGTAAACAAATTAAAGCCAATAAATGAAAGCCATCTCTCTGCCGTGATGGCAAGTGTTGCCAATGGCCTATGAAATAAGTTAGTTCTGGTGGTTTTGATTTATACAGAGAAATATAAATGTGACATATAATTAGGTCATAAATCTGACTTCATTAATGTAGAACTGGCTTAATTAACTCTAGGCACCTTATTGTGAGGCTGCAATGCTCACCTAGACAATAAAGGGCTGGGCAGTTTCTATCTGTGAATGCTGTTTATCCTGAGGCATTTGTTTCCTAAAGGTTTGCTACCTGGCAAAAACGATAGTTTGCCATCTGTGTTCTCCTCCAAGTACCTCTAACCTGGATGGCCAGCAAAGGTCTCTGATCACTGAGACTCCTTTGCGGCAAAGACATATGTTCATGGTTCAGTTGATTGGGAAGGATCAGTCCTGGCCAAAAGGTGTACGGTTCCTCTTTATTTAGTTTACTTATGTGAAGTCTCTGGTATGCTAAGTTAGGATTGTCCTTTCTTCTCCCTTTTTACTATTGGAAGCTCTGTTTGGCAATGACCTTTTGGAAGATATGGGGAATAGAAGCTGGAGTATCCGGTTCTTGTTGCACAATTAATTAAAGTCACCAAAAATAGGTAGCACATCAGTATGCAGCTTCTGCTTTTTACAACTATATACTATCCTACAATCCTACCAGTGAACCTTCACATGCCAGTGCCAGTCTCAGTAGATGGAAAACCCCCAAAGCTATTTTTCTCCTGCATTCTCTGTCATCAGAGGGTAAGGACTGCACAGATTTACCTTCAGGCCAGACAGGCAGAGTCACCACCAGCAGTTTGGGAGTGCTGAAGCCTTTATCCAAATCATGTTGATACTAGATAATTTTGGATTAATAGATCTATCTGCAGGCAGAGGGCTGAAAGTTCCCCTGGCTTTCAGGGGCTGCAAGTGAAGAGATATTTTTTCAAGGAAGCCATTTGACAGTCATACTTAAATAAGCTTGGGACACTTTGGTCCTGAGAATGTTCTGGGCTCCTTTTTCAGCTCTCCGTACTAAGCAAGAGAGAGCAGGTGTGGGGGAGTCGCTGGGGAAGAAAGGGCAGAGAAGAAGATGGACAGAGGAAGCACGGGTGGGCAGAAGCAAGAGATGCTACGGGCAGAGGTTAATCCTGTTTGCGCAGCCCCCAGGCACGTTGGGTTTCCTAGTCCCTCCCCTGCTTTATTTCTCTTTTAAAGCATGGAATTTTCAGCTATAATCCTTCCTAAACCGCAGCATTTTTCAGGCACTCTGTGTAAGTGAAACCATAATCTCTGGTAAAACAGACTGCTTAAGCTGCTGTAGCATTAGGCCAATCTGATCCAGCCCCTGGATTTCCGCTCTGCCCAGCCACCACGGAGAGGATTTCAGCCTGAAAGACTGTCTAAAGCCCTTTCGATGGGAACAACAGTGCTAGGGCCTTGCCTTGCAAAGCTGAGAAGGGTTAAGGGACCAGGAGCTATTTGTCCTGGTGTTGTGAGGCTGTTAAAGCCCCTGTCAGACTCGCAGTGGAGATGAGCCCAGCCCTCTCTTGAACACATCAAGGCTTATGAAGAAAAATTCCTCGCACCTTCCAGAGGCAGCACCACTTTCTCAGTGCAGGGGGATAAAGAAGTCAACAGTAACGTGGCAGAGACTGGGACACAATAATGCTAAACACTCTTCTCTCTGAGAGTAGGGGAGAGGAGGCGAGGATAAGGTCAGACAGGGAATGATTGCACAACCAAAACTCAGACTTTTATGTGTCTATTTATCTATTTGTCTATCCTTCCCTCTGTGCTCTGCAACTGCACAGGCATAACTTATATCCCATGTATCTTTACCGGTGGATGGCATTTACCAATTTTTACTCCTTTGTTGTCCAACTCTCCCCTGACTAAAAGCACCTGAATTCTGTCTCCGATATAACTCCTGCCACTGCTATGCTGGAATAATTGCCCCAGCAGTGAATTATAGCTCCAAAGTGTGTCAGTGTAGACGAGATCAATTGATTGATCTATTTATCCACCTGTGAATGGCACAGTTCCATTTTTCATTTTAACCACCTCAAACGTCAGCTGCACCTTTTTTGTTTTCACTTCTGACTTTCTCCATTCTTTGATTCTTTCATATTTTTTGATGGAGAACTTGCCCTTTCCTATCCCAAGTCCTGCTAGTGCCAGCAAGCTGCGGAGCAGTGCCGTGCAGGCTCGTCTGTGCCTTGGGGGGTGTCCCTCAGTAAGGCTGCATCAGGGAACCCCGAGGTATCTGTCAGTGTCTTATTCCTAAGGCTGGAATACTGACCTGTAATCAAACAGGGGGTGGAACAAGTTTGCGACCCCTCAAGACACCAGAAATCTATTCCTGTCCCAGGCTCCTTTCTTCTTCTAATTGGCAAATGATGTCCTTGTTTATAAGCAACAAAAAAATACCACCCAGTGTCATGGTGGGGGAAATTTTGAAGGGTCAGCAGGGTGGGGATATAGCTAGAAACATAGCAGAGGACTACATATTTTCTGCATCTCCTGCTCCTCTCTTTCTGACCATACTTGCTGAGTTATGGCTGTTTTTCTTCCTTTCTAACCCTCTCCTCTGTTATTCTGGCGGAGAGCTAGAACCGGTGATCTCTGGCCTAAATTCCCCCTGCGAATGAAGGGATTTTGGCCAGACAGGGTGAGAGGAAGATTCACAGCTTTGGGTTCCTACAGAGACTCGTCTCAGCTTTTATCGTGCTCTCCGCTGCTGAAGGGAAGGGAAGCAGGGGGGTTTGCAGGACTAGATAAGCTGTCTGTTTTTCATTGCTGGCTTCCTGGAGGATAAGCTACCTGCATCCAGTGCTCCTTTTCTTTTCAGTAAACAAAGAATATCAAGATGGCACATCCCTGCGTAAGGGACAGCTTGTACACACCCACTGAACAACACTGCTCACCATCTTGACAATATTTAGCATTCTTCATCTTTTCCTGGGGTCTCTATCAAATATTTATATGACTCCAGTGCCTCACTCTTTAGAACGCATATCCTTGCAGCATCCCTGAGGGATCACTCTTTTTATCTGTGAAGAACTCAGCCCAGAGAAGACATACTCAAGTTCATGTAGGAAACCTGTGCCAAAGCTGAATCTTGTCTCAGGTGTTCTGAATCCTATTCTTGTACCCACCATTGAAACATCTTTTTCTGTATCTGCGTTCTCTATTCCTTAGAAAGGTTTCACTGTGGCAAACAGAATGGGACTGGATCCTCAGCATTCATAAACTGATGAGTTTACCCTACAGCCAGTGGAGTCGCATTGCTTTATCCCCTGTGAGAATCCTGCCTCAGAAATTCTAGAAGTCATGCAAAAGACCAAACTAGATTGACACAGCATATCTTTCACTTTTGCTTTCTGTCATGTCAGAAGAATCACTTTTTCTTTCATTTCTTAGTTTTCTAGCTTTTCTTTTGCAAGAGCATTATGCAAGTTGCACTGAAGATAAAGATCATCCTATTTTTCTTTTCTTCTCTGTGACCATAACAGACCTTTGCTAGAACAACTGAAAAGTGTGCCACAACTAATCTGCAACTTCTTGTTGTACCTTTCTTGTCTTCTCTTTGTATTCCTCACACCCTGGAGAGTGAGCCTTGTGTGTTCAGGTTTATTTTCTGTTTCTACATAGATCCGTCCATGTTCTTAGCCCAGTACTTTACTTGTGGGTTGTTGAAATACATGCTTAAAGAAACAACCTTGGATTCCTTTCCCCTGAGAGTCAAAACTTATGACATCACTGATGTCAAGTTTTGCAATCTATTTTCCCTATTTTTTATAAAACTGAATTTTATAAATCTAGATTTTGTGTCTGATCTAATTAACTGCTGCTCTCAAAGTAACTCAACCTACTAACTCTTTATGTTACTTTGGAGAGAAAGAGTTTTATAGTCTTTGTACAGAATAAAACATGGAGCTTCCAGTAGACCTGCGATCTGGAGTTACTCTTTGAAGCTAGTTGAGTACTGTTAGTCTCAACCACTTGAGAACCCCACTGAAGTTAACTTCATGTGGCTCTAAGTACATTTGTTTGCAAATGGAGCTGATGAAAGAAGATGTGCTTTAAAGTCTTGGGGGCAAACAAAGACATACAACTTGTGCACTTGGCAAACAGAGAAGTTCAGTGGAGTTTGTATTCTTGTGCCCTTTCCCAGCCCACCAGGTCGGGCAATTACTTCCTGCCTCAAAGTGTAACATATGCTTATTCCTTGGTGGGTTGGGACTTGAATGTTCTCTCTTAAACAAGATGCTTTTGAAATAGATGCTGGGAAATGTAATTAGAACACGTTAGTTTTTCATACAGTCCTCATTATAAGTATCTCCAAGGTTTCATCACAATGATATTCAACTGATCATAAGATAGGATAGATCTTCCTGGGTAGACCACAGCAATCCTAAACCTGCAAAAAAGGGCCAAAGATTTCTGTAAGCTCTCCATTTGTCTGATTGACTGCAGTGGGCAATTCCAATTGTACTAGCAGCTGGCCTGGTTAAATCCAGTACAGCTGATGGGGATCAAAAGTTATTAACACCCGCTGACAGGTGTTGCTTAACTCAGATATAAAGCACAGCCTTTGCTGTCAGTGGGCAAATATCTACATCACAAAAATTTTCATCATGGCCATACTTATTGGACCCTTCATTTAGCCTCAAAAGAAAAAGCAAAAACTGAACTGTCGGGAAGATGTTATAATTATTTTCTCTAAAAAAGTCCCTTTTTGTCCGGCAGCATAGAGCGTGGCAGCCTGCAATGCTGTCCCCTTGCTGAGGGAAGTCAGACTGGGAATGCCAATTCACTGCTATTGTCATTACATGACATTATTGCATTCACTGCTATTGTTCCCTTAAATGCTAATTTAAGGAAGGTGAAGACATTATTTCTTTCAGACCCATCCATTTCTAGGTTCCTCACTTCAGCATGCCTTTCGAGCCCGTAGGCCACCTTCTTCAGCGTCATAAAGTTAGTCAGTGAAACTTCCATTGGATGCATGGAAATAGTTTATGTGATTCCTTCCCTCCCCACTATTTCTGTCTGTTCCAGGGATCATTCTTCTGACCATCTATCACCCTCAGCCATTTGGTCCTGGAAAAGAGCAGTAACACCTTTTGCCTTTCCAAATTCCTTGACTAGATAAGAAGATATTATCTCTTCTTAGGGATGGGAAACAGTTGAATAAATTTGGAGGTCCGGTGCACTTCTACTTTTCCTGATTCCTCATCTTAAATTAGAGGAGAGGCTTGCTTACAGAAAATACCTCCTTAATTTTGATGAGGCGGGATACTAACAACCTTTGTAGCAGCCACATGAATGATTATCACATTCGATTTTCAGGGCATTGGGGCATCCAGAGATGTGCCCAACAGGCTGCCTGACTGCTGGCGGCTGCAGCCGTGATGCTGCGTCGCAGAGTGCAGGTCTGCCTCTGTAGGATTTGCTGTCACCAAAGCTAGCCTGGGGCCCCTCGCGGTTTGTTAAAGAGGTTTTCTTAAGTCAGCTCAGTCAAGCCCTGACCAGGGCCATTGCTCACTGGTGGCAGAGGCTAAAGTAGATTGGAGCAAGACAGGAAATTTTCACCAGTACAAACAAGGAAAAGGGGAAGGAAATGCTCCCCCTCTCAGCGTAATGATATAAGTACAACTAACTGAATGTAATGGTCAGTTTTAATCACGATTTCAAACAGCAAGCTGGATCCACTTGTTTTACATTTGCACTATGAGGCTGTTTTCTAAAAGGTTGACTTTTTGTATGGGTGGTAACAACTATTTTGACAAATACAAAATTTCCACTAAACGTAGTTATTTCAATTTTTGCTAAGTAGATGAACTGCATCTGTGCACATTTATTTAAGCAATTATGTTGTTTAATGTAATTTGTCTTTACATATTATTATATGAGAAAATAGTGAATGATGAGTCCATATTATTATTTTATTAGATTATTAACTTTCTACTCGTGATCTGTGTCAAGTTATATTTGGATGGAAATTAGAATTAAATTAAAAACAGTATTTGTAATTATTCATGCTAATTAAATAAAATGACCACAAGTTCCCTGACTTCCTATATACACTAGAACAGAAAAAACAAGCTTTTCTAAGCAGGTTTGCATTAAAAATGTCTTATTAAAAGAAGGAAAGGATATATATAAGGAGGAAATTGAACTGATTTTAGAACCCGATTTTAGAACTAATAGATTTCATCCTTTCACACCAAGCTTAATTCACTCACTGGCAGAGGAAAACAAATGTTCCTGCTTTTTCAAATACTAGTTTGTTTCTTAGTTTTGAATGACCCGGTTATTGAACTGAACAAAATTCTCTTCAGTTCACTCACTAAGCTGAAACGAAGGAAATAATATCTTTTCACCTTGCAGGAGGCTAAAGTTCTCAAAAGATTGTTTATCATTTCAGAAAAACTTTGGATCCAGGTGTCTAGCCAGTGATTTCTCCGTGCTTGGCATCACAACTTTCTTGAAAGCTTTCATAGAAATAAGATGCTGTTTAAGTACTGTTTTTGTATGTCTTTCAGACACAGCAAGTAGTAGCCTTAATGTCAGTAATTATACATTATGTTTTTTTGCATGCATTCATGTATGGGTTTAAAAAATTAACTTAAACTGAAAAGAACTCTGACCCCATGCCAGAGAGGGGAGGTCTGGAGTAAAGTGAGATCGATGGGGTTTGTGCCTTTTTGGTGCCTTTGTTTGACACATTGTGAGTTGTTGTCAGGATTTCTCACCCTGGATGACACTTGTTGCCTTAGGGAATATTTTTTTTTCACAGAGAGAAGGAAATGTTTTCTATACGGGACCCAGTAGCTGTTTTGGTGGGTGATGATGATTTTAAAAGTTACCTATTCCTGATAATAGGTGCTAACCATAACACAGAAGCACTCAGAAACCTCCTCACAGGAAGAGGAGGAGACATGTACTCCCATTTCAGTCCACGGTAGAAGTTGCTGAAGTGCTTTTTTTGCCCCTTTTTTCTTGGCCTTCTCTTTTACCTTTACTTTTCTTTGTAGATCTCACTGATTGCAGTGGGGTGACAAACAAGGTCTATTTAGTTAAAACTGCCAGGTTCAATTAAGGAAAGTTTTTCTTTTCCTTTGCTGTAATTTTACAACCCATCTAGTAGGTAAATCCTCCCCCTTAGTAGTCTGTTAATAAGCAAATTTCAAGCCATATGTGAAAAGTCCATTGTGTTTTATTTCCCATAGTGCTGCCTCTCTGTTGGGTAACTTCTGGGCTAGATAACTGAGTTGGAAAGGATTCTGCTCCCAAACTATTAATTTAAGTCCCCAGAACCTGGTTTGAAGACACACCACTTCTTTCATGCATGCCTATTCCAAAAGATGTGATTTCTGATGGCACTTAAAGGAGGATCTTAACCTTTGTTCTCAAAGAATTCAAGCCTTTTGTGAACAACCTTGTGCTTTTAAAGTACTCCTGTTGCTAGTGCCAAAATCCTGAAGTTCTCGTCTGCTCACTTCTCGGGTGTTAGCTACTGAGTACCTTCCAAAATCAAAGATCTGTGGAAACTACTGAATAAAGCAAAGCTATTGAGGTTTTCTGTGTTTACTTAGCCTTGTACAGATTTATACTTATCTGCCTGGGCTGCTTGCCTTCAATAGAAATAAATGAAGTAGAACGTCTCTGAACAACAGAATTCTTGTCTTGGTGTTCAATTGCATGTACTCATCTTATCTTGGTATGTTCAAGCTTGGATCTTTGTTTCTAGGAAATCTGATTGTTTCCAAAGATACTGTCCAAGAAACTGCCAAGGACCTACCCCAATCTAGCTATGATGGCCATGCAACATTGAGGCAAGATGTAGCTGGCCCGCTGGCCTACGTGTGAAGGAAGAGGTGAGGTGGTGTTCTCAGGCAGCTCTTAAGAGCTTTCTCTCTCTGATACTTCACAAGGAAGTTGAAAATTTCTACACTGTCCTGTATGAAGGACAGCAGGAGTATGTTTCCTAGCCTCATGCCCAGCTAGCCCTGAAGAGTCAGCTCGTTCATGGAAATTCCTTGCAGATACTTAATGGGGAGAAATAAGGGTGACCTGTCTGCTCCATAGTAAGCAAATGTTTTTGTTTACTTGCTTTAGGAGATGCAAGTAATAAATGGACCATCAAAGACTCATTAGATAGAATAATTGTCTGAAAGGCAGTGTTTGATATTGGCAGTACTACACAAGGCTGTGCTGTACACAACTGTGGTGCTAAGCTGTGTCTTTGAATAGATGCCCAAGACTTTGGGGAAGGCCTTCCTTCACGTTGGGGAGGTGGCTGCCCGTTTTGCAACATTTTTAGCTCTTCAATTCTAGGAAGCTCACAGACAGATAGAGGGACTTCAGCAACATCTGTACCTAACTATCTCACTACATTCCAAGATTGTAGGTAGTTACATATTGTTGAGGTTTTGATGGCTTTTGGAGGTGTGTATTCTCAGAATTGTGCGAGCTGAGAGAGCTTGCTGAGCAAAGCTAGTCATGAGCCAGAGAGGAGAAGGCCTTTCTCTGAAGTCTTCAGAAAGGGCAGGAATCCAATGCCAGACAGCTTTGGTTTGGAAAGAGCTAGTGATACTTTTTTCTGTCTGGGAAGACCGAGACTTTCTTGTAGACTGAAGCTCAGTCTTACATCCTGAAGTGACTGCACACAGTGTTTGTACCCTGCATGGGTGGATTTGTTTCACATCTGTTTCAGGTATCACCTGGGTTCACAGACTGCCCTGGGATAATAGCAAAGAGGCATTTCAAAGATGACACTATAGCAGCAAAACGAGGCAGATAGCAATTCAGTACTTGCTATTACTTCAATATCCCTTCTGGGGAGAGGGATCTGGGTGATACCAAAGAAATCTGCATGCTCCCAGCCTCTTCCTTAATTTCCTGGCTGGGGTAGACCAGGAGGCAGCACTGAGTTCCTCACCTCTCTGGTCCTTCCTGAAAGCATTGGCCAGCCCCATAGCAAACATATCATGAATCATTCATCTTTAATAGATTATGCAAATTGAGGACATCAGATCAATGAAGATCAATAACTGCAACCATTTAATTGCCAGCAAAAACATTTTAAGAATGAGCATTATCTGAAGTCCTTTCTTGGGTAATGGCACCATTAATCCAAACATTGGATCCTGGCCTAAGTGTAAAGGAAAAATTCTCCGCCCCTCTTCCCCTGCTGCCTTTCAGGGTGCTGAGGGCTTTTTTTTCCCTTTTCATTTCCAGTTTCTGAGTTTCCCCATCATTACCACCAGTGAACAGCTCCCAACGCTAATAGTTCTGCTTTTGTTACTCTGCGCTGATTGAAATGTCGCATACAGATTGAGATGTTAGTGCTAAGTTGCCACCTGGGAACGTCAAGCTGGGTCTGAAATGAACTTTTCTCACTCTTGGATCCAGATGGATCAGATGGGGATGTTCTTGAGCTGAACTGGGAGTGTTGCAGGGGAACACAGTGGGGACGGCACAGGGTTGGGGGGACATGAAGGTTTTCTGCCTCAGCCCACAGTCTCTTCTGTGAGGCCAAATCTATCTCCTGCTGTCCTCTTGTGAGAGTCATGTCCAAAGCTTGTGGAGCGTACCCAGCCTTCAGGAATTCTGCTCTCATATTAACAGGCTGGAATGCACCATCTTCACTTAGGCAGAAGGACTAAAAAGAATTATTTTAATGGCCCCTTTGAATCTTAAACTCTGATTTTAGGCATCTCACCTTTACATCCAGCAATGCGGATTTGCCTTCCATGAAGGAAGGACAGTACTGCTCTCCTACTGACTTTGTCCCGCAAAGACAGGAAAGTGTTTCCTGTAAGAGATGTAGATTTTCTAAATGGTAGATGGATACCAGCGGAGTTTTGTCAAAAATACAAAAAAAGCTGGAAGAATTTTGCCATAGCTGAGCTATTATTTTATGGTTGGCTAAGAAACTGCCTGGCTACGAGGTTCTTGGATCAAGCCTGATAGCAGTAAAAGCTATGAAAAAAGTCTGGGTATGTCACGCTTTCTAGACACCCCCTAAATATGCAGTTCACCTCCCCATGGTTCTCCATGACATTTTGCAGACCTCACTGGATCTCCTCTGTATTTGGGGTAACTGTTACTAATCCTGCCCAGTCCCAAAGTTCTAGCCAAAAGTTGCATGCAACGATATGCCTTTGCTCAGTGTTTGCTGAATGCAATGACTGCCTGCCTCAGCCAGGAGCTGCTTTGACCTCAGGGGCTATTAGCTGAGGCTTCTGCAAGACAACATTGAGATAGAAACTCCGGTGCTCTTGATTCTGTGCCAGAGGACAGCTTTTTGGCCAAGAGGCAACAGCTCCTTCCATTGCTAATAGGACTTACACCTCTTTGTCACCAAATTATTTCTCAACTTATACCCCAAGGTTTCTACAGGGGCCGTAGCAGTTGCAGGGCAAGGGGGTGTATACTAAACAGGGGTGAATCACTTGGGCCTTGTCAGATGCTTTAGCTGCCCGGGAGGAGATGTGCAGATCTGTGGTAGCTGCGTGAGCAGGGAGCAGTGGCAACTAAAGCCTGAGAAGATGGGCTGTTGCACCAGAGTATCTCCTTATGGCTGTAGACACACACAGGGCAGGCAATCTAACAGTAGTATCAGGATGGCATGTCCCACGGTCCCAGGACAACCCTGTGCTGCTCAGGTCCTGCACATGCCACCAGCAAAGAGGAATCTTCTGCATAGCAGCTGCTGCAGAAATTGCCTCCTACTTTTGTGCATCCCAATTCCTCTACTGTCTTGCCCTTGTTCTTATTTCCTACTCTCCCAGTCACACCTGAGTTTAATATGCCCACACGTGAGGGAAGGGGAAAGGCTGTGAACAAACTTCGTTTGCCAGCTGCCGTTAGAGACTCACGGGCTTAAGGAAGGGGGAGTTTAGCAGTCACAGTTCAGCAGACCTCAGTATTTAGTTTGCAAATGCGCCTTCCAAATGCCAGGGCTCAATAAAACTTAAATTATTATTTCTCCGCGAGAAACCAAGTGCGGATCATGGGTAAGCAACCACCCTCTTGTTCTCAGACACAAAGGAAAAATCACAGTGAGTATTTGGACATACCTGTCCTACACCAACACCCATCCCTAACCCGTCTGGGCACACAAGTTCCTGACTCACGCCTGGGTTTCTCTGTCTTTGAGTCACACCTGGGCACCTCTAGGTGTACCCAAAGCTGCCAATGCTCTGAATTTCAAGCTTCTCTGGAGCCCTTATGTCCTCCACAGTCTTTTTTGTCTCTTTCCATGAGGGATATCTTGCATTAGCAGAAAAAGCAGAAGCTAATGGTGATGAGGGAAATAAATAAAAAGCTTGGTTCTGCTGTTTGGTCAGGCAGCTTACCGGTCACCACAGGGTACGTCTGGGGTCCTGACACATTTGTCCCCAGGTCTGGGTTAGCAGAGGTGGATAGACTTGATTTGACTTCATCGAGACCAGGGGTCAGAGCTGGGAGGGAGTACTCATTGCCCTGGGGAAGAGAGGAGAAAGACAGCTCGCTATTGATGCGCCGGCAGAAAGGGAAGGGTGTACAGATGGGGGGGAGGAAGAGGAGAGCTGCAAACCCCTGCACAGATGGAAGAGGAGGAGGAGGAGGAAACGGAGAAGATGAAGTGACAAGAGGGTTGCGGGGGGGGCGTTGGGGGGTCCTAAGATGAACTATCCCACCAGCCTGTGGGCTGCTGTGAAGGGGAAGAGGGGCGAGGGATCTGGACCGTTATCTGGGGCATGACTGAGCCTTCATTCAGGGGTGTGGGGACGGGGATGGCTGCCTGTGCCAGCCCAGGGGAGAAGAAAGGGGAAACCAACGTCCCCTCCTCTTGGCTGAGCGGAGGCAGGAGCTGTTTGCCCTGGTGACAAGGACAGCTGGGGCAGAGGACTGCAATGACATGACTGGGACAGGCAGGCTGTAGGAAGCAGCCAGTGTTGGCCCACGGTAGCTAGGCTCTCTGCTGAGTCGTCTGCCTCCCCTCCGCTGCTACCTCTGTCCTAGCTCTTTAAAAACAAACAAAGAAGCCTCATCCTCTGCCTCTGTCACTCTGTGCATTGGGGTATGAAATTGGGGAGGGGGGAGCCACATGGCTAACAGAAGGGTGGGAGGGGGAGAGCCATTGAATCTGAAAGGGTGTCCTGTCCGAAAGGCTCTGGTAATTGCCTTTTTATTGTGGCAGCCTCCGGACCAGACGCGGGAGCTGGAGAAACCGGGAAGGCTACAAAACAGCAGGAAAAGTTGCTCTGATTAATATTTCGTTAAATTAAAACTGATTTTCTGCTCTTTCTGCTCCCTTTTTTTCCATGCACTTCCCCAACCCCCTCCCCACGTCTCCCCCTCCTCCAGCGGGCTCCCCGCACGCTGCCCCCTCCCCGCCCCTGTCCCCGCTCGGCGAGGACTGCCTAGTCATTTCCAATTCCTTCTCGTATTGATCTTCCTGTAGAAATCAGTTTTGTAATTAGCTGCAAATTAGGCCTTCTACTGGGGGTGAGCCTGCCCCCTGATTTATCACCAGAGTAATTCGCTGTGATCGGAGAGAAATTAAAATGAACTCAATTAGGCTTCGGATTTGCTTTATGGGCCCTGCTCAGAGTTTCAGGGGGAAAAATGACTGTGCTGGTGCTTAATAGTCTAATGAAAGTAAATAAAGGTTATTCATTGTAATAAACCCAGGGACTCTGGGATGAAGGGAGTCCACAGCCAGCCTCTCCTTCTCTTCCTTTGTTGGTTTATGGCTTGGGGCGGTTTAAAAAGACTTTTGATTTTCATTTTATTAAGACAAACAGCTTTTGGGATAAAAGGCCAAGGGAGCGGGGGAGTGAGGGAAAGGGGGGCAGAGCCGCAGAAGTGCAGAAAACTAGGTTGGAGATGGGAGTCAAGTCTCGGCATTGGGCTATGAAGGGAAATGCTCTGTTAAAGCCTGACCCTGCGGCTCGCTGGCCACCGGTGCGATCTAAGAGCGCAGGAGTTTCCATGCAGTGCTGTGTGCCGGTGAACACGCGTGGCAGGGTTTGCGTGTTCATGGCAATAACATGCCCGCATACCTGCAGGTGTGTGTGCAGAGGGAAAGGCGGGCATGGGGATTTAGGGAGGGCACGGTGTGCGTGCATACGGCAAGTTCAGGAGGTAGAGCTCATGTATACACGTTCATCAGCACAGTAATACATTTACAACTAGAAAGTGCTGTAAAATGTAAATGTGATGTATGAGCAATAACAGGTCAGTGTGAGAACAAGGGGTGAAGAGGGGGAGAGTGAGTTCGGTGAGGGAATCTCCCTGCCATCATCCTATGGGCGCCTGTGGGTCTCCATTACCAGGCCGGGCCCTCACCTGCTCAGATTTGATGTGCTCTGATGTTTGAAAGACGTCAGGGTAAGAAGGACGCTCAAAAACTCGATCTAAAGCTTCCAGCTGCTGCTGGGTGAAAGTGTCGCCACGAAGGTGCTTCCGCAAACTGTCCACGCTGCTCTGGGAATCTCCGTTGGGAACTGAGCCCTCGGATACATCTGCAGGGCACAGACAGAGAAAACAGGGAGTTAGCACCACCCTGGCTCGGATCAGCAAGGGATGCGGGACGAGGACAGAATGGGAAAGAGCAGGACCCTCTGCCTCCACCCAGGGAGCTGTGCCACTCCTGCGGGAAGGGGACACTGTGGGCACCCAAGGGAAGCCCCCTCCTGACCGTTGGAGCGGCCAGGCTGCTCCTGCGGGCTCCATGGGACTCTCCTGCCTGGGGTGAGTGAGGCTGTGGAGAATGGTGCTCGGCTCAGAGATGAGTTTCGGTTCTGCTGATTTTCAGTGTTAAAAATTGCCAAATCTCCATTGCTGAGCATAAAATGGGAGCAAAGCACAGCGATTAGCATCGCTAGAAGGCTACTGGAGAGGCAACTCACAGAGAAACCAGAGTGCTGGGGAGGGACCTGTACTGGAGAGGACTGAGGAAGCCTGGAATGGAGAAAGGGCTCTCTTACAGCTTGGAAGGGAGTCAGTCTCTGTTGTAGCTCCCCGGTCCCAATAGAAGTTATATCTCTGTTATAGTTTCCTTCTCATCTGATCTCGTCCTGTCATACCCCAGACGAGTCTTTCACCCCCCTCAGATAACAGGAATGATCCTGTTTCTGACTCCACGTTTCACCAGAGACAAGTCTCTCCCTGTGGATCATCTGTTGGTTTCTGTTACAATCTCCTTCCCATTCTTCTACATGTAGCTTGTGATTTATCACAACCCATATCTCTGTTATAAAACTCCCTCCAAAATGAGATGAATCTTTGTCTGTGTTAGTCCCCCTTCCTAACCAAAACGAATCATTATATTACAAAACCTAGTCCTACTCAGTGGGCATCGGCCTTCCTGGTATTCCTTTGTTCTTACCAGGTAAAAAGCCTTTTTTCTGGCAGAAGCATCACCAGAAGTGCATCTTTGTACCTGCAACAGCCCTCTGACACAGTCCAATTTCACTGCAGTGCCTCCTGCCACGTTCCAGGTATCTCTATCTCTGTTATACCATCCAATGTCTCTTACAGCCCACTCATCCCCTCCAAGGTGAGTCCATTATAAATGCCCTGCCCCATCCAAAGTGAATCTTTCCCTGTGATAAACCATCTTATCACCCACCTGTTGTGGATTTTTTTTTCTTCCTGTTATCCCCCAACTCAAATGAGGTGCATTTATCTCGGTTATAACCCCTTTTTATCTGAAGTGAGTGAGTCTCCTGCTATTAGCATCTGTCACATCCAAGGTGAGTCTGTCTGTTATAACCTCCTGTCCCAGCTGAAGTGAATCGTCCTTTGTCATAATCCCTCATCTCATCTGAGGCAAGTCTGCTCATTATAATCTTCTCCAACTGTGCTGAGTATCTTTCTGCTGTCACCTCTCAGCCTAACTTTGGTGAGACCGGTTATAATCCTCTGTCTCATCCATGCTGATATACCTCCATACCCTCCATGCTGAATCTCTACCTACTGTGCTTCATCAGACACACTGGCTTATCACCCTGTCTAACCTAAAATCAGGTTCTCCCTCTTACACTGCGATTACCTTCCTGCTTTTTCACTATTATTCCTCATGCTTCAGCCTTTCTCGGTGGCTTCCAGGCTGCGAATGTCAGAAACTTGCTGCCTGTCAAGAAAGTGGCTGGAGGATCTGTATAGACCTTTTCCCTCCTCCATGCGATTGCAAGTGTGCTCGTGGGCAGAGGATGCTCCCAGGAGCCTGGAGTGGCATTCACTGTGCAACAACCAGAACCATGCCGCTCTGCCGCTTCACCTTTTAGCTCGGGGATGGTGCCGAGGTGGGTATTTTCCTGGCACAGTTAATGCCCAACTGGTGGCTCAGAGTTATAACTGAGCCTGCTGCCTTCTGGCTATGAGATATATCCGTTTATAGGTGATTATATGATATGATATAATCAATAGTACATTATATACACTAACGTAGTACAGTACCACTCGCAAGACCATAGAAAATATTACATATTGATTTGTCCCAGCCAGCAGCCTTCCCTCGAGCAGCCCCTTCTCTCTTTCTTTTCCACCCCTAGCCAGCGCAAAGCTCTTTACTGGCACTGATCCCTGGCATTTTCTCCTCTCCTTGTGCTTTTTTGCACAAGGGAAAATTCTCAAGTTCCTGAAAGCTGGAGTTCATGGCAGATTTGACTACGAGAAAACAAAGCAAAGACCAGGCTTGGTGGACTGCACACTGTGTCTGTTAGCACAGTCTTCGTGTTTTAGATGGACTGGGCTGGTACCACAGGGGGTAGCTTTCAGGAGGACTAGGGTAGCCTGAGGTTCATGCTCCCAATTCCAGTAGGCACTTCTCTCTGGTCCTCCCTGCAGAAAGCCGGCACAGAACTCCTGGGTCCATGCTCGGGGAAAAAAAAAAAAAGGTGTGTTTCTGTATCAGCACTTGTCTCAACCTGTCTGCGGCCTGTGAAGCTGTTAGTCTTTGAGGATTTTTCCACATGTGTCAGTCAGTGTGCATGACTGTGCACACCACGATGCTAATACGCATGGGCATTTTTGCAGTAGGTCATTAATCTGGTATTCTTTAGATTCTGCATCACCATACATGCCTGAGCAGCTGTTTGTGGCGGCTGGTTTAGCCTATATTTGATTTCCAAGGATGGCAGCCCTACAGTGTGCATGGTGTTTGGTGTGAGTGGATGGGTGTTCATGTATACGGCACAACTTCCATTGATTGTCATTAAACCGGATTTTACCCGTAGTGAGTTGCCCTGGGTGGTTACACAGATTAGTGCAAACACGCACATGCATTTACAATTCCTGTCTGCCTGCAGAGCCCTGTGCACGCGTGTCTCCCGTGTGTGCTCAGGCCATGCCTTTGTGTGAAGAAGCTGAAACCACAGCTTTCCCAAGTCACTCTAAGAGTCTCTTTTCCTTCATTTATTCAGGGGCCCTTCAGATCTTGACAAATCTGTCACTCTAAATTTGCGAGAGATTATGGTGCTCTCTCCCTAGCATGGAGAGAGGTGATATATGATATCTGCTGCCCCTATTGATTGCCTGATCTGGTGGCAGAGGGCTGGCGAAATGAACTTGAAATGAACATCATGCCTCAACTCATTGTGCGTATAATACACTACTTAATCCCACATTTTTCAGCCGCTATGGAATTCAATTGATCAATCATGTCCCTCTGATAGTACTGTTTTAGGGGTTATTGCTGCTCTGCTCACTGACCTTTTTATTTATTTATTTATTTGTGTCAGCGCGTGTGTGTGCGCGTGCACGCAAGTGCGTATGTGTATTTGGGAAACTCAGGACCAGCTGATAAGAAAGGACCTGTGTAGTCAGTGGGAAATGAAAGAAAAGCATGAAGGGAGGAGAAAGGGAAGGAACAGGGTTAGATAAGAAATCAGAATGATCAAAGCAAGCAAATAGATAGGGAGAGATGGAAAAATTGTAAGGAAAAAGGCAATGCTTCAGTTTAGGTGGGAGTTCGGGGGGGGGGTGGGGGGGGTGGGGGGGGAGCACTCTGCCAGGGCCTAGGCTTTAAAATCTACAAAAGAAAAGAAACTTTTGACAGAGGCCTGTAGGCTACCTCGAGGTGGACCTTGTCTAAACAGCTTGCAGTAGTATTGGACTTAATAATGGTAGGGCACACAAATCCCAAACTTCACAGAGCAGTACATATGAGCTGTGCATATGGATTTTACTTATGAAGTGGAGAAAGTTTCACTGAGATGATCCTGAAAGACAGATTTCTATGTCTTGTGTTGCTAACACTGAGACATTCACAGTCACGGATCATTATATTTTCTTAAAAACCAAAGGACTAGAAATTCCCTGTGTTTGTTTCCCGCTGTAAAAACCTATAGAGGATGCATTTTAATTTTTTCCCTGAAAGTGCAAGGAACAGACTCTTATATCTGGGTTTAGATCAAAGTTGCAATTCTCATCTAAGCATGTGACTCTGTGAGCTGGACTATCGGGAGAAGCCTCAAATATTGTAATACACAAGTAGGGGAGCTGACAACTGCATGGGTATAAGCAAAGGTGGCAGTAAGGAGCAGAGAGGACTCTGGGGAAGAGATGGGGTCCATCAAAGGACTGTGGGTGAAAATTAAGGGAGAGCTCATGGGGAAAATTGTGGTTGGGAGAGACTAGCAGATCCCATGAGGAATGGCACTGTGGTGGGCAACAGTCACTTCAACTGATGAAGAACAGTGCTAGGAGTAAAAGTTGAAGGGATGGGGATTTGCCAAGAGAGCAGCTCTTGGAAGGGGTGCTGTGGCGAAGCAAGGCTTCACCTGCGGGATGAGTCTGGGGATGCCACCAGGGTAACCACGCTAGCTGTACCATCAGGAAGCATCATCACCTTTCCCAGTTCCCTTTTTACTGGCGAGGGAAACTCTGTGGTACTGTGACACAGGGATACCTCTCTCTTAAATCGGAAGGATCTTAACAAACAGCTTGAGAGGTGAACCATGGCCTCGGTCACTGTGTCCCTCACAAGAGCACACAGTTGCTGTCAGCGTGATCAGGGCTGGCCTTGCACATGTGACAGGAAACATCTCTCCTCCCGAGGGGCTGCCGAGGGGAGCGTACACGGCCAATGTTCAGCACAAACCTTCGACACAAGACACAGAAATCCTCCATGGGTGTCACAGAAGTATCCTGACAGATAACAAGGAAATGCTATGCCAGAGGACACAGGAACAACCTTAACTACATCTGACACAGAATATGTCCATTAAATAGCTCCAAAACAAAGAGACGTTCTCAGGTCTGGAAGCCATAAAGACACCATCATGTACAGGTAGCACAAAGCAGCGTAATACAGTTATTTCCCCAGCTACAGGTGACGTGACAGAGAGCACCCCTGCTCAAGGTGAGACAGGGCCATCTCAACAAATAATTCAGAAGTACTGCTGACACAGGAAGACCTTTGTGGCACAGAAACATGTAGGAGGGTCACGAGAAGCTGTGCAGCCGGCACACAAACATGGAGATACTGTTCTCTTTTGGGGCAGGGGCTACTACCGCCCCCAGGATGTGTCTGCCCGCTGCCTCGTGGGGCCCCGATCTCAGCTGGGGCCTCGCAGCGCTACCAATAAAAACCACAGTCATCACAGAAGTGAATGTGACTGGCATGAGAACTGCCAGCCAGGTGACACAGCAGAACCCATCTAATTGTCAAAGCCTCCCAGAGAAACGCATCTGTCTCGCGCAGCGGTGTCGAGCCGGCTGCTGAAATGCCAACCCTCTGCACCAGCGAGGCGACCCTGTCCTCTCCCGCAGCCTGCCTTCCTCACCGTCCCCGCTGGGCTGCTGAGCCCAGAGCAGCCCTGTCCCACTCTCCGGGCGCTCGTGACTACGCGTGCTGCCCTTTCCCAAGCCACCCTTTGTGTTAAGGCTGCTCTTTCCCTTTATCCTATTTCCCTTCTCTTTTTTCCCCCTCTGATGTGTTCCCGTGTCCCCGCGCAGCCCGGGCCTGTCAGGCAGCTTTCCTGGACGTCCCGGGGGGCCTTTCCCCGCACTGCCAGTTGTTGCAGTTTCAAACTCAATTGTTCTCCTCGGTACTGAGGCAAATGGAGTCATTAATTACCTTCTATCGGCTGGGCCGAGTTCAGAACGCGATCAATAGCCAGCGCTTGTCATTCACGGCAGCCAGCCCTGCGCAGACCCTCACGCCGCATTCGGTGTGGGTCCGGGAAGGAGCCCAGCGCTACCAGACCCGGGCTTCAAACCCTGGCATGGAGCTCCCGTGGGGAACAGCGGACCTCCTGCATCTGTGCCTGGGCTGACCCCAACCAAGGGAGAGGTCAGGGACAAAGACCTGGGCTGAGGCAGCAGATCGCACATTTTCACATGGACAGAAGTGTCGGGTAGCGGTGTCCTGGTCTGCACGAGCTGATCCAGTCCGGCTGTCATGATGTTTCTAGAGAGTCTGTTTGCATCCACAATGGTTATTAAACTAATACCATACTCCCCGCAGCAGGGACGAGGGCAAGGACTGGCAGCCCTAATCTGGCAATCTTTTCACCTGTGTAACTTCCTTGCCTTACTCAGTAGGGTTTGGAAAAGGAAGGCTGTAAAATTTGGTTTGCATTTCCTTCCATAAGAATTTTTGCAGCCTTTTGGGCAACGTGAGAGAAGGCGGCATCTCTAGATGGGTCAGTCCTGTATTTCAGCACGTAGCAGTGCTGCAAGAATTGTCAGGGCTTTGGTTGTGATAACAGAACTGGTGGGGAGAAAGCTGAACCTCAAATCCAGGTGGAAAGGATCCCAAGTGAGTGCAGGACAGAGGTGACAGAGCATGGAAGGGGCTGGCAAGGTCCAGCAGTGCCTAGAGGAGGAATGTTATCTACACTGTGATACTGAAAGAAGATACGGTACAAGTTCAGGTTGCGTACAGTATCCTGCAGAAATAGGGACAGTAGGAGATGAGTGCTGGAGGAATATCACCTCAAGGAAGTGTGTCAGCCTTTGTGAACTCTGCAGTTGTTCAGATTCCTGTGTCCATTTGCCTCAAGGGAATCCACAAGCCTGAATCTGAGTATGCTAATTGATGGTACTGTGCTGGTCCATGTGTCTCTGTAATTTGTGTCAGTGACACATAAACAGTGTGTATTTGTAACTTACATGCTCAGGCTCAGAGCAGAAAGGCTCAGAAACAAAGGGATTTTCTGTTTTGAAATGAGAGCATAGCTCAAATGAGGAATCGGTGAGCAAGGAAGGCTGCTCATGCAGGGAAGTGAGCGTGCCTGACTGAGAAGAGTGAGATGTGTGCCGGTGCCTGACAGCTGGGGGGCTGCGGCGCTTTTAACACAGGAGTTGTGTGTGACAGTAACTCAGATGGAGCAGGGATGGGCAGTGCAGCTTTAACACAGGGCTTACATGAGCAAAATGGCAATGCTCAATGAGAATGTAAATGAAATGAATTGTGTGTGCAAATGTGTAATGAACTGTGTACTCGGATCTGTCTTGGATTATCATGGGAGCATGCAAATGTGCACTTAAGGAAGTGAGCGTGTGTATGCGTATGAAAATCATATGTATTTACTACAAGATCTAAGTGTATGATTGCAAATTCAGCCCAGAGCTTCTGGGACCCTAAGTCTGTACAGACTTAGGTTTGTGCATTAGGCACATATAGCCTAATGCACAAACCTAAACATAATCAGCACATCCAGCCTTACTGAATACACCAGTAAAGGCCTTTCCAGGTGTTAGGCTGCAAGCAGCTGCCTCAGACGTGTGTACAACATGTACTACACGTGTGTTGGTGTGCAGATGAGGCTTGTTAGCCTGGGTAGTCAAAGCCGGTGGCTTCTGTGGGAGTAGTCACTGCAGCTTTGGGACCTTTGGGTATGCTGGAGATGAGTGGACATATTCTGCTCTCAGTCAGGTTGTTGCAAATCCACAACAATTCCCTTACCTCAGAAGAAGCACTGGGGATTTATCCCGCTGTAATGAGGTATAGAGTGTAGGTCCAGTATCTCTTACTAGCACTATTAAGTGTGCCTGTTAGCCAAACAGAAACGCAGCTGCCTCCAGGAGCCGGTACACTTGCTTTGTTTATGTTGGAGGAGTAGGAAGCAGCACTATTACACAGTGGGCCAGATCCTCTAGTTAGTGTAAATCTGTAAGTCTCTTGCATTCAGTGGTTATGCTGATTTACACATCCTGAAAGTTATCAGAAGGGCTATCCTGATTTATGCTGTTGTGGTGTCCACCACGTTGCCTTTAGTACAGTGCCCTCAGGGAGAGCTGCTGCCACAGGAAAGGGGGGTGCTGGGAGCTATGTGTTCCCTTTGCCAGGGCAGAAGATGTTCTTAGCATCCTTGGCATGACTTAGCTCCCTCCTCTCACCTTCCTAAGCCCATTTGTTGGGGAGCTACTTCGTGACAGGATCCCCCTTGGTGAGCACATAAAAAAAGGTGGCTTTTGTTAGCTCCAAAGGACAGAAGCAACGCAAAAAATTACATCGCATGCAGCCCTAACTATGCTTGTTTAGAGAAACTGCTTGCATTTATGAAGTCTTTGGTGCGGAAAGCAGGGTTGCAAATGACTGCATCAGAGCGACAGTAAAGGCCATTAATTTCCTGTTATGTTTTCCTGTGTTGGGGGCTTTATTAATTTAATTTTACACTGTCGAACAACAGCGAGCGCTGACACCGCCACACTCGGAGGGTTGTTTTTTTTCTCAAGCAGTGCTTTGCCTGACATGCGAATCGACGCTGCTATCAGGACCACTAGAGACAAGGGAGGGAGCACAGAGCTGGGCTGTCCCCATCCAGCCCCATCTCCCAGTTTCTGGGAGATCCCTGACATTCCAGCAGAGCACCCTGGCTCCTGAGATGCCACCAGCACGCAGCAGATCTGGATCAGGCCATGGACACCTCTAATGCACAGTGTAGAAAATATGAATTCCTCTTTAGCCTGCTGGGTTCCATTGGCTTGGTCCCCCACTAACATGTCTCTCAATACGTCCTTTCCTTCCATTTCCCTTGCTCTAGACTCTCTCTTCCTTTCATTCCACCTTATTTTCCGCTCATCCACACTTTTACCTTAACCTCACAAGTCAAAGAAGTCTGTGCCTGCCCCTGAGCCAGATGCTAGTGAATCATGTTATTGGAAGCCCTTCTGAGTCAGCACTAAACCAGTGCTCAAGCAGAGTGTTTTTAGAGCTGCCATTTTTGACGTGCCATAAAACAAAGGCTCCAATCACTCAGAGTCATTAAAATTCCCATGGCATTTTTTGCAAGAGTGCAGACATTAACCTGGCTGTCCTGAACAAAATCCAGCCTGAGTGATTACCCACAGCATATCTTAATTCTCCTGTGGTTTCATTTGGACATGGCACAGCAAAATTTCACTGTTGATGCTCTGTATTGTTCAACATCTGCCATGGTCCACCCGAGAGTCAGCCACGTTTCAGTAGTAAATGAGATCTTCAGAATGGGAAGGTTAACAAACAATGTATTATACAGGATGGGTAATTGCAAAACGCCATGCAATGAAAGAGCTACAGGCTTATGATATGCTGCAATCTGCTTGGACTGTCACCATGCAAACTCTTTTTTTGAATGTTCATTCCTATAATAACTGTAAAGCATTAGTAGAGTAATTTGGACTCTTTCTGCATGAACTCATGTAAAGGCCCTTACTGATACATGAAGGATCCTATACTGATGTGACCTCTAGAAGATGTATGTTGGAGATATGTTCCAAACTGTAGGAGGTAGTCCTGAAACAAGGGGAGGCCCAGTCATGGGTAGCAATCAGTTTCACAAAGAAGAGAGGTCTGTACGCACAAGAGTCATAAGTATCTTTGAGGATTAGCTAGTGGGGTATTTTTTAAATTCACTGGGATTTAGTAAAGTCGGCACAAACTCTAGGATAATTCTGATCTGCTTGCAAAGTCAACTCTTCTGTTCAAGGCCTACCTCTTCCCACACTAGATGCCAAAAGCCAAAGCAAGAAAGCAACAGCTTCTTTGGGAAACCAAGCATGGAAGTGTACCTGTCCTTTTAATAGCCTTTTCTAAGGCATCTAAGAGAGGTCTAGAAGGCACTCAAGACTTGATGGACATTTCATACACAGATGCCTACAAAGCTGTTCCGATGCAGATCCCCTAGCTTAAAAGCAGAGTAACACCTATAAGCTCCCAAAAAAAGGCAGAGCCAGTGAAAGAAATCCTGACCTACTCCACATCCAAATGGAAACAGCAATACCCATGATCTAGCTCCTGTTCTGGCACCATGCTCCTGTGTGTTTTCCTGTAGCTGTTGACCTGTGTGGGAAGAGGACTTTCTACCATGAACCTGATGGGATGTAATCAGTAGGATGCTTGGATGGATGCAGGAAAAGCAAAAGAGAAATGTGGACCTAGGCATTATTTTTAGGCCCCTTGACAAAACTCTAACATCTCAAAGGGCCTTAAAATGGTCATGAATTGTATTTGAACACCTGTTCAAGGTGTCCTTTATTTTATCTTATCAATACATGGAAAAATCACCTTCAAAGATTTATCAATGGAGACAGATAGCAGACAGACAGACATGTCTGGTGTGTCTTGATAGACAGGTATCTGTAACTGCTTCTTTCAGGCCATCTACTGTTAACAGAGTTGTCCCCATATGCAAGGTCTTAGAGCTTAGCCTAGTCTCTGCAGCCCAACACAAAATGCTGTTCATTTCAGGTCTTGCTTGGCAGCCACAGAGGTAGCTGGAGGAAATCCAATATTCCCTGAAAGGGTCTTAAAATGTTCACAAACGTCATTTTTCTTTAATGCAAGTTCTTGTGGCAAAATTAAGCGCATTGGTTTTTTTCTCTCTCTCCCCTCTCCACTCTAGTCACCTCCTTGCCCCTCATCTATCCAGCCAGGATTCTCACAAACTAATCCCTTGGTGAGGTCTTGTTGCTTCCCCCTGGGATCCAGTGAAACAAGGCTGGAGGATCTGATGCTATCACTTAGGGAACCAAAGGAGCTCCCTCTTTCCTTCCAAACAGCAGCAGCCCCCATTTTGGGAGGAGGAGGGGTTTCTCTCTGGCCCTGACTGAGAACAAGGTGCGTAGTGTTTTCGTTTAGCACAAGAAGACACCCCTCTATAGGAATGATTTCCATCTATGAGAGGCAAGTGATGCTTAACATTACATTGACGTAGACTTGGGATTGCAGAGATAGCCAAATTAGGAGCTAATTGGTGCACAGGGGATTGACTGTTGGGCTCCCTTGGCTGCTGGGATGTGATCGGAAAGAGAGAGAGAGAGAAAGAAAAGGAGAGAGCGGGAGCCGTCCTCTGCCGATGCCTCTCTAAAGGTTGGGATTCCTGAGGCCGCTGCTGTCTAGTGCTGTCAAGGTCAGCAGGTTCAGGTTCACTGAACGGTCAGGATGGTTTGAATTACTGGCACTGCCTGCCGATTCCTCCGCTGATTGTGATCCGTCTTCCAGCGCTGGCTGCGGGATGCTGCTCCCCGGCCATGTGCTGCACTCGGTGTGGGGCACAGGGAATGTCAGAGAGGCAGATGCTCTTGTTAAGAGGATAAGTTTTTAGGAAGATTTAAGGAGCCAAGGCAATGTGGAAAAAAGGCACATACTCCATGCACTGAGCACGTGGAGACCAGGCTTCCAGAAACAGCAGTTCTGATACGTTTTTCTTTTACGTGGAGAACTGCCCCCTGCAAGCTTCTGCCTTTCATGAAAGTTAGGAGAATGGCTTGAACGGGGCCTGTCAAACCCTTATGGGGTGAAAAACCTGATGGTGAAGATTTCTGTCCAATTCCATATAGGTAGAATGCTAAGTGAGCAAAGACTAATGTGCGAGTCTTTCTGTAAACCACACTGCCAGGACATTTTCTCCCCAAACACACATCGCTGTGTGACCAGGCTAAAGGGCGCAGGGGTAGCCAGGCGTGTTCCTACAAGGCTGTCTGCAGAGAGCACCACAAGGCGCTCAGATAGCTTCCTGGCAGTGTGTACCCCAGCGGGCAGGCTTGGAGCCACTGAAAGGGACCTCACCAGGGCAGGTGGCGAGCAGCCGTGCCTGCAGGGGTGTGAATTTGCACAGGCAGGCTGCTAGTGTCACAGACACGTGCCTGGGGTGGCATCAGCGTGCGACTGAGTGCCTACGTGTGTGTGTATACTGTACACGTGTGCTGTCCAAGCATCCATAGCAGCAGTGACAGCAGAAGTAAGCATGTGAGAAAGAGCAACAAAAGGGAATCAGAAGAGGACTGGGGGCTGTGTGGAAGTAGTGTCCAGTGCTTGCCTTTGACAAGAACATCTCCACGGGCATCACTGACTGGCATTCAGTGGAGTTGCACTACAGAGAAATCTGGCCCTCTCAGTCCATAAGCTAGAGTGATTATTTTTGCGTCTTATTCTGAGGTTTGTAGTGTACCTCTGTGAGTCAGTTACCTCCTGGGTGCAAGCAGCTACATCTGCCTATAACTATCTTACGTAGCTTTTGTACTCACATCTCTGCATCTGCCTACCACACACATTTTTACACCTGGAGGAAACTCAGGGTAATGCTGAGAATGGAGCTGCAAGGCGCTGCCCATACCTGGTGCCCATACATGAGGCCTCTTGTGCAGCACTCTCAGTGCACACCAAGATATGGAGGACATCAGGGCTAACGTCATGCAGTCTCCTCTGGAGAAGGGAAGCCCCGTCTCCTCTAAGCTCAGCGAAGGTATTCTAAGCAGGTTCTCTGTATGGCCTGGTCCCTATGCATTAGGAAGTACATTGTGCCTACCATCACCTCTGCTCTTGACTCCTCTCCCAGTTCCCTCTTCCACTGCAGAGCAATGGGGTCTGGCAAGAAGGGTCAGGGACAGTGCCCAGTATCGTGCTGGTTTACATTAATGAGATACACACAGTGTAATCCAGCAATGGAGTCAGCTCTACAAAAGGGGGTAATAGCAGGCTGCCATGAACAGAGCAGCTCAGGTAATTGGTTTATCTATCTAGAAGCAGTAGTAGCAATCTCTGCACAGACAGAGTAGCAGTAAAGTCTCTTCCTTAAGGCTATTTCCTTTGTCTTTTCAATTGCTTGCACATCCATGTGAGATAGAGAGAGAGAGAGCGAGGAAGAGAGAGAGAGCTAGAGAGAGAGAGAGGGAGAAATGTTAATTTCTGAATTAATGGCTTTTCTCAGCGGAATTGTAAATTCAAATGTCACCTCACAGGGTGACACTATGCTGGGCTGCTGAAGAAGCAATGATAAGATCCCCCCCATCCCCATGCCGATATATACCCATGCCCCTCCCCTCCCTGAAAGATAGCTACGGAGTGGAACATGCTACTTTTAATTTGCAGTAACACCACAGCAGAGGGATGCAAGAATGACTGCTTTCCGACCCTCCCTTCCACAACAAGCCGGGCCACATCTTTCCCTTTCCACCTTCCACCCCCTCTTCAACCCCTCCCATTTTAAACTGAGTCCAAGACAACACATTATCTCAACTCCCCCCACCCCAAACTAATCAAAGGATGAGCTAAGGGAGGGCTCTTTAGAACGGATGCCTCTGCAACCCTCTCCTCTCCTGCAATAATCAGGTGAATTAATGACCCTGAAGTTAAAGTGAGCGCTGATACTCAGGCGTTGTGCAGCGTAGGGGAGAAAGCCTTCATTGTTTTCGAGCAGGAGGCGGGCAGCAGCAAGGGAGATTCATGGATGGAGATTGAATATGCAATTTTCTTTCACCTTGCCAAGAGCTGCCCCTGGGCTGTGCCTGGCCTAAATTTTTTTTTCGTCTTGCCATCTCTGCCTTATCCGGCCCTCCCACCTCCCTTCCATTCTTTCCAGAAAATTACCTTCAAAATTGATTTCCACTTTTACAAACAAATATAATGGGAACATGAGGGGGGAAAAAAAATCTTGGGCTGTGATGAATTAGGGCTGTCAGGTGCTTCCAAGTCTCCTTTGTTTTTGTTTTACTGCCCGTTAGGTTCTTTTGTTTTTCCAGCAACTGGGAATAGTGCCCCTGCCCACACAGTCCCTATGGTCCACGGCTACGTCACAGGATATGTCCATCACCTGATGTCATCACTGTGTTATCCCTGCTCTCCATCACTGTGATGCATACAGCCACTGCTAACAGACTGCCCCAGCCCTTCACACCAGGATGCAACTGATCTCCTCGTGGAGACACTACATGTCCCACACTGCTGGTGACCTGACTCCTGCAGCCACCGTACCAGTCTGTTGAGTTGCCTTAGATCTTCTTCACCCTGCTCCTCCATTTCTCCTTTGCCTAATTCAACTGATTCTTGATGGAGGTTTCCCCAGCTCTCACTGTTCCGACAGATCAGCCTGGGTCATCGGCATGTCACTCTGATCCCTGTTGTGCCTCAGTGCCATGTCACCTGGATTGCATAGCAGTATTGCCCTTATGTCTCACTGCCACGTTACTTGACCCCAAAACAGTGTCATCCCTATCTCCCACTGTCATGGCACCTGGATCCACCAGTCTCATGTCCCATTGCCATGTCACCAACGACCCTCTAAAATACCATTTGCCTCCACATTTCCAGCTATTCCTGATCCCTTTTGCAGTTTGTTCTGTCATCCACTGTCCATTAACCCGAGATCCTCATGGATCCAGGCACCACGCTCCCTCTGACTCCCATACTGCTTACATCCAGGAAAAAAATGTAGCAGTCACCTCCCTGAATGCGGGCAGAACCAGTGTACAACTCATCTGGAGTGAGCAAGAAGATCCAGAGAGAGACAGGCACCAGCAAAGCTAGGGAGCAGCCTCTGCACAGGTGGACCCACGGAGCAGGCAGAGATGCTGGGAGGAGTTGTAGCTGTCTCACTCCTGCTGACACATTAGCTGCAACAACCCCTCCCAGGAATGAGTCAAAAAGTGGAACAAGATCTAACCACAAACTAAATACCTGGAAATAAACAGTCAGACAAGCACGCATTCACAGCACTCACACAAATAAACTTAAAAGTAAAGTTCTACGCATAAGTAAGACTCACAAAACGTAGCCGATAACATTTAAAGACACAAGAATGCAAACTGGGACACAAGGAAGTACTACTGCAGGTGCGTGTCAATTAAATGTAATTTCTATATAAACAAATAACTTACAAAAATGTACATACACTAACTAAACGAAAACCTGGAACTCAAAGGAATTTCCTTAAATTCACATATACAAAATTAAATCATGTAAACAAATACAAACTATTTACATAAATAAACAACCTTCACACAGGCAAGAACAACCGATATATATATACAACATACACACAAATATATAACCCCAATGCAAATACACATCTGTACAAACTATATACAGAAGTGCACAGCACTAACAGGCTACATATCCATATCCAGCAACCACAAAGATACAGTGATACTCCAAGTATGTAACAACACATACACACAGAATATACATACAAATATACAACATTCACGTATATGCTTAAAATGTGAATACAAATACCTGGCATTCATAGAAATACATAGCACTAATGCTGAGCCATACGTGCCCAGACATCCGTATGATCCACAGTATGCATACTCCTACTAGGCAATATTATACACAGCTTAACATACACATTTTCCAGGTCTCCATAGGCATGCACAAAAATACGGGTCCAACCTGCCACTCACCCCAGTACATATGCACAGATAAGTGGAAACCAGTGATCCTAACACAGAAATACAAAAAACAAACAGGCGTGCATTCCTAGAGACACAAATACACCAGCAGAGACACACACAAATACAGCTGAAGCCAGACCAGCTTGTCTTCAGATAGTACCAAACCCTGCCAAATTAAGCAGCACTGTAAGCTTTAGGAGCAGAGCATTCTGTCCAAACTGCTTTCTGTGATGTAAGCTGTTAACTCTCCCTTACCTGAAGTCCTCCTGAGCAACGCGTACCCCCCCAAACCCTCAGGCTGTGTGCAGACACACACAGACACACATACACACACATATACTGTCCCTCTTGCTTACAGACTGACCTCCAGATTCGTGGTGCAACAGCCCAGTTTTCTGACAGTGCTGTGCTGCTTATGCATTGTCATCTCCTTTATCCAGTCCCCCCCTCCTCTCTTTTTCCACACATACTCTCCCTTTTCTGACCGTCCTCCTGCAGTTTATTTAGAGCGGTGCAGGATGAGTAGCAGGTGCCTTGCTTATGGCCTCCTAGGAGTCTCACCAGCCACAGACCCTCAGGAGGGAGAAGTGGGCGGCTGCTGAGAATAAACTCCCTCTTCAATTTACATTTTCATCTCGAATGGAAGGGAGTGTTACCTACACTTGTGTGTACAGACGCAATGAGCCTGGACGTCCCCCCTGTGACCGCTGCTGTTTGCAGTGATACACCATCACTGCAAGCTGATGGCCACTGGAAAATCAGCCACACTGCATGAAACAACACAGTCCCAGGGAAAGTAGGAGGAAGACACTGTGAGAGTGTGAAACACTCCAGGAACTGTTTGCTCCGTGTGCACAGCCATAAACTGCTGGGTGCACTCCCCACAACTGGGTGTGATGGTTGGGACATGGGTTAGCACCTGAGGCAATGTAACTGCATGTGTCTCCAGTGTCATTAAGACTATTGCTGACCTGCAATAAAGCAATCATATAGAATAACGCAAACACATCAGCTGTGGTGACAAGAAATCACAGCATGAAACAATGCGGCCACACCACAGACAGCAGTGCTGTTGTGTCACCTGCAGGGGTCCAAACACACTCTGTTGTCTTCAACAACACAACTGTTTTGGGAGAACAGAAATACACCTAATACGCCCAGAGATGAACATACATCAGGTGCCATCATACAGTCAAGTGGAATGACTCACTCGTACTCTTTGCAAACGTATACATGCAGCATAGGAAAATGAATGTGTTTCCCTCCAGGACAGTTAAGGGCTGAACCTCTCTGCACTAGTACAACTAGAGCACTGGTAAAGCATTGTCATACTGCAGATGACAGCATAAGCACGCTGTATGTCCTGAAACAACCCCAGTATGCTGTGGAACAGTATGGTCACACCTCATGAAAACACACAATTCTCAATGCAGTGCCAGATTGACTTCACTCTCATGGCCTGGTGACAGTCTGTTGTCAGTCAACACATTACATCAACTACAGTTACAACTATATGAATTGCGATGACAGTACAGTACAGCCTGCACCAGTGTACCAACAATTACCACATAGAAACAACCTCACTGCATGCAATGATGCAGACATACCACCAGAAATAATTCACAGCCGCCTCCGTGAGGAGTGTAACGGCCTCGAGTGTAATGGGGCAGCATAGCAAGCAGTGATACAGTTAATCTCATCATTAGTGTCACAAACGCACAACCTATAGTGATACGGTTACAACGTGATAACCACAGCCACACTGCCTGCAAACACATATCAATGCCACTGGCAATGAAGCAAAGTCACCTGAAATGTCACAACCACATTTTCCAAATTATATTATCATTGCCACTCTGAACAACACAAATGGGATCATACTTGCAGTGGCACACTCTGCTTCTGTGTATCTGCTCAAAGACTCAGACCTTCTTAAACACTTTACACATATCTCTGCACTATCTTCTTTAAACAATTGAGTTCAAAATTTTCTTCAGGACAGTCTATGTCCTGGGGCAGTATCTAAAAAAAACAACTTTCAGGACTGGGACTGTTGCAGATATCCCTGCCTCCCACTCCACCTGAAGGAGGCATTTCCACTTTCCCAGTAGGAAAATGAGATCATGGCCGGGTAGGAAAACTCCCAAGCTGAACACTGTCAAAACCCTGCCCTGCAGTCAGAGTCTTCCCACTTGGAGTGAGGGAAAACAACCTGTAACAAAAGCAACGCTTCTCAGTACGGGGTGTCATGGTAATAACAGTCAGAAAATTATGCGTGTGGCACCAAAAAGAAGCACAGCGACTCTGCCCATCCTGCAGCTACAGGACTCACGGTGCAAGTGCTCCTACTGCTAGTAGGCAGCACGCTGCTCTGCATAGCTCAACCCCATTTTGAAGAGTACGGTGAACCACCTGTACTGATACAGCTAACGCTCGCTGGAAAACACCACCACACCTGCCAAAACATTGGTGACCCTTTAGTGTCCCCCTGCACTAACACAGCCCTGCATCACTTACTTCCATGTAAATCACTCTAATCATCAAAATGTCAGGTGAAGAAAGGAAAGGAGGAATTTCTGCCTTCTGAGGTTTGCTCCCTCATCTCCACTGGGGATTCCTTTACTGCGAACAGCCCAAGTATTATTGCTATTTACAGTAGAAATCACTCCGTCCCCTCCTCTCCCACAAACCTGCTGCTGATATTAGCACTGATCATACTAACAAGCGTGTGGGTTTTATTACTACTGATACTAATAATACTGGACACATTACGTCTGCTCCCACCAATAACAGGCTGCAGATATGATCCCTGCTAATGCCGATAATACTGGGGGATATTATCTCTGCCATTGTCGGCACTGCAGATATTATTGCCAGTAATGCTGTCAAATACTACAGATATTGTCAGGGACCAAGATTAATAATGCTGAGATTGTTACAGCACCAGCCTCACTGGAACACGAATCCGAAATGAGAATTTGGGTCTATAGAGGAAGTCTGTTTGTGGCCTGCTATGGAGAGAAAGAGGTGTCTCTAATGAGTGGTTTTGTAAAGATCCCAAAAGTTTCAGCCAGCTGGAGATGCTGTGGTATGCAGGGAACGGTTTGAAATATTGTTTGCGTATTATCTAATTGTCTATCCATTTATCCATCCATCTATCTATCCATCCTTCCCTTTCTTCCCATCTCTCCCTTTTTCTCCTTATACAGTACTAAAGACTACAGTATGAGTGATACTAATTTTTTGTTAGTGCTGCTGGGTCACCCCAATTCTCATCATTTTAGCTATCAAGGAGGGGGTTATGGAACAAGAGAAATATCTGCATATTATTTTTCCCCTTTATCCTTCTGGACTTCTTATTGCTGCTCTTTAGTCTGACAATGACCCTGCTGAGTTTGGTGTGCCATCACAGCATAGTACAACATTAGGATCGTGAAGAGCCAGGAATTCCTGTGTCCAGCTGCAGCTTGATACTGCAAGACCCTCGGTGGTCTTGGGAAAGTCATTACACGCTGTAGGGCCACTTCTGCCTCTGGAAGATGGTGGGTGTAAGTGGTGGGGAAGGTCAGAGGGAAATTACAGCAAGATTGGCTGTGCAAGACTGCAAGCGCTGTGCTGCACAAGTGGTGATGAACTTTTTTAGCCAAATTATTTAAAAAATCATAGGAGGCCAACTAAGTCAGAGGGTTTACAATCACTGGTCAAAAACTGAAACAAAAGGAATATGTGGTCTTAACAGGGCAAATCCCGACCGTCCTTCCTGGTCACTCACCTGAGGAAGACACACTGAGTTTTGAGGAAAGACTTGCCATCTGACAGTTCCTCGTTGTGACTAGTAGACACTCGGAAGTACCTCCCTGCTAGCTCTCTCTCAATGCCATAGTCTTCCCAGGCCACCCTTGCAGTTGCAACCAGCATGTTTGGTAGGTTGGGATTTCCCCTCTTCCCTCTAACTCCCTGTGAGGGACACACCTGGCTGTCAGCGTCCATCGCTGAGCCCACCTCATGCATCCGTCTGGCTCCTTCTGTCCAACTCGGGAGTTCTGCTACATCATCTTGACACATAATTATCTCTCCTCTTCTTAATCATCTGTGCTACTGTCTAATGCAGGCACCAGCTGCAGCAAGGAGGACCTGGGGGAGGGGGTGTGCTCAGATAGAGGCTTCTCTGTCTTTCTCCCACCCTGTTCCCCCCAGCCATCACAGAGGTTGCTAACAAGGTTTTCAGAACCGGGGATTCAGGAGCAGCTTGGTACTTCCCCCCTTTCTGCTGAACTGCATTCCTCACAGAGGAATCCTTGAAGCAGAGCTGGTCCAACAGAGCGGAAAGAAAGAGAGAGCAGTGCTGCTTCTTCTGCTTCCTTTAGAGAAGAGCCACCCCCAAAATGCTGGGAAAGTAGATGAGCATTGGGAGCTCAAAAGGGCTTTTCAACATGAGAATAAATGCTGCAGTTAAGAAACTGCAACAAAACAGTGCTCAGAAGCTCCTGGAAATACTGAGAAGGCGTATACATCTAACATGAGCATGAAAGAAATACCTGTACTGGACTTCTTGCCTGGATTTCCTAATCCCCATCACAGCTAGGAACAATCGGATCCCTCAGAGCTACAGGTGAGATTGCCCAGGAGTAAGTGGAGGTCACTGGCTGTGCAAAACCTCCCCTTCTAGCCTTAGGACCCAACCCTGCAAAGTGATGATGTCTTTCAGCATTTCTTAAGGCCAGCGTTAGCCCAGATAACTCAACTCTTGGCTAGGGGTGTCGAGCAGCTGGCAGGGTGTCCCATGTGAGATTTCTCTGGGACAGGAACATGACTTTTCCCTGTGGCAGATATCTGGGATGGCAGGATGAAGGCTGTTCTCTAAGGCAGTTGCAGCTGTGTCATGTAACTGCCACCTAAAACTCTGAAAGCTAAAGGCAAGCAAGATCTCCAGGACTGTCTGGTACCTTTTTGATTCCTAGTGGGATATGTGGGCTCTTGGCCAACCGCAGGGAGTTGCAGAGTGTTGCTTGTCCTTCATAAATCAAATCTGGGATGAATTAAGGACAGAAACAGAGAGTTGTTCTTACTGTCAATATATCATTTTGAAGTGTCACAGTCTTAGATGGCTGCTTGGTTGCTTCTGCGTTTAACTGTACTGCTCCAAAAATGCCCAGATTCAGGGGCTAGAAGTGACTGTGTGGCTGCATCTAAAGCAGGATGATCTTTCTAGGTATTTGGAAAGAATAGCTGCTGATGCCAGATTGAACTGCTTCATTTCAAAATGAGATATGGAGGCACCATGTTGAGAGCTGGTGTTCACCATGCTGGACTGTATGAGAACAGGGGTTCACAAAAACCCCAACTGCCAAGAGACTTGCACAACCACTAGAGAAACTTGTGACTCCGATTGAAATGTTACTATTTCCTGTATGCGTAATGATGGGAAATGCTGGAGGGGTTTGCAATATTTGCAGTCTCTTATTCCTGACATTTTTTGACTTTGAGGCATTGACTCAGCCCTTCCATTGCTACACTTGTCTCTTAGCTGGGCCCTACTGCCATCTAGCTGGGAAATGGATCTTCCTCTGGGGCCTGATCCAATTTCCAATGACATCAGCAAAAATCTTCCCATTTGTTTTGGGTCCTTGTCTGGATTGGGTCCTTGCTTCTAGTTTTACTTTGTATTAGGGAGAAAGAGGTCACAATGACTGCCTATTTTGCTTGGGATTATTGCATTTATTTGGATGAAAAACTTACAGATGTGAACCTCACCGGAACCAACACTGAGAAAATGACTAGCAAAACCCCAAAATGCAGTACCTCTCTCAGGAGAGCTTTCTCTTCTCACCACGTATCACAGAGAAACCTGGTATTCTCTTGTACCGCACAGCCTTGGGGTTACAGCACAAGCAGCACACTGAGCCACCTGTACTGTGAAAAGGTTCCCCCACGCAACACGCAACAATTGAAAACAACATACAGAAGGCAGGGCTGAACCCAACAAACTGATCAGGCGCTACTCTTAGAAAAGTTCACCTCCTGGCCCTCAATTTTTGAATGCATCAAATTAAAAGAGCAAGATTTAAGAAAAAAAGTTTACAAAGCCACCGTAAAAGCACCAAGACCTTACCCACCCCTCCTGACTCAGTCTATCTAGACCTGCGGCTCTGGCTTTTGGCTCATTTCAGGATTCACTTTGCCCTAAGTCCTTCCCAGCAGGTAGGAAGGAAAAAGAGATAGCTTAATCCTAATTCCTTAGAGCTCTAGCGAAAGGCATAGATAACAACCTTAGGGCCACAGTACTCAGAAGACCTCCTGTTCTGCTTTCAGACTGTTGCAAGCGTGGCAGTTCCGCTGTGGTAAATGCTACCCATTGAAAAGTGGGCCCTTACGATCACCAGCTAACGAAGCTCATGGCATGTCACAGGGCAGGAACTTGTTTGCAAGGGCAATGAAAGATAACCCCCACATTGCTGGTGCTTCTCCGAGGTGGCATTTTGTTTGAAAAGGAGTGAGTCGGGGAAACCATGTTTACCCACAGTTCAAAGTCCGGGCACCTGCTGGCACCTGGGGAGTTCAGTTCCAGCCGTTTCCAGCAGTGAATGAACTTGGGATCAGCTCCAGCAATGGAGACGGCTCTCTGCCTGCCGAGCAGATGACTGGAGACGCAGCCTGTCATGAAAGGGCCTCGGAAGAAGAGCATTCCAAGCCAGCAGGGCAGTGGCGGGGAACTGGTCTCTGTTGCTAAAACTGATCTAGCCCCTGGAGCAGCTGCAAACCTTGGCCTGAAATTGGAGCCTGTACATGGGGACAAAGAATATAAAAGGGAGGATGAGCTTCTCCCCTCCCCCTACCTTCATCACGTTTCCTCTTCTCGCCATTCGACCGAGGAATCCCCAGGATCCCGTTAATGGAGTAAGAGCCCACTGGATCATTGGAGGCACTGGAGACGGGAGGGGATGCTGTGCTGGGCACTGGACAAAAGGAAAAGGGAAAAAGGGCCATGAGGAGAGCAGCACAGCACTCAGGGATCCCCCAGCTGAAAGCTACGCATGCCACCAGTCTCACAGGAAAGCCTGGACACTAAACAGACTCCCAGTCCCTCACACTGAAGGACTCACACTCGCTCTACTGCTAATGTTGCTGCATCCCAGCTTTGCCAGTCTGTTCCTATACCATAGCTCCGCATCCTTCTAGTACAGGGCCATTAATAACAAGCAAGTGTATTCCATCAAGAAGCTAAACCTTGTTGTTATATCCCAGTTCAGAGCAGGCTTCCCAGTGCAGGCCATGGTAACGGAGTGCAATGCTGCATAGGCCACATTCTCTAGTGACTTCCTAGTCCATCCATATTTTGTCAGATCATTTCCTCTCAGCATTTTTCCACCAGGAGGGCATATGTCCACCCAAAACATTCATTGAAAAATTACCTTCTTAGCATAGGTTGGAAGCACTTCAGTGTTGGGCCAATAAATTCAGTTCCCTACTAGAACAAATGGCGAGTTGGTGATACATACTTCAACCCCGATTAATAAAAATCTAGTGTCTTCCTTTTGCACTGACCAATGTCACCAGACAAACTCCTCCTGCCACTCACGGCTGTCCAAGATTGCCCATGAGTTTCCAATATATCAGAAATGACATGTCATCCAGACCAGAAATGATCACTTCATGATAATCAAGGCTCTAGAGTACAGAAAAAGTAGAGCTACACATCCAGTAGGCATGCCTATTATGTCCCAGCGTGTCCCAGTAATGGGGAGAATATCCCAATTCTCTTACAGGCCACTACCCATCATTCAGCTCATAAAGCACTGACCTGAAGCAGTCAATACCACCAAAACAAGCCTTCCAGGATGGAACAGAAACTGCCAACACTATCCGATGTAGACCCACACTTCCCAGTACATCCCAGAGCAATGAGAGACTCCAGTAACAGCACTCACAACCAATATCCCAGCTCAGCCAATGCATTCCCTAGACATTGCACTACTTTTCCAAGAAGGAATAATATCCGCCAACTGCATCGGTTGTGGTCAGTGATTCTCAGTGCAGTGAACAAGTCCAGATTAAAAGGGTATCCAGAAATGCTCTTCCATATTGGCCAATTAATTTCATTGTGCTCCTGAACACAGCTCGTGTACAGGATTATATCTGCCAGCTCTGTCCCATGTAGACCAACGCTTTCCAGTAAGTCCTTGTATAGCAGCTGATTCTCAGTAACCAACAGTACCTAAGACAGTGTCTTAGGCCGTGAATTAGCCACTGTATTTCACAGTATCCCAGAATACTGCATGTTTTTTTCCTGCTCAGAATTGTTAGTAGATAAAGCTATGCTAGCAACAGCAGACCATACAGCCCACAGAAACATCAGTGGGAAGTATCTCATCACACATCTAGCACAGTACCTTTAAACACAACAGAACAGGAGATATTTGGTCACTTTATTACAGCCTCCATCTTCTGTGCACCTCGATAAACCCATCTCCCCCAGCAGAAAATGCATTTTCTCAGTGAAATACACTCATGGGATACCTGACTGCAGAGCTAGAACAATAAAGAACTCAGTTGTGAGGCATCAGGAATATCTTATCCTGGTCTGTGTATTACTAGCTCTAAGAAATGGATGAGTTCCAGCAAAGGGAGAGAAGAGAAATTGGGAGAGAGAGGGGAAAAGATAGTCAGAGTAAGAAGGAGAGAAAAGGTGAAGACTGGTGCTTAGACAGGATAGCGGTAAATACTTCTCTCTAGGGAGGTGAAGGAGAGAGCATGAACGTGAAATGGATGCTAAGGCAGAATCACTTTGTGCAAACCCCTACCTTGGGCTGGTTTCTCTGCCATGATTCCCTTCTCTGCAATGCAACAAGGGAAACAGAGAACAGAAACCTCTGATTTCCATTGAGGTTTCTGTTCCCCCATCCCCTCCTCCCTTTTGCTCTGCTCAGCATCTGCTTGTCAGACTTTGTTCCCTCAACTAAGCTTCATCCTCATTTCCACCTTTCCTGTCATCACCCCTCATGCCAGTCTTCTTACCGATAGTATGTCCTGGTGCAGTCACACCTGTCCCGCTCCCGTCTGGTGTTGGGTGAAAAGGTTGCTGAACTTTGGTTCTGATGATCCTGGAAAAGAGCAAAACATGGTCAGAACTCAACTGCAACTTTTTTGGGTCTTTGCATACCCGCGATCCCAGGTGTCAGAACCTGAAGCCTGGTCTGAGCTCTGGGTGCAGCAGAGTGGCTTCGTTTGCCTTCTTGTGATCCTGATTCTACTGCTTTGCTGGTCCAGCTCCCAGAGAATTGTCCTTGCTCTGCCCTGTCATCTTCTCCCCAAACTTGGGTATTCACTGCATAACTACAGTGCTCAGTGAAGGAGCGAGGATCTCCTCTGTGTCAGCAACTGCATTGACATTTGTTAATCTGCCAGCATAATCACAAGGCAGTCTTTGCAGCTAACAGAGCCACCACTGGGTTTACAAATGCTGTAGATTTAATTTTGTTGTGTACCTTAAAAAAACCACCTTTCTGGCATAGAACTAAATGCTTTGAACTGACGGAAGACTTGCCCCAAGCCCTTGCCCTTCATAAATAAGAAGGTGGGAGCTGAAGGCATCTGTAGGCAGTGCTGATGGGATATAGACCACCAGGAAACAGAAGCTTCAGCAAAGAGAGCAAAAATTGGTGTTTATCAGGTGGTGACTGAACACAGCATGGGCACCCAAAAAGATGTCTCAGTGAATGCTACAAAGCTCATAATGCAGCTCAGAATGAAAATAAACTGAACTGTAATTGTCAGTGCTCCGTTTCTTGTTACATGGACTCTTTCACCTCTAGGTCACCGGTTTAAATCCAACTGAGGTCAGTGGTGAAAGAAAATCACTAGCACCTCGTACTTGACTGGCAGCGTCCCTGCCTACTGGCAGATGCTGGGTATCTCTGACTCAGGAGTGACTGTCTCACGAAGGAACTTGGCAAATAAGCCATGACCTGTGGAGGCCATGGAGACCAAATTCCTTTCTGAAATCAAAACGAGCCTCTCCAGTTAGGGTGAAGGCTGCACATGCTCTTCAGAGTTTCTGGAACTCTCAGCCCAGCATTATATTAGCTTTAAATTCTCCCAAAAAAATCTCTCCAGAAAGGGAAAGCAAATAACACATTCTCCCTGCCCACCCGAGAGCTTCCCTTAAAGATTCATTCTAAAGAATAAGTTGGCAAAACTTCAAAGAGCACATGCGTGGCTAGTGGGCAGTAGGGCATGCATAGAGATAGGCAGAGATGTTGAAAGGGCATTTTTGAAAAAGCACAACTCCTACGAGTGAAACCTTCTTAGGAAAAGAAAGGTATTCCAGAGCATATCAGCTCAGCATGCTAGGGAATTCTGATACACAAACGATGAAGCCTGGGCAGTAACCAGAGTGGCAGAGAGGCTGCCTGGGAGATAGCTGGAGACAGGGAATGGTCAAGTTCTAGCTGGGCATAAAGAACCAGATCTTTGCCCCATATAGGTCCGTGGTACCAGGGGCCCTAATCTATAGCTGCTGAGGACCTACAGAAAAGGTGTCTGAGGGCCTCAGGGCCAGATTCTGAGGTCATGCTGATTTGCACTAGCTGAGGAGCTGATCTGAGAAGTCTGTGCTAGGGCAAATAATATAACTTTTTTTCTTCCTTTCTGTTTTTTTCTTTTCTCTTCTCTTCTTTCACATTCCCCCTAAAATCCCCTGAAGTGCCACTCTGGTTGTGTGAGTTTATTGATTTCCCCCAGCCCAGAGAAACAGAAAGAGGGGATGGGGTGCAGGCAAAGGGATGGAAATAGAAAGCTATAAATTATTTGTGACAGGAAAGCAATAGTGCCAGAGTGCTGAGCACAAGTCCCGTGTCACTATTAGATTCCTTTTAGCCTGATGACACTGTAAAAGAGGTTAAGTGTCTGATGGAATCGTACACCTTGGGGGCAGGGGCAGTCCAGGAGCAGAACAAGCCACAGAGAGCGGGTATATCAATTCTCCAGGCCAATAATATTCCCCTCATTGATCGCAACACAAAGTTCAAAAATCTCATTATAGCCAGGCAGACCTGGAACTTTTTAAAAATCAATAGAGTGATATAATGTATGTATACTTTGTATAAATGTATCTATCCATCCATCCATCCATCCGTCTATCCAAAATCTGCCTGAGGGTGTCTAAGTTAACCTACACATTATACTGTGTTGTGTTCTATTGTAGTGTAGCATAGTGAATGGATTAGAAGATTTCCCCTGCAGCCTTAGATGACATATTATAAAATGTCCTGTTAGCACTGAGGTGACATCAGACGGTTCCATTCATACTGAGATATGACATCAGATTTGCCATTCGCACTGGGAGGTGGCATCAGACAGCTCAGCTTCTACTGAGGAGAACCATAAGATGAGTCTAATTATACTGAGATGGCCGATCAGGCTGTGCTGAATCATGCTGCATGAAAATTGCAAAGTTTTGAAAAGCCATTTAGAGTGAAAACGGCCTGTGAAATGATGGTGGTATAAAATGCCTGTCCATAATGCTTCAAAAACCCAGGCAGGGGACGAAGAGGAAGATTCAGTTTCCTTCCCCATTCAGTTTGTGGTCTCCCAGCTGAGAATGCCAGTTAGTGCCAGTTGTGACTGTGTTTACTGAGATGTGTCCATTAGGAACTGGAATGAGACTCACCAGCTCATTTCACCCAGTAGCCGTCAGCTGGTAATGATTTTCGGTCACTACCAACCAGGGCCAGATTTCAGCTAGTGACCCAGAGGTGAAAGGCTCTGTTCAAAAGCGCTCCCCTCCTAAGAATGAAACTGGTTTTATGTCAAGAGAAAGTGTCTGGAAATAGCGAGCAAAGGGGAGCAGTCCTGGTTGTGCAACTTCCAGTGGTTTGGGTCAAATAATTCTTGGCATCGGATGCACAGCAAATCTAATGAGGTCTCAGGTAAAAGGTATTTCCTATGGCTAAAAGAAGAGACAGGTCATGAAGAGGCTCTCCCCAGCAGTGCTCCTTTGCCTTACAGTCACGGCTGAACTCTAGTGTTGTAAGGAAAGAGGAGAAATTTCAGGACCCTAATGCTCAGTACAGAATACAGCAGGGCATCCCCCTGCGTTGATTCATTCAGGGACAGTGATAAAGAGCAGGATAGCCGGGCATCACTGCTGCTGCTTTAAGAGGCTTCGAGTGAGTCTGTCCTACACGAGACCACCTAATGAAACAGCAGATGAAAGATGAACAGAGCTGACCTGGTCCTGTAGCAACAGATGCAGCATAATAATGTTTGCTTTAAACTTGGGGATTGCTGAAAGCTTCTCGCCCTTACAGGAGACTGAAATACGCGCTACGCCAGCTCTGCTGCCTCAAACCTAGGATTTCTGGATTACTGCTGTGTAAGAGGGAGCAAAACCTTGAACACCTCTTGCTGCCTTTGATGGCTTGTTCTTACCTCTAGACACTGGGAAAAGACAAGCCTTTTTGCAGAATGCTTCCTCAGCCCTTCCCAAAAGCAGAAAGGGACACAAATCCTGGCACACCAGTCAGCAGTGCTGATTTCTTGAAGTAAATGTGGATATTTTCAAACGTCTGTCTTTTCTCCAAAAGAAATTGTCACTTTGGACTAATTTCATCCCTGCTCTAATTCCATCACAGTCAGTGACTCCAATAACAGCATTTGTGTTTAATAAGGGGCATAAACTGGTACTTACTGTAAATTCCCATTTTTCATTTTCCAGTGGGAGGTTTCTGCACAAGTTGTCTACTTTGAGTTTCGAAGAATATATAGGGATTTAATACATAACCTTCTGAAGTTTCAGCAACAGGACATTTATAGATCTTTGATTGCAGTAAAGTAACTGAACTTCATTCTATGATCTGAATTTAATATGCAATATTATCTTAAGTAATGGCATATAATGTCATTACAGTACATCGTATCATACTCTGAATTATACATCCATTCCTGGAATTCATGAGTTACCATAGTTGCCTTGTAGTAACTCTTTCTAGAGTTAATACTGCTCCAGCTGAAACCAACTGCCCGTTTCCAAATGCCTTTGACTTTCTTAAACGTTCAGCATTAGATCACAAATTTCCAATGTTCGATTAATATTTCATTATTCTCAGAAGTTTTAGTGCAATTCCTTTTGCTGATTCTGAATACAGACAGACAGATAAAAATCATCTCTCCTAGTATGACAGTTGTAACAAGCTCTAATCAAATTTAGTCAAGAATGCAGAAAGAAGTATTGGAAGTTAAAATTAGCTGAGCTACAGTCCTTTCTGAGAAGCAGAACTTTCTTGCACTCCTTGTAAATAAGCAAGTAAAAAAATCACTTCTAAACCTGCCCAGAAACAATTTGCTAAAAGAATGACAGATCATAGGACATGTCCCTCACTTCTCTGACATTTCTATTCAAACTCTCTCATAGCCTGACATACTCTGTGGTTTCTCCTCTCTTACCGTTGCTGGCAGAGTCTTTAGACAGTATCTCAACTAAAAAAATCATACTAGGGCTGATCAGAGGGAGATGGGGTAGGTCTGAATCATCTGGAGTCCCAGTGTAGCAATTCTTTTAACCCTGGAAGAACAGAGCAAAGTTGCGCTAAGGGAAAGAGTGGTGTGTCCTGCTGCCCCAAGGAGACCCTGACAGATTTCAGAAAGCACTGGTATCCTCACTTTGATCGTATTCCTTTGTCATGGATTGTTTTTCAGAGTGGAAGGATACACTCAGCAGAGCACCAAACTCCTTGTAATTGTTTTGGAGTATTCATATTTTAAATGCTCCATATTAGAAGCACATTACAAGACCCCAGGGTGTGCATTACTGGGCAATTAAAGCGGTTCTTGGAAGGCTAACATTGCGAAGCTTCAGCCTTTTCTTTGCAGTGTGTCCAAGGGAGGCTGTGATGGCCAAGGAACACACACCCTGCTGTGCCGCACTGCTTAATTAGCGCAGGGCTGTACTGCTGAGCCACGGGCTGCGCCGGCAGTAGCGACAAGGCAGCCTGCGGGGGACTTGGTGCAGGGCTAAGTGAGACAGCCATGCCTTCTCTGCATCAGATTGCTTCCTACAAAAGGGCTCGTGACCATCCCAGTGATGCCGGCGTCAAAGCACGCCTGAGGAGAAGAGGGAGAACATGGGATGGGAGGAGGCAGCTTTGGGCCGCTTGGTGACAGACCCCATGGAACCACCAATATCCCAGCTGCAGATTGGTGCTGCGCAGGCATAAAGAGCTCTGAGCGTGGCTTTGGTTCGAACAGGAGAGAGTTTTGTGTTTCTGTGCATGGGTTGAGACACAGCTGAATCCACAGCTGAGCAAAATAAAGGGGGGGGGGGGGGGGGGGGGGAAGTCTTGTTTGCACAAAGTTCAAAATGGAAAGAAAGCTTCATAGCACGGGGAGGAAAAACAACCAAGGGATTTGGGGGGTGAAGGAAGGGAAACAGAAAGTCTGGTAGTTAGAGCCTAATCCGACTTAGGGAAAGGGCTTCAGTTCCTTGCTCTGTCATGGACCTCTCATCAAGACTTTGGACAAATGGCATTTCTCTCTGTGCTCTGTTTCCTGCCTGAAGTGTGAAGATAGGAGCATTGCCGTGCCACCTGGGGCACAGTGAGGACAGCTGGAAGGAGGAGTGAAGGGCTCAGGCTCTCTAATAACAGGGGCCAAGTAAGTGCTTCAGCGAGCTGTAGCACAGTATTGGCTTCGTTCCCCTGCTTGAAGCAGAAGTGACATGTACCCTGCTGACAGTGGCTGTACGTGAAGGGAAGGGAGGTAGGCAAAGGCAACAGGAGATGTATTTCAGCTGCAGTGGCTTTGGTGGCCGCGTTTGAATTTGCAGCAGCAGATGTAGTTGGGAAGATCAGAGCTGCAGTTGCCCCCTAAGAGCCACAACATCATTTCCAGTAGGAAGCGGGGGAGCCGGGGGGCGGGGGGGTAGCAGTAGCTTCTCCTATGGCTCTCAAAATCTACCGCAACACTTGCAACCCTCAGAACAACAGCTGACATTGGCAGGAGCAGCAGACTCAGCTTCCTCGCTAGCTGGCCTGAGGCTCTGGCGCTCCCTGCCAAGGCAGCAGAATGCCTTCAAACCCTGCCATATTCAGGGGCCACAAGCAATATTCACACATTCAAACTCTCTCCTGTCATGAAAATTACATTTCCTTCTCCCTACCTTTTGGAAAGGGAGAGAGAAGAAGGGTGATTGTGTACTACGTGAGTATATAAGCACAAGCATGACAGATTAATTCGATTGATTAGATAGATAGATTGATAGTCCTAAAAGGTGCCTGAAGAGGGATTATCTATTTTCCTGAAGCTTCCAAATAGATGAGAGGTCGAAATGGAGATGCTTTACATATCTCAAAACACAATTCCAGCCCTCCCTGAGAAGATTTGACTCCTTATCTGTTGTTAATATGTGTAGGTCCATCAACATCACTGGAGCTACACCGAGATCATACCTGAAGACATGGGCAAAAAAGTGCCACTTTGTTCCAGGTTCCAGGTTAGCCTGCTCACTCCAAACACAGGAGAAAGCCCCTTTTCTCTCACTGCATTTCTTGGCTGCACTCTGAGAAGAGGCAGAATTCACAGCAGCAGTTTTACTATCTGAAGGGCTTAGAGAGGAGCTAGGATTTTTTTGTTGTTTTAAATCAGTGACCCATGATGACACCATATGGTTTTATTTCATTTAATTTGAGCAGAGCATTAACGTTCAGCTTCTAGCAGATCTCTGCCCATTCCAGTTCTGCTGTGCTACACGGTACAACTCCAGACGTAAGGAAGAGGGGTGCAAGGAAAGAAAGGGGAAGATGCCTGTCTTCTGGGAGGGGGGGTCTGCCAGGCAGGGGGTTGGCCTGCCAACTCACCCTGCCGAGCAGTAACACACAACTTCATGCCACTGGTACTGGCGGGGTTGACAGCAGTCAGCCCCACGCGTGTAAGTTGCCCAGCCTGACCTCCCAGAATAAATCGCTGCATTAGGCTTTGAGAAACATTTTCCCATTCATCCAAGTGGATTTGTGTGAGGGTTCAAAACCCACCTGGGAAACAGAAGGTGTGCCTGAATAGGTGTTGTGTTCCGCAAAGCTGTGCTTACACAGCCGTCAGGACCCGGGCTGGCTGGCTTAAAGCTGGCTAAAGTGTATCTACATGAGCTGCAGTCAAGCAGTGACTGCAGCATAGAAATGTCCTCAGGCAGGTGTTTCTACTTTTATTACACTCAGTTCACGTTTGGAAGGCTTTCTTTGCAGACAGGAAAGCTGGAAATTCATTAAAATCCAAACATCTAGAAGATGTCATACAGTTAACAAAATATTGGAGACAAACTTGATCCTGGGTGTAGATGTTTGATATCCCAGGGTTTAAGGTGAATTAGGGAAATATTAAAGGACAAAAAGGGTTCTGCTGGTCTTGGGCATAGAAACACAGGCCTGGGAGGATCCACCTGGATCACCAAATCCAAATTCTAGTATCACAGGCAACCACGGCATAGATGTTCAACTCGCAGCACCCACGGCAGTATCCATCCCAGCAGCTACAGACCTACCACTCCCCCTCAACAAACTCATAGTCTCTGCAACAAAAGACCAAAAGCTTCAAAAAACAACAAGCCACAGGAAGAGAGCAGGAGAGAAGCATTGCCAGCGGCTAGGCCCCCTTCACTAGCAAGAGATTTCTGCCATGAAAATGCCCAGAAAATTTTGAGTTCCTCGGAATTAATCATTTTCTAAGAGTACGCCTACACTGCAATGACTGCAGTTCAAAGCGACATTTTCTGTTGCCTACGGACTGGCCGGCTTGGGTCCCGCTAGCAGCGCTGCTGCAGCAGCATGGAGCTGGCGTAGGGTACAGCCCCACGAGCTGCCAGCACGTCGGTGACTGCCACGCAGCACGGGCCGGGGCTGTCAGAACAGCGGCTGTGCCAGCAGGTGAGTTAAGAAGACCTACAGAAACACATGGGCTTGCCAAGGTTAAATATCTTAATCTGGAGCACGGGAACTTTTAATTGAAAGCTTTGCTTTGAGCCCATTTCCACTTATTAAAATTCAGGAGTCTGTGCTGAATTCCTTGTGGACATTCATTTTGATTAACAGAAGACATGTGTGTATTAGGAAAGGAGTCTTGAACTGGGAGGAATCAGATAAATGTAGATAACATTCTCAACTCTCTTGCAAGTTATGCCATACCTGCTATTTTGTGTAAAACCTCAGATCTTGAAGATAAGCAATTATTTCAGCTTTCATTTAATACCAAGGTATTTCTGGCTTTCATGGCTGCAAAGACCAGGTGGAAGTGGGACCTGGCTGCCTCCCAAGGGGCCAGCACTGGAGGCAAAGGAAAAAAAAACCCAAATACATTCTTATTTACAGCCTTGTGCATTTTATGCCAGTCTCTCGGTTTTGCAGGGCATTGACTTAGGACTTCTGGGGCTTGTCAGCATTGTGTATTAGCTGCGTATTATCTCTGTATCCTGTAGAGTGCTCCACCGCAGTATGTGCTTGCATGTGTCCAGTGAGTAAATGATTCCCTTTACAGGGGTGTCATTGTGTGTGCCTCCCTTACATTTGTCAGAACTGGTGAAAATTTCGCAGTGGAGCCATTACCAGGAGAAGATGTTTGCCCAAAATCAAAACAAAAACAGTGCTGGGAACATGTCAATTTAGATCTAATGTTATCTTGGGTTTTAAAGAAATGAACAAAATTGTGCGAAGAATTTCAGCCTTATCAGAATGGAAAAAATTGGGTTTTTCTCTCTAAAATGACCTTTTTAGGGTGAATCAGAGACTATGCTAAAAAAATTAAAATTAGAATAATATATTTAGATTTTATTGAAATGGCAGGTTCCAACTACACGGAAATGTAGCTGTAGAATTTTATTAAAGTTCTGATTCAAAATGAAAATCACATTGAAAAGTTCAAAATTTCCACAGAGAACCTGAATCTTTCCCTTCCTGTCCTAGTCCTCACTGCTCTTGGTATTATTTATTCCTTGCTTTATCACGCTGCCCAAAGCAGCCAGGCACAGACAAGCACGTCAGAGCGCGGGTGCCACATAGGCTCCCAGCATAAAGTTGGCGCCCGCGTCTGTAGAAGATAGTCTAGTTTTCAGATTTATAGGACAAAGCTATCTTTTTATAATGAAAAGACAAACCTGTAGCCAGTCTGCTTGGCTCATGTAAGTCACTATCAGGTCTAATGTTTAGAGAATAGGAGCTATATGTTTATGTATCTATATTGTGTTTGCAAATGCACTAGCATTTGTCTCTTAGTACATTTTAATTTACCACACAATGTGCATACTTGTTTGTCTTTGCCTATAGGTCTGCATTTATAACTGTGGCTATATGGAGTTAGACATTTGGGTCACATATTATATATTCAGACCCCATGAAGAATTAATAAACATTTATTCAACCATTACAGTTTTTAACAGAGTTTAATGGGCAAATAGGCTGCTCAGATCTGTGGCTTGTAACCATCACCAGCCAGCTGTATGGATGTTTTTGTACAGCATCAAGCACAGTTATTACAAATAGTAAGTCATAACCACCTAGAACTCATCCATAACAAGGCTATAATATCCATCATGTAATATCTAACATATCTGAATACTGATAAATAATTAATGTGGAACCCTGCTGTATTACAAGGCCCATACCAGTGTGTGCATTTGCATAGTTGTATAAGTTTGTGAGTGCAGATCTGCTCTATTCCTAAATCACATATCTGGTGTCCGTCCGATTAACTGCAGAGCTATGGGTTTCCCAGGGCCTTCAGCAACATATGATGTCTATCCGGTTCCGTTACAATCACGATGGCCGATAGAGAGTACTGGACTTTTGGGTCCCCTTTTCCCAGCCCCTGTATAAATACAGTCTCTGTCCATAGGAGTTAGCAAGGGTTTACCTACATGCGGCTATGCAAAATAACTAATTTGAATTAACCGAATGTGTGAAATTAAAGTGGTCTAGTTAAACTACATTACACCTCTGACTCCCTTGTTTAGAATTAAGGCAGCTTTAATTTAGTTTAGCTTAATTCACTTTGGAAATGAAGTAAACTAAATTCAATTTAGGACACTCAAATCTTGAATGAGCATCCGAACAATGTTTTAATGCTTTTAACCAATGCACTTGCAAAGTTAATTCAGATTAATTTTCTCATTTGCCCCTGTGAAAACAAGCCTGTTGCCTATTCCCTATCAGTGCAACCATCTCAGCTGAGACTCCTTCAGCAACTCCAAATTGACAAAAAAAACTCCCAAAAGCAGCAGTTTAAATGATCCTCCTACAGGCACAAGTGTTTCCTCATCCCTATGTCCCCACGCAGGTGACTTTTTTTCCCTGTAAGCTTCAGTGATCTCTAAGACTGACTTGTCCAGAGCTTGACACGCTGAGCCAGGCACTAGCTGAGGTAAACATAGAAGAGGAGCAATTGATTAACACTACCTGAAGACCTGAGTTATAAATATTTAATTATTCAAATTTTACAGTTTAGGCTTTTGCAGTGGAATACTGTATTGCAAATTACACAATAGTTTTTCTGAAAATCACGATATTCTAGAGAATTTTAGTGATTGTTATCTAGTTCCATTATTTCAAAATATGGTCTCCTTAATCTGAATTAAGTACTTGTTCATCTAACGAATCAGAATACCTCCAGCTGTAAATTAGCATGTATTTCATTTTTTGACCTAACTTAGATTGGACAAGATAGGATGCAATCAGGATTCATAGGCAGAGGAGTAAAAAGGAACGCAGGTGATGGTATTTAAAAAACTGTACTACTTTTACATTTTTTTCTTGAATATAATTGTAGTCTAAGAAGACAAGAGTAGCATAAGGTGGCCCAGAGATTCTATCTTGCCATTTTTAAAGGGCAGTTGCAAAATCAATCATGAACAAAACAATTTTAGAAATAACACAAAGCATATTTTTAATGCAAAAATATTAATCTTTTTAAAGCATCATTATGGAAATGTCAAACTTTTCATTGCCTTGCTTAATTTTAATACCACACTCTGTATTTGGTCAAAAGATGTCTTAGGAGGAAGGTGTTGTGAAGAATTATTTTTGTCACAATGCAAAAAAGCCCTTGAAAAATTGCTTTTGGAAAATCTCAACTCAGAGAAAGCACCTGCGCTAAATCTTTCCTAAAAAGTCAACCAGACAAACACAAAAAAAACCCAAACAAAGCAAAGGAAGCCCACTTAAATATCCCAAGTAATCAAGTACTATTTGATGAGATGGTTAGGCTATATTTTTGCGTGCTTATTTTTTATGGAGTTAGTGCTAATGAATAAATGTTGTTGGACGGCTACTAGAGTCTCGGATCTTTGCTAGAAAATTAGCATGATTTCACTGAAACAGTTACCAGTATCATATAATAAGGAGACAATCCTATATATTAACATGCTTGTGCAGAATGCAATTGACTGTGTGTGGGCATCCGTTTATGGCCAGATACCACTGTAAGTAAAATCTAGGTTTGTAGCAATACATCAGATCGCGTGACTTTTTCGGTGTGGGTATACAGCTGCACGGGGCTATACCGATTTATCAGTGTGTGTGTGCGCTTGTGCATTTGTGCGCACAGTCATTTGCATGTATGTCTGTCTGCAGGTATGTTTCTACTTCTGTGTGTAATCTGGCTGCGGTGCTTTCTGAATAGCAATGAGCTCAGTAAAAGCACGTATGTATTTGTATCTCTGTGTGCATCTATCTGCATACGGATGGGCTTGCCTGGTGTCTCTGGATGCGTTTCTTCTTGTGTGGTTTGTGTGTCCCTCCTGTGAGATGGATGCTTTCTTGCTGTCTGATCCCGGTCACTGTGTGCTTTCGCTCCCTTAAAAGGCAGTGTCCTTCTGCAGCAAAAACCCTAGCAGGGCATCAGGAGACCTGCATCCTCATCCAGTCACCCTGTTGATGGGCTCTGCAACTGAGCAGGCTCTTTTAATTCACTCTATGCCTCAGTTTCCCCTCCCATCTGTTTTTTTACAAGGATTGTGGACATAGACTGTCTGCTACTACATGGGCATATGTAATACTGTATGTGATGGCCTCTGTCTAGCTCAGTCAAGGCCCTGGGTCCTGAGAGGATCTGCTGATGCTATGCTGCTGCCTTACAGTAATATTCATCCCTGCACGTGCCTGCCTTCGTGTGTTGGTGTTTGGCTGTCCATCTGTGCACTTTGTGGCTGGCTATTTGTAGTTTTGTTGAAGAGTTTATCTCCCCCATGTACATACAGAGCAGGGGGAGGTGGAAAGGAAGGAGTTATTAAATGCCAAGCGGATATGCAATAAATCCCATTGATTTTACAAACTCCAACTTGTCTTCAATCTCTTTCCGTTCTTTATCCTGGGGGCATTGCAACAAAACCCTATTTTAAATACCTTTTCTTTCCCTTCCCCATTCCCCCTCCTCCCACTCCCCAAAAAAGTGTCAATATTTTATTTGGATTTTTAACTTCGCTCCATAACAGTTGTTTGACCTCCTGACTCATGTGAGTCACATAAATTCTGGGACTTTATTCAGGAGCCATGTTCCTGCTATTGAATAAGCAATTTGGGAGGGTGAATTAATGACTTGTGCTGTTGCTGGAAAGTCCCTGAAGAAATATTAAAATTGCTTGCAGACTGAATCAATACTCACTGAACACCCAGCATGAGGACCTGGGCTTTTTAATGGCTACAAGCAGCGGCGCTCGGTAGAGGAAGGGGAATTCCTGTACACACAACGCACGCAGGCACACACAACCGACAAGCAGTCTTCCCCCAGCCTTGCTGGCGTTTTCAGTAACGGCATATTCCTGTGCACGCAACCTGGTACGAGCTGATGCCTGCTGTGCCAGGGAAAGGACTTGGAGGCCGGTTCCCCTGTCTCCCTCCCAAGCAGATCATGGAGGATTTGCAAAAGCTGGCCGTTCGGGCCTCCTGTTAAGCGCTTGGGTTAGCACGCTCTGGCACAGTCTGCCAGGCGCAAGGAAGGTCGATCGTTTGCGGTGTTATGAGTATGTTTTATGTGGGCGCTTTGCTTTTTTCCTCTCTGAAGGGGAAAGACACTAGGGCTGTGACAGATTTGGGTGTGCTGCTGTGGTCTGGGAAGAGGATTGGGCTGTTTTGCAGAGGCAGGTCTCTGAGGCGGTTCTGTGGCTTTGGATGCTGAACGGCGTTTGCATCCGTTCGTAGCGTGGATGTGTTGCATTTCTGATATTCAGAAGGTTTTGCTTCCCTTACGTTGGCTTGTGTAATGACGAGTCCTGAATGTCATACACCCCTGCTCGTGTGACCACATGATACTTTTGGTCATTGAGCAAAGGTGTCACTTCACCGGACCAGTCTATTTCGATGGCTGTGGGTGCAGCCCTGCCTGGTCCTGAGTGCCCCGCGGGTCCACCAGCCTCACTAGGACATGAACTTCCTCGACGAGGCTTTTACTATTTGTTACTCGCTAGGCTGACCACAGCCAGGTTTTGCCCACACCCTGAAGTTTTGCTCTAAGCCCCCTCTGGCAAGGGTGGGTTTTGTCCCCAGAGTTTTCAAGTCTCCTTTGAGAACGGGGCCGTGTTTTGCCATTGTGGTGGTGAATGGCTGTTTTGTATTCCCTTGGTGGGTAGCTGTTATTGTGTATTAACACCGGGGTGGGTGCGCTTTGTATGACCGCATGTCTGTCTCATTGATTCCATCAGTATTATTTTGTAATCGTGTGTCTCTGTGATTGAGTTAGTGTGCATTTCAGGGCTCCTGTGTATTGAATAATGATGTCAAGGATTGGGTTGTTTGACTGGGTAATGGCCTCTTTTCAGTGTTGTAAGTGAATGTGTCCTTCTCCTGTTTCCCTGTCTCGGCTGGGGCAGGATCATTTACACTAGGTGATTCCTTAAGATGCTCACATGCACTAAAAGAATACCCCTTTGGCTCCCCAGCTCTCCCTGCCAGCAGGGCGTGCTGACAGTACGCCGCTCGTGTGTGTGTGACACACGGGGTGGCACGTCTGGCCTGTTCTCAGCCGCGTGCTTCAAGGTCTGTGACCGCTTAATTGTGAATAACCATGTGTGTGTGTGTCAGCATATTTCTAAGGCTATGTGAATATGTCTACATGTGTGTGCGCCTCCTGGTGCACTCAGGGGTTTTGCTAAGACTTTTCAGTTACGTTTTTGGATGTCTCCGTATCCTAGGTTTCTTCACAAATACATGCAAGACTATACTGTGTAGTTTTGACTGTCTGTGAAGGGATCTGTAAATGACTGCATATGTCTACAGAGAAGCGCACACTCGCCTTTGCAAGGGTTGTCTTTTGTGACTTTCTTTATTAACGCACAGAAGGGCATCCGTGTCAGGTAGCAGATGCCTCTGATCTGTGTGTGACTGCCTGACGATGTTCCCATGTCTGAACTGACCTGGGTCTCTTTAATATGTAAGAAGGATGGGATTCTATGTCAGCAGCATTTAGCAGTAAATATACGTGTTAAGAAATTTTAAATGTACAATGAATCTCTGGGTTTGTGCAACGGCTTCTGACTGGCGTGGATATCGTGCGCTAATGCCCTAAGACAGTGTAGCCACATTTGGTCCCTTGGAAATGAACAAGAGAGTTCAGTTATTTTTCAGCTGATGATTATGTGTCATTGCTGCACAGATTTATTTGCTCTGCGCAGGCAATGTGTCTGGCATTGGGCCTGTTCTGTGCTTCCTCAGCCATCAGGATTTGGCCCAGCAGCAGTCACATCCAGACAAAGTCTATCAAAAAGGCTGTGAAAGATCCAGGAAACTTCCAGAGAGAGCTCTCAACTGTCCCCTTTCACCAAAATATCCCATCAAGGAAGGACCCGTGACCTCTCTCAGTCAGGTCACCTATATGGCTGGGATTTAGCAAGCCAGTGAGCTTAGCTTGTATTTTTCAGTGAGGTTGCTAACAGGTAACTCCTTACTCCTCCTTGCATTAGCTCAAACCTTGTTACTTCCCCTGCCTCCTTGTTTGTGCTCTCCCACTCTTTTCCCCCCTTCTTCCTCTGTATTCCTGCCTGCATTTGACCTTGAACAGATGACACCATCCTTAGCCCACCCACTGCTTTAGCAGCTCCCACCCCTCACACTGGGGTAGCAGCATCAGGGTAATAGGGGGAGGAAAAAAATGAAGGAGTGAGGAAGGGGGGGGGGAGAGAGAGAGAGACCTGTTTGAAAATAATTGGAGGCTGTTAAACAGAGGAGCCCAGCATATCACTCTAGTAATGGAAATAAATTCCATTGTATTTGCATTTTAATTTTCCACATAAACAAAGGCCCGGAGTGTGCTGGCTTCGCCAGAATCACCGGCCAGAATTTAATTAGAAATGAAAAGTTTATAGGGTCCTCTTTAATGCGATTAATGCACAGTTAACATTTATCACATACATATGCTGGAATCGCCTTTTTTAAGCAACCACCGGCCATGAAATGAATTTCTTTTCAACTTTTTTAGCGTGCGTGAGGAAGGCTGTCTCTGGTGAGGCGGTCCAGTGAGCACACTCCTGACAGCTTGGTAAACTGCAGCCCACAGAGGCTTAGTAGCCCCCATCCTCACTGAGGAAAGTTCAAGGTGGCTTAGAGGGAAGCATGGTCTAGTGGTTAAAGCCTGAGGTTGGGAGTCAGGGGATCTGGGTTGTATTCCCAACTCTGCCACATGCTCACTGCATGACTGACTTGCTCTCAGCGTCTGTTTCTCTGGGTGTTAAAAATAAAAGAGAAATCAGCTGGAAGAAGATATCTCAGCCCCAGACCCCTCTGTGTCTCAGGCTCTCCAGAAACTTGCCCAGCCCTGTTGTATGGGATCTGGATTGGATCCTGCACTGTGCTGACCTCCCAGTTCGTCTCCCCGTGCCCGAGCATCCCTACACCGGCCGCGGGGACAGGGGAGCACCCGCAGCGCTCGCCTGATGCGAGAGGTTGGGCCTCCCGGAGGGACTTCTTTACGCTGCCCCAGCTGCCTGCGCGCGCCAGGCAGCACTGATCCCTGCTCCATGGGTTTGTATGGATCTCACATTGCTTGTGCGAGACACGCATCTTCCTGCCAAGGGCCGTGAGGCAGGAGCGGAACAAACTCTGCCCATGCAGCATGGGAGCCCTGGCAGCCCTGCCATGAAGGGACCTGTATTCACTGCTGACAGAGCTCCGTGTTTCTTAAGGGGATCCTCTCATGCTGGTTTGTCCAAAAAACTGCTAAGAATGGCTTGTGAGATACTGGGGCCATCAAACCCGAACCTCGGATCTTAGGATCCTAATCAGGAGCAGCTACCAGCCCTCCTTGTGGTAGGGGTAATTATACCTCCCTCACCCTGAGGGGCCCTGAGAGGTCGCGCCGTGAGTGCTTATAAAAAGCTTTGAGCTTGTCTGCGTGGGGACATGAGGAAAAGCAAGTCTAAATCTAGACAAATTATCAATATCCTTCCCTTGCAGAGCACAACGCTGAGATAAAAGGCCAAAGGTGAACACCTCCCCTGTGAGCCCGTGCCCCTGCCACGGCCAGGAGGGCATCAGGCTTGTCACCTCCCTGCCTCCTCTTGGCTCCCAGAAGGGACTGTATCACCACCGGTGTCCCCATTGTCCCTTCCTTATGCCCCCTCCCCTGCTCTGGCTGTGTGACAGACGGGGGCTGCAGCCCCCCCTGCTCCCACGCTTCCTTCCTGGGCTTGCAGACAAGCAGAGCAAATAAACCAGGCCCATGGACACAGAGTGTTAGCATGTTAGGGACACAGCAGGGGAAGGAGGAACATGAAACCTCTATTGATCCCTTGAGGAATGATGTCCCTTCCTTATCTTATCAGATTCTCTTCACTCTTCAATTATAGTCTGTTGAAATTGGCCTCTTAACCCAAACAAGATAACCTGGGTAATGAGGAGAAGAGTGGGAGGGGAGGGGAGGGGAGAGGAGAGGAGGGCATAGTCCAGCGCATTAAACTATGGCTATCGTTAGAGATATCTCCTTTAGCGTAATCCCCTCTGCTCCCACTATCCCCAGGTATCCCCTTCTTGCATTGTGTATCAGATAGATTAGCACGCATCCACTCCCTGACAAATGTATCATGCCATGTACACCCCTCATTCCCTCAGATGCACTAAGTACCCCCAACAGGCACATGTCCCCACATTTGTACGTGGCATCTCCATGTATATATGTACCCACTCTGCTGTACGCCTTCTGTGTTCACGCATCTCAGCAGACGCTGCTCTGTCGTACACACACTTGCACACAAGTTCATGTTACTGACGCTGCCCATCTCACCAGCTGCACTCTCCTCACACATTAGCGGTATGGCTGCCATACCACCATATACCACCCAGGTCTAACCAAAAGAACTGCTGACAAAGACATGGAGCACTGCTAGGTCCCACGTGCATCTGTTCACAGCCACAGTTCATCAGTGCACTCACACGACTGCCTTGCCATCGGGAAGCAGTCACGCAGAGTCCTGTGCAGAGCCCCACAAAACCAGACAGGCTTCCCAAGACGCGTGTTGCCGTGCCTTTGCTCGCCCCTATGACTCCCTGCATGTAACTGCAGAGTTACGACGTTGTTTCCATGGATAAGACTATTCTTAGTTTTTACACAGACCAGTAATACCTACTTGCTATAAGTCTATACTCCCAGCTGGACATGTTGCCCTAGTGATATGCCCACGCTCGTCCTCGTACACATGTCATGGGGTATAGGGCATGTCTCGCCCAAATATCCATTACAGAGAAGATTGTCTGGTGGAACAATAGAGACTCAGCAGTCTATCTGCACAAATGCACCCGGGTTTCCATGCTCAAATTACTTCACTGTGCACGGAATGATCCAGGAGCACATTCAAATGGTGCAGAAGGTGCTTTCATTTTGGAAAGGTGGTGCTCTAAGCAGTACAGAGGCTGCGTTTACAGGGATGGCACCCTCCTCTTGCGCTCTTCTAAAGACTGTATTCCCCAGGATCGCTTTATCCCCTGCCTTTCACTGTGCCAGGGGCATTTCCTTGTATACACATCCACCTGAAACAGGCCACACTCCCTTCCATTTCATGTCTCCCTGTGCCACCAGCTCTGCCAGTTTTGCCCGCTGGGCACCAAGACCCAGAGGAGTGTCACCCATAGGCACGTATTTTTCTTTAAATATTTGCATGTCACAAAAATTCATGTAATCCACAGAAGGGGGTTAGAATCACAGCAGTCATCTTTTTACAAACGTACACATGCTCTCTCATGTGCAAGCATACACACTTGCCCGTGCTGTTCCTCCCCGCTCTCCAGCTCGTGCACCTCACAAGAATCCATGCACAGCCACATACGCTTCCTCTGTCCCCACCCCTGCTGCCTCCATAGGCACAGACCCCCGACTCAGGCACACATGTAGCCTGAAATTGTTAAAGCCACATAAGGGAGTTGGATGTCAATACTGGATGACTCTCCGCATCTTGTTTGGCACAGTGGCCAAGACTGCCTTCTGGAAAACCACAGCAGGTCTGTTTTTGACAGTATCCAAGTCAAATCTGCCTTAGCCTTTCACTCCATCCTTATCTCTTGCCCTTTCCTCCCCCAACCCCACCCAGCTGTGCTCTCCACCGGCTCTGGAAGCTTTGTGCTGTGGCTGTCTGTCTGCCAGAGACAGCACCACAAACATTCTCTCTTTAAAACTCTAAATTTGCTGTTTGTTCTGTAGGGAGAGGGAAATTGTGACAGTATTCATTTTCCACTTCGCCTCTGCTTACACAGCTTTAGCCCATTTGTACGTAGGACGTCCCAGAAATACACTTCCCCTATGCACTCAGTATGCAAACATCATCTCCTTTGCTTCATAAATACTATTCCTTCCTTTCCTCTTCTCTCCTACATCTCCTCCCTCCCCTACTGATTTTATAAATAAATGCATACGTATTTTTTGTGTATATGTTATGTATAAATGTATAATTTTTCAAGCTCAAAAGTCTAAATTTAAATAACCAAGAAAGGGCCTAAATTCAGGTAAATATTAACAGCAGGCATTATTACATAGCTACATTGTGCTGCGGTCTTTCTTTTTAAAGGCAGATGACCAAAAATTGTTCTTAAAAGAATTTTTAGAGAACCATGAGTATGTCGAAAGGCAACAGTCCCTTTAAGAAGTGCCCAAATGTTACTGCCCAAAGACTCTATCGCAATTTTAAAGGGAGAGCTTGGAAATGGGCAGTGGGGTAATAAGGGTGCCCTCACATTTCAGCCCAGCTTGAAGAAAATAGGGACTAGTTCCGGGAATCAGAGGGCTGGGATATTAACCCTCCCTAACCAAAGAAACGGGTACTGTTACTGTTGCCAGAACCATCCAAGCCACCCTGAGACTAGAGGTGGTGCAGGGCACCGTCTGACACATACATGAGGGTTTCTTTTGTGACTTTGTCATCTGGTCGCAGTCTCTGCCTCTCCTTTTATAAATTGATCAACAGACATCAATCTGCCTTGCAAAACACGGATAGCTGCCCTCTCAACTGAAGTACGGTGATGGCTGATAGCTATTCTTGATGCAATTTGCCTCCCAACTAGAGATGGAAGTTTAACCCTGTGCCTTGGACCCTGCAAAAAGGGGAGGGTGCTTACCTTGGAGGGAAGAGGAATTGTTCAAAATGGAGCCAAAGGAATAAAAACTAAATTGGCCCCCAGGAGAGAACAATTAGTAGAGGCAACCTCTAGCATATCTGTGTGTGTGCATGTGTGCGTGTGTTGGGGGAGTTGCTAGAAGCCTGGGGAACGGAACAATATGCTGTACAGATTTTAGAAACACTACAGGAACTGCAGAGCTAGAGGATGACAGCAGCAAGAAATGTCCTACTTCTATTTTTCATACGGGCAGAGACAAGCCACCAGAATCTCCCTTCCTGATTTAACAGCGAGGTTTGGGTAAATGTTTCATACATAGCATATTCTGGAAAGCGTATCTGTGAACTCACAGTTCGTTAGCTCAGGCTTTTGGCACATCACTCTTTCTCCTCTCTGTCAAAACTGGTACACACATAAATCCCAAGCCAGACAGAGGACAAAGGAATATCCTTCCCCGACCACATCGAACTCCCGCATATGCTTCCTTTAGCCTACTAGCATTTTGTGTCACCGTCTACGTGCCTGCCCAGAGATACATGTTCCCTGCCATATACCGATATACTCATATGTAGAATCCAACCAGAGCATTTCCCCAAAGGTATCTATTTGCATTGCACTCACAGTCCCCATATAAATGTCCTACTAAAAAAAGCCGTATAATTCTGCTTTTCCTTCCCCATACCCACCTCTGAACACACCAGCCTTTCAAATTTGCCTACTATATATCTAAATGTACCCTCCATGCTCCTCCTACCCCATCACTCCTCCTCAATATCCATATGGACAGACATACTCTGTCCCTGTGTCTCAAACACTTCATGCATACACCCTGTCATTCTTCACACCCCAGCCACAGCCATTCCTCTCCTATGGCTCCAGGATTGAACTATTGTGTTGTCCATTTCCCAGCGACAAGGGGTCTAGTTACAGGGTTATTGATTGGTTTTCATGCAGACAGATGGATCTGCCTTTGGTCTCCCCACCAAAATCCACCTCTGTATGGGCTGATTGTCACTGCTCCGGGGATAGGATTTCACCAGGAGACCACCCTCCATGCAAACATCCTTCACCCAGGCCACGGATGGTAATAAATGGAGTCAGGCTGAGCCATAATAAAAGCAATTGAGTGGGTTACCTGTGCAGACATGAGATTTATACCTCCTCATATTTGATGTGATTGTTTTATTGAGTTCTCAGTGCAGTTAGGATGCCGTTTATTTATTTATTTATATGCCTACTTATCGGAAGAGGGGGGAGGCTGTTGCAGTCTAGCTAGTGTTCAGCCTCCCTCTTGTCAGACCTGAGCCTGAGGAAGAAGGCTCTCCAGTTCTGCTCTGCCTTTCACCAGACTTGGGCTTGGTGGGTGAGCCCCGGCCAGACTTCTCATTTCTTTTAACAGACCAAGGTGTTTGTTTAAGGATCCCCGACACCTTGAGAACTGTCTGAATTATGAACCTAGTAGAAGCTAAGGGGATGGCGTAAAGAAAGATGCGTGTATATGCTGATTTTCTAAAAGAACCTCTCGAAAGAAATTCCTATTTACACTGTGCCTGTTTTGGACAATGGGCTGTGATCTATGCACAGAGCCTCTTTATGCTATTGCAATAGAAATAGTAAGCACCAGCATTGCTTCTGACTCTGTCATCACATGTGAGCGTTCAGAAATATTAGCAGGTGCAAATTGATTGGAAATGAATATTTGTAAGTGCACTCTGAGGAGTTTGGAAACCAAGTGATTAGATTTGTGATTTTCAGCTGGGTAGATAGCCATATAAGTGCTACAAAATCAGCTCTCAGTTACTGGCACTAGAGAAAATTGGAGGCTAGCGCTGAATATCATACTGTCTAGTATTTCATCACAAGCCTAACGGTGTTTGTTGTGGGTTTTCCAGCTCCTTTAGTCAAGTGATAGCATGAGAATTTCAGTTCTCATTTAATAAAAGTATGTTTCCAGTGCTTGGGGGGGGCTTGAAAAGGGGCCTGTCGGCTCTCTGAAGGCTCAAAGGACTGCATTGTTAAGGTGTTTTTAAAGTCGTTTAATGAGAGTCAGATATCCAAATCCCTTTAAAAATTTAGGGTAGAAAAGAGAAAACAAGTAAAAACAAACCCACGTTGTATTACAAGTACTCATGAGTTTTATGCCAGTTGATGATTTATGCTCTGCCTTGGTATTTTTAAACAGTTGGTACGGGTAAATATGACCATACATGTATAGGCCCCAACAGATTAATTGGGATTACAGTGGAAAAATCCTCATTCCTGTTAGCTCTCAGTTTAAAGAATGATTGTTTGGGAGAAAAACTTAAACCCTTCTGACGCTTTCAGGAGTAGTAATCACCATCAGAGCCCTCTACGCACAGATGGGATTTCCTAAAGCCCTAGTTAACTGCACGGGTGTCAGGCCAATGACAAACGCTCTTGAAAGTCTCTACCTTTCCATTTATAGAGACCCTCCCCAAAAGTTGGATCCCTAAATATTTTGCTGACTGTAACTAGTGAGCCTAAACTCCATTTGAATTTCAACATGCCTTAATTGAAGACCATGGCAAATTAATCTAAGTGAAGCTCGGCCATGTTCAACTGTTTTGAAGATAAATCTTTTTATTCAAGTAATATGAAAATCTTTTGTTTGAATGGGCTTTAGGATCAGAGATGGATTTTTTTTTTTGGATATTTGATACGCTGCTGAAAACATGACTTTGTTTTGTATGCATTGTGTCATCCTATCATAAAGGGTCCAGCTGGCCTGCTAGAGCATTATCTATCTCTTTAGCCAATGCAAGATTATTTCTTATTATATGTTTGCTTGTTATGAATGCCATCTAGATACATATACACCAAGAAATCAGGAATTCCTATGGGATGCAATTCCACAACTTAATGGACCTCCCTATCAGGAGATACCTTCTGCTACCATTTAAATATTTCCTTTCTTATTTCCCTCCCTTCATTCCTGGCTATACTGCTTTGTTTAAATGTGAATAATTCCTTTCCTGTTGGAGGGACTGTGCCCTTCAGATCACTATATTGTTCTCACCACTTCATCATTGCTTGGCCAAGCCACTTATATTTTCTCCTTTTTTCTCCCAAAGTCAAATGAGTTTTTTCACATAATAGTGATTCTGGTAAATGAGTTTTAGCTCTGTAAGACTCACTCACCCAGCGCCGAAAGGCAGCTACCTCCATGGCAGAATGCAGCAATCATTCACGAGATGCAAAAGCCTGAAAATGTTTAACTTCCAACAAAAATCAAGCTTTCTGTACATCTATACAAAAAGGAAGGGCTGGGATTTTTAGGTGATAAAGAGACCGATATGGTTCTGAACTTTGAGGTTCACAGAACAGGGAGCTCAAAACTTCCCAGGCACAACCAATTTTACTTGCTAACTGCCTCTGTTGAGCTAATATCTCTGCAATATGAAAATTAGAAAAAATGCGGCTAGCTTATTGTAGTTCCCACCATACAACCTTCCAGTGGCCAGATATGAGGAATAAGACAAAGAGAAATGCTGTGAGCATTCATTTACTCTTTCAGCTGCAGTAACATTGTCTGTAACCTCTGCTTTATGAGCCTGTCCTTTATTTGCAATGATAAAAAGAAGATAATACCAGGTTTGTGTCTGATGGAAAAGAATCTGAATTTAAAGGAGTATATTCCTTGTAATGAAGCCCTGTGTGACCCGATTGCATTCTTTGCTCAGCTGAAAGCAACTGGCAGCAGAAGTCTTCAACCTCGAGAGCATGCCCTGATGCAGGAAATTGAATGGGAACCTTAGACTCAGCATCAGCTAAGTGAGCGGATCCCTGCTAGGATCCCGAGTTTCTTCTGTGTGCTCTAAGAAGTGCCAGGTTACAAGACCTGGTCAACTCTGTTGGGTACTGTTGGTCAAATTTTCTTCACCCCTGCTTTGCACCAACCCATTGTCAGTCAGAGGCTAATCCAGTCTACATGGCCAGTCTAATCCTTGGCCTCTCTATTGAGAAAACTGACGTGTGGCTACTAAACACTGATGCTGGTGATAGGCTTGTGTGACACGCGCACTTGCCAGTTAAAACTGTGCGATTCAGCCCGTGTTCACTGCAGACTGTGCAGCTGTCACTATTTTTGGTCACTACGAACAAACCGCCGTTAGAGATACGCCGTACTCGTCCAGATTCCCCCTAGCCTCATTACCTGTCCTCCAAGAATTCCAGATTTGTTCATTGGGAAGGAGAGGGAGAGCTTCGCGGGTGGCTTTGGACAGGGTATCCTTTGGGGAAATTCTCAAGCGAGGCCAGCGAGAGTGACTCAGAAAGCTCTGTTTGCATAACATTGATTTCTTCCGCATATGACACAGCCCCTGCCCTAATACGCCTGCCTTTTGCCAGACTCGATTGTTTGTCTTGAGACGTTACATTTACCTCAATCGAGATTCTGTTCAATTCTATCTCCCTCGCGTGGGCTAAAGCCTCCGTTGATGTAAAACAACCGAGCTCCAGTTTGGAACCTTTTCTCGTTACGTCTTGAACTCCAGGGGCAGTTTTAGTGAAGGATCACACTGAGTTTTACAAAGGTAGCTAAATACTGTTATTTTCATTTTACAGATGGCAAAGCAGCCTCATTAGGAGTCTGTGTCACCTGCCCAAGATCAACCAGAAAGTTAATGGCAGAACTGGTAAGAGAAATCTGATCTCCTAATATGCCATTCTTTGCTCTAAACTACAGGTCTGCCCACAGCCCCTGAAATTGGACACATGCTCAATAATATTTCAACGAACGAGTATATTTCACTGTTCATTATAACCTGAGTCAATGTTTGTGTCTTTCCATATGTATTTTTAAAAAGCATATAATTATTGGAGACTTTAACGAGGAATCATTAGCCAATTGTTATATAATGAAACAGGAAAGATCTCCCCAACCAAGTGCTTAATGCTAGAAATGAACATATATGCAATACCTAAGAGAAGATCGAAAAAACATCTAATGGCTTGACTGAGATTATATATTCACTGAACTCTATTCTCTGCTGTGGGGTGTTAGTTAGGTCTTCTCTCAAGACCCCAGGACCCAAAATGTATCCAAAAGGCTGACTGAACTCCGTAATGCTTTGGCTTCAGCATTCCTTGGAGAAGGACTAACTGGGAGTCCCTAGTACTGAACCCAGCCGCAAGTGAGCTGGGACAGAGGAACAAATTGGGGGGTGGGGGGGGTTGTTTTGCTTTGCCTTTCTGGACCTGTAAGCAATTAATGAATTTAAGTGAAGCAGGAAATAATGGTTAAGCTACAATGTCCGTTGCATCACTTCTGCATAACCGTGAATGTGTGTCCGTGATGTGCTCCATCCTGTTCCTACTAAAGTACACTGCCTAATTCAAAAGATTTTTCTGGGGTGATTATTATCTCATGAAACCTGTGTTCTTAGGCTAACTGTACGTACCACAAAACAAAGCAAAAATTTCCATTAACATCTGCCGCCAAGTTCATACTTAGGACACCACCGCCGCAAGGCTTACAGCAGTGCCTAGATCCAACTGAAATATTCTAACCCAAAGTGATCAAAGATAACTCGTTTATAGCCATACGATAGATGGAAAAGTTCGGGCTGACAGGGCGCTCAAGAAGCAAGGTGCTCAAGTGATTTAACGTAAGCATGAATTGCTTACCAAAGAATTAGGAGCTTCTGTTACTTGCCTGCTTCTCAATTACATGCGCTGTGTATATATGCGTGTTACATGTATGCATGTATGTATATACGTATGTGTGTATATATGTGTGTGTGTATACCTACACATATATACTAGGTTTATACTGTACAGTACCTAAAGTATGAAGTGGGAACAGGAAAGCTCCCAGTGCAGAGATAACTGCTCTGTCTCAATCCTGTCAGTTCTGGTGCACTTTGCTTATTAACTAGTATACTCTCTAGACTTTTTTTTCCATAATTAAAGCAAACCTACCGCATAGCAGAAGACTTAATTTTTTTCCTGAATCTTGACAGGGTAGTTAAGTCATGCTTTTCACTGGAGTTTGTAGCTAGCCTTTATCTGCGTGAGTTTGATATGAACAAGTTTCTGATAAATCTCAATACTGCATTACATGTCGTCCCAAACGTGTCCTGATATCCTCAGTGCAACACTGACAGATCTGTGCAATGTACGCACATATAATTCATATATCACAAAAAAATAATTAATGGAAAATAGATTTTTTTTCTGTAGTTTCTCACCCGAAAGCCTTTGTTAATGTTAGACTACTCCCCAGAAAGAAAGAAAATAAAATCTAATTGATACATTTTCAGAAAATCTTATAATAACCAAAAGTAGTTTTTTTCCATGTACAATGAGATCTCCATTTTGAAGTGCAGTATTCACAGTCTATCTAGGGACATAGATAACTTCTATTTCTGGAAATGCCTCGCTTATAGTCTCAGGATGTTAAACTGCTCATGGATGTAGCTCTAACAGTTCTGGACATTGGGCCAATGCGGTTTTTGCTTTGGAAACCCCACATTTTGCGAAAATACAAAGACAGATATTTCTAGAAGGTTGGTTTTTAAAACTGTCATCTATCTGAAGCTGCTCAGAGTCAGAGTGTTAGATTAACTCCGATTTGTGATTGCACCGCAGGTAAGGGATGTGCTGTTACAAAAGATTGATCCAATTCTGTATGTGGGTGGTTTTTTTTTTACAATGAGCGAGAGAAAAATGTATATTTAAATTGTGAACTTAGTCCTCTCTATGTGTTTTGTGAGTTTTGTGAGGTGGAGTCGCAAAAGTCACTGGAGTGATGAAGCTCGCGCTTGTCTCCGCGGCACCAGGATTGGGCCCTTATATACTCACTATTTCCTATTCTGCTGCAGTTTTTTCCCAGTTCGCTGTCCTGTTCTTGCCTAGTACAGACTTGCAAATTTTACCACCTGTGATATGATGGGCTCACTTCCCTATGGATGTGAGTTTTGGGGAGCCCCATACAAAGGTGAACAGTGGGAAGTTGGGCCGGAATTTTTAAAAGAAAGGGAGAAAGGCTTAATCATATGAAGCCAAAATACTCTTGTGCCTTGGTGACTACACACTAAAATGCCATCGCAGTATGAATCAAACATGGTGTGTCACAGCTGAGCCTCTTTAATGTAATAATACTTAGCAGCTACAAAGCACTTGTCCTTCTCAAAACATTTTAAAAGCGCAATCTAACTGACATCTGTTCCCACCTCCTTCTGAGAAGGATCAGTCTTCTTTTCCAGGGTGGGGAAACTGAGGTACAGAACCCCCCAAAGCCCTGCCGCAAACTGGTAGTAAAGGTGGGAGCAAAAACCTGGCGCTCACCCTTCTGCCTGGGACATCGCAACCCAGACACAAGGCGTTGGGTCCGGCAGGCTTAAGGCTGAGATTTCAGTGACATTTGGATGGTAACATCCCTTGGGCCAGCCAAAGTATACGTGTGTGTCGCGTCCGTATACGCTATTCCTCCAAAGAGCCCACAGCCGTTCCTCTGGACTCCTGTACCACCAGCTTAATTCCTCCCAGGGACAGCTGGCTGTCCTTCCGCAGCTGCCTTTGTAAGGTGTCTGAATGTCAAACTGTTATTATTTCAATACCTGACTGAGAGAGTAACAGAGACCTGGAGGTTTTTTAGGAGGGTGTATAATTAGCCGATCAGTATTATGTTACCCTGTTCATAACTTAATAACCATTTTAATACAGATGGCACACACAGGGATAATTTCCTAGGGTAGCCTAGCAGTATATTACAGAGACAGTGTGTCTGAGGGAATCTTTCTTAGCCAAGGTACATTCCACTAGCTAATTCTACCTGCTGTTTTCAAGATGATTTGGGATAATTCCATATCATTTGCAAAATATTAAAACCCATTTATATAGGATGCCAGATTTAGAAATACGCAGTCTGAGTTATTAGACATATTTTGATAAATCTGCCACGAAAAGCGCAAGACAAAAAATATCACTGCGGTTTCCCTGCTATTTATTTTTTGCTTCCCTTGCTATAAATACACCAGGTTTAAAAAAAAAAATATCTGGCTAAACTTGTTATATATCAAAAGGGCCAATATACTGACTTGTGCATTTTTATCTATGCAGACACTACAAAAGCCTGTATGCATATTTACATATACGCTATATACATTTATTTGAGTGGGAAGCGACACATATTTGGGATTGCATGCAAAATTTCAGGTATTCTTACTCGGTCGGTGAGGTATTTTGTGCCTACATACAAACCCTTTGAAAATATCCCTGTCGCTCTGTTTCTAGAGGTTGTATTTCTGTGGGCATGGTCAAGGTATCTGTACATACGTTACACTAAAGCAGCGTAATTACTTTTACTGTGTGGGTAAGAGTGCTGTGTGTTGCCAAAGTGTGAAAATCTGATGTATGTCGCGTTTGAATGTGCAGGCATGTGAGCAGCCTGAGCGCTTTGCAGTGTGTTAGGACTTGATTACATCTATCACCGGCCGTTTTCTCCTGCATCGATCCTTTTTTTTTTTTTTTTTTTTGCCTGTCATATGATTATTATTTTTGTCACCTCAAACCTGAGACCAAAGCTGAGTCCCGCCACCAACAGAAGTCGCGCCCTACCAGCTCGGGGAGGAGATTGGGGGGCAATCGTTCGCTAGTTCTGAATCGACCCTGCTGCTTCCCAGCCCCCTGCCCGGGCAGGGACCGGCCCCAGCCGGGGGCCGCCGGGCGCAGCGCTCCCCAGCCGGGGCCAGGGACCGCCTGGCAAGTTTAGCCGTTCCCTCGGGCTGGCGATGAGGAGCGAGCCGGGGGCAGCGGGTGTCAGGGAAGCCTTCCTCCGGCGCTCACCGGCTCGGGGCTGCGAGCCCGGCTTGGCAGCAGATAACGGCAGCTTTTCGCCTCTAATACCCTGGCAAGGCCGGCGGTCATTTACACCCCGGGAGGGGTGTTGGAAGGACGGGGGAAAACCCGGCTCCGCCGCCCGTCGCCCCGGCAGCCCAAGCAGCCCCCCACACCTTGCGGCACCGCCGGGCTGCTCGGCGGGGAGCTCATCTGCTCTGGCAGCAGCGCTGCCCGCCCCGGGCCAGGAGCAAACTGCAGCCCCGCGGCGTGCAGTAACCAGCCCCGGGGCAGAGCCGCTCGCCCGCTGGGCGAGGGGCGGAGGGGGATGCAGCCGGCTCCGGTCCCGCTGCCCGCGACTGGGCTCGGGGGTCTCGGCGGGGCCGGGGGCTGGCGGGCCGTGCCCAGGGGTCCCGCTGCGGGCGGGGGGGCTGGAGCAGGCTGGATCTAACCTGACCGAGGAAGGGTTGAGCCGCCCGCGCTGTGGAGAGGGGTTTTATGGGGCAGTAAAGAGGCGATTGCGCCGCGAGCAGGGCCGCGGGGTTGCTCTTACCTGTTTATGGAGGAGACGCTGGGGACCGTGTCGTTGTCGCAGATGCCCTCGGCCAGTAGCCTGTCCCGGATCTCCCAGGCGAACATTGTCGGGTTTTGTCTCTTGTACTCGGCGATTTTATCCACTACTTTGGGGGTCGCCACTTTGGGTTTGGAGCCGCCGATCACGCCGGGTTTGATGCTCCCCGTCTCGTAATACCTGCACAAAGGACGGTCAGTGACCTGCCGTGCCGGGAACAGCCCCGCCGTCCCCGAGCATCACGGCTGCCCCCCCTCCCGGAGCGCCCCGCGGCCCCCGGCCCCGCGCCCCACCTCGGCTTCGGCCCGCCGGTGCGCGGCGTCGGGCCGCGGCGGCTCGGGTGCGGCATGGCGCGGCTCGGCGGGGCTCCGGGCCGCCTGCTGGGGCTGAGGCTGGGCCGGGGGAGTCCCTTCTCCTCTCCAGGGTTCTCTCCCGCTCGCCTTTTCTTTTTTTTGTTTTTTTCCTCCCCTCCTTTTTTTTCCCTTTTTTTTTTTTTTTTTGGTGCGTGAGAAGCGAGGGGCGCTGAGCTGTTCGCTGCCTCCGCCTTCCCCCGCCTCACACGCACACACTCGTTTCAGGCCCGTGGATGGAGACACAAAACAGAAAACCCTCGCCCCGATGCGGCCGGCCCGGAGGCCATGCCCGCCGACCGCTGGCCGGGCCAGGCGAGCGGAGAGGGGGCGCGGGGAGCGGGCAGTACCGGGCTCACCCCCCCCGCCCCCGGTTCTCCCGGCTCGGGACGTTGGCAGGGCTGTGCGGGAGCGCGGTTCATCATCCCCCCCCCCCTTTCCCATCCCGCCCCGGGTGCCTCGGGAGCGGGTGCTCGTAGGGGGCAGCCCCAGCCCATCTCCCCGCTCGGGCGGCAGCTCCGCTCCGCTGGCGGCAGCGGCTCCGGCCCGTCCTTTGCCGAGGGCACGGCAGCGGCGCACACCGCCCGCACCGGCGGCTGCCCGGGCTCTGCCGCCCGCTGACACCGCTCCGCATCCCAGCGGCCGGGCCCCGGGGGCGCCGGGTCCCGTGTCGTCGTGTCCCCCCGTCCCCCCCCTCCCCCGGCTTGCCTCTGGGGATATTTCACACCACGTTTGGCGGCGATCGCTTACCGCGGGCATTTATTTATTTATTTATTTCCCTGTTGTTTGTTTATTTACCCGTGTGTTTGCTAAGGCCGCTCACGGATTGTTGTGAGTTGGGGGATTTTTTTGTTGTTGTTGGGTTTTTTTTTGTCGTTCTTTCGTTTTTTGGGTTGGTTTTTTTTTTTCCCCCCCCCCCCCCCCCCCCCGTCCCTTCTCTTTCCTGCCCTCCCGCCCACCCCTCGCAAATTGTTTATCTTCCCAGGAGTTTCCAAACACCTCCCGGGGGACGCACACACACAGAGCACGTCCTTCCCGGCTGCAGGAGGGGGCCCTGCTCAGCCGCGGGCTCCCGCGGCGCGGAGGTGCCGGGGCCGCCCGGGGAGGTGGCGGGGAGAGCCCGGCGCGGCGGGAAGGGCGGGAGGTCACACCGGAGCGGGGGAGGGATGCGCCGTTGCCATCCCAGGGGAGGGGAAGGAGCTGCCTCTTTTCCTTACCTGCCCAGGATCTTGCTGACACAACCGTGGCTGACCCGCAGCTGCCTGGAAATGTCACAGGGTCGCACCCCCTGGTGAGCCAGCTCCACTATCCTTTGTCTCACCACGTCAGGTAGGGGCCTGCCGTTCACAAACACCCCCCCGAGCTGGTTCACACCCCCGTGCCCTGCTGGGGAAAGAGAAATAAAAAAAACACAACAACCCACGCACACCAGAAACACACCGTTAGTCGTGGATTCTTCGCCACTCGTACTGCAAAATCTCCAGTCACTACAGATGGATGGAGGTGATGGCGGGGGGTCGACAGGGGGGGAACAAGACGTGGAGGAGAGAGAGAAGAAAAAAAGGGAGAAAGAGAGAACGAAAGAAAGAAAGAGGAAAAAACGGGGAGAATAAGAGAAAGAGAATGAGAGAAAGAAAAAGAAAGATAACGAGAGAAAGGAAGGTAGAGAGAAGGAAAGATAAAGAGAGAAAGAAAGAAAAAGGAAGAAAGAGGAAAAAGAACGAGAGAGAAAGGAAGAAAGAGAAAGGAAGAAGTGAAAGGAAGAAAGCGAGAGAAAGGAAGAAAGATTGGAAGGACAGAGAAGGCAGAGTGAATTTTCCCGAGCCGGAGGCTAGCCGGGAACTGTGTCCCCGTCCCCCCTCGTGCGCCGTCTTCCCTCCCTGGGCCGGAGAGCACCTCTCCCTCCCGCCGTGCCCGCCCGGGACGCCGGAGCGGCGGCTCCTCAGGGCCATTGTGGCGGGGCGAGGATGGAGGCAGTGCCCGCACCGGCTGCTCTCCCAAGAGTTGGGGAGAGATGCGCTCCCAAACTCCGGAGCTCAGCTGCTCAGCGGCTGCGGGCGGACCCTGCCGCAGTCCCCCTTCTCTCTGCTCTGGGGCTTTTCCTCTCGCCTTTCATTTTCTTTCCACGATTTTCTATCACATTGTCAATTACAGTTCCTGGCGAACCCCGCCCTCCCTCACCCCGCGGCATGTCCCCCATGCAACGCGTCCTTTCCCGTTATTTTCGGATGCGAGTTGAAGGGATTCGGAGAGAAAAAGAGAAAGGGAAAGAAATGTAAGGAGAGGAAGGGAGAGAGAAAGGGAATATTTTGTGTCCCGCGGTCGGTGTTCGTTTACAGACAGACCCTCTCTCTGCTCAGCTTTGGATCTTTGAAGGAAAAATCCTTCAGTAAAAAAAAAAAAAAAAAAAAAAAAAAAATCTAACAGACTCGCACCGTTTCGTCTTTTTTTTTGCCCCCCGCCCCCAAGTCTAATTCAGGGAGAATTTAAAATGCTCCGTTTTCCTCTCTTCCCCCCTTTCCAGACAAAAACCCGCTCTCTCTCAGACAGGACTGCTAGCATCGCTTTTTTCCCCCGATCTTTTTCCATTTCGAGAAATAACTTAGGGGAAAAAAAATAAGTGTGCACCTGCTAAGCATGGGCAGGAGGAAAGGAGTGACGGGAATAAAGGGAAATGTCTCCTTTTGGGACTCAGCAAGGCAGGCGGTTGTGAACCGCTTGCACCTGGGGTGGTCCGCGTTAGAGACGGGAGCAGTTCGCCTTTGCCCGGGCGTGCGGGGAGATGCACACTCGCAGGCGGCGCAGCTTCGCTGGCGCTGCTACCTGGGTGTCTCTATCTCCGGAATACCCAGCTGATATAGCTGTGGAGTGCACACTGTATTAAAGCTTTCCTTTCACACAACCCTACCCTTCTGTATCTTCCTCGCCGAGAGATCTTAGTTCGTTTTGCAGTTGGCTGAAAAATGATCTGTTTGTATTTTCGCTGAGTTTTTTTTTTTTCTCCCCTGCTTCTGACACTGACTTATTGGTTCTGAACTTAGTGGAAACTCTCATTGCCCTGCGATCGATCCAAGTCCTTTCGCACAAATAGAGTTTTTTCCATCTCCCCCACCCCTTCAGTAACACCTCAACATACCCCCTCCCAGCCGCCTCGGCCAGGGCGCCGGCTGCCTTCCCCGTCCCTTCCCCGATGAGCCCGGGTTATTTGCTGCATTCTTTTGTTAGTCTTTCTTAAAACATATTTAGGGTTTCAGGGGGGCGAGGGGGGGGGGGGATATTTATCTTCCCCCGCTAAAACCGGCGGGTGTATGTTGCTGTGTGTTTTCTTCATTTGTTCAGAAGCCCTTCTGCACATGTTGCCTCTAAAGTTACAAGACAGCAATTTCCTCGGCAACTCCACGATAAATAATTCAAAGCACCTTTTATAACTCGCATTACAAAGTATTAAAAGGCAACAGATGCAAAAAAGATTAAAAATTAATAATTCAAATTATTGCAGCCCGGATATTTTTCACACGAGTTTGTTTTGCTCTGCCCCGTGCTTTTCTATGGTTATTTCTATCAGAACAGTAAGATATTTACGTGTATTTATCTGCGTATAAGTGCCGGCGTCTATATATACATATACCCAGGCAGTCGCACCGCTTTCGTCCGGGTCGTGTTTTGCTGTCTCTGCGTGTGTGTGTCAGGAGCCCGCGCCCGTATGTATTTTAATTGCTTATTCATATCTAGGTCTGTAGCTCTAGAAATACACTTTAGGGAACAAATCAAATGTCGATTTTATTATTTTTTTTTCTTTTTTAATCGGAAGGCAAAATTTCAGGAATCTCACTGAAGGTTTTTTTAAAAATCAGCGACAGTGAAACGCCTCTTTCGGCTGCTTTCATGTTCCCGATCGTACCGGAGGCAGAATTACTGCAATCGCGTCTGAAAGCAGGTCGCACCGCTGGAAACTAAAAATAATATCTAATGCACGGACTATTTTCTGTTAAAGGTCTTCGAAAATTAAACCCTAAATTTTAAGCAATGTATCCTGGAAACCATTAATTTGGAAACAGTTACCTACACCCACATTTGGGGATCTGATCAGGGGTTTGTATTTCTGCGCCTTCCTTCTCACGGCAAAATCGGGATTTTTTTAAACTTCAAGCATTTCCATTTTATATCTTTTCGGTTTGTTTTTATGCAGCGGGCAGGGCGTGTCCTCAAAAGTTTCGGTGTCAAAAGTTACAAATTGCTCTTAATTATTCATTTCCTGACTCAAGATGCTCTCAATCTCGGCTTTCTATTTGGGTTTGGGTTTTTTTTTTTTCCAATTTGAATCTCGGAATTATTTTCCTTCGGTGCTGTGAAATTAAAATGCCTGAAAAATGCCTTGTTACAGTCCCTGATAAAAAGAGATCTTTTCTCTTTCCTGCGTCCCCCTCTTATAGAAAGGTTCTTTAAAGTGAAAATATATCACGAATGCACTTTCCTCTGTGCCAGGAATGCATTTAAAATGCACACCGGGGATCTGGTAAATAAACCAGGGGGGATCGTGACTTCTTGGGAGCCTCCGAAGCCGCCAGATCTCCCAGCCATACAATTGTCCTATTTTTCCCGCAGTCCAACCTTTCACCAAACCAAACCGAAGCACGGAACAGCCACCGACCAACCCGCCATTAATTTGAAACTGCCGTCTCCCCTCTCTGCCACTGAAATCCGAAATCAAAGCAAAGAGCATCAGATCGCGGGGAAAACTGTGGGTTCAGAGCCACGCAGGGTCGCGGGAAGCCCCGGCCCGGCGGGGCAGGGCGAGGGAAAGGGTCCAGCCCGGGGGCTGACACGAGTGGGAATAAACTCGTGTTGTCTGCGGGGCGATGGGGAAAGTGCCTTTGCGGAGAAAAGATCTGGTTCGGGGGGTGTTTTCTTTGGCACACAGGCGGAACGCAGCCCGGGCACAGCCGCACACAGTCCCCTGCCCACCCCCCCCCCAGGGCTGGGGGTCCTGGCCCCCGCCCCGCCGCCGGAACGGAGCTCTGCTCCCCCGGGCCCGGGGCTGCCCGGGACCCCCGCTCTGCCGGCGGTGCCCGTCCTGCCTCCCGAACGCCTCCGTAAGCCCGGGTTCGGCCAGGGGAGGAGAGGCCGGCGGTGAAAGGACGGACCCGGAGGAGGATCAGGTGAGGAAGAATGGTTGGGGAAGGAGGAATGGAGGGATGAGAAAGAGGGAGAGCAGCGGAAGGAGCCGGGCTCCAGTACTCACGGTGCATTGCTGAGAAGGGGTCTGCCTTGCAGTGCATATCCATGGGGAGGCAAAGGAAGGGGAAGAAATCGGCTGAAGCCGCCGTGTCGCCTCTAAAACTCAACTTCAAGACTTAGGGGAGAAAAAAAAAATAACAAAAAAACCAAACCAAAACAAAACAAACCAAAACAAAAAAATAAAAAAAAAAACACACAAGGAGAGGAGAGGAGGGGAGCGGCGGGGTGCGCTGGCCCCCCTGCCCGGCGGAGCGGGGAGCGAAGTACTTTCCGAGGGGGCGGGAGGGCTGCGCCGGCTCTGGGGGGCCGGGGCGGCGGGGCCGGCGGAGTCAGCAGAGTCCGTGGGAGCGAGGGGCTGGCGGCGCCGGGGGGCAGGTGGGTGTCATGGCTGGGAGGGCTCAGAGCATCCCCGGCGGCGGGGAGGGGGTGCCGGAGCAAGGTGCGGCCGGCGGCCGGGCGGCAGAAGGCGCAGGAGAGGACGCGGCTCTCCCTCCTCCTCTCCCTCCTCCTCCTCCTCCCGCGGTCCGGGGCTAGTTCATTTAAGTTCAAAGCGGAGTAGCAATCCCCGGGAAAGCTGCGAGCGGCGGGCGGGCGCGCCCCCTCCTCTCGGCCGGGCGGAGGATCCGGCGCCCCGGCGGACTTTTCGCCCGAGGTGGGAAGTGCTTGCGAGGAGCCGGGGCCGGAGACTGGAGCCTCCGCTCCCGGTGTGTGTCTCTCTAAAAGCCGCAGCGCCCTCAGCCCCCCGCCCGCCTCCCCGGAGATGGATGACTTGTCAGACAAAGGCAATAGATTCCGACACTCTCTGATTCGCCAGCGCGCCGAGCCGAGCGCGGCCAGGAGAGGAGAGGAGAGGAGAGGGGAGAGGAGAGGAGAGAGGAGGGCCGGGCCGGCGGCGCTCGGCGCGGGGGGGGGCCGCCGCCTTGCGGGACCCGGCGGCGGGGGAGCCCCGGCTGCGCGCACTGCGAGCGCCCCGGGCCACGCGTGTGCGGGGCGGCGGCGGTGCCCCGGGCCGGCCCGCGGGAAGGGACCCGAGCCCCGCTTTGTTGTCACTCGCGGCTCTGGATCTTTAACTCCCGTATTTAACAGGCACACGCACAGGCGGGCACACACGGCGTGGTAGTTTCATCTCCCGTCTCACGCCCCGCTCTTTTTTACCGGAGACTCGACTCGGGGTGAAACGGGAAGGGAGCGGCGGGGGTGGGGGGGATTCGGTACACGTCAAGGCTCCCGTGGTGTGCGGCTTGGAGAGTGGGAGACGGACGGGGAGAGAAAGGGAGAAAGGAGGTGAGGGGGAGAGAGAGAGAAAGGAAAGGGAAAAGAGGAGAGACCGAGAGAAGAGCAAGATCAAGAGAGAAAGACATAAAGAAGAAAAAGAACGAAAAATAAATAGAATCTAGAGAGACCGAGAGGAAGAGAGAGAGAGCGAAAGAGAGAGAAACAGAGAGGAAGAGAGAGAAAGAGACAGAGACAGAAAGAGAGAGAAAGAGCTTCTTCCACCTCTTTAAACCAGTAGGTTAGGCCCATTTCACTCATTGCAAAGTTTTTCCCTCACGCACATTTGGGAGAATAACAGCAAATCCACTTTCCACGTCTCTGCTGGTTTGTTTGTTGGGGTTTTTTTTGGGGGTTTTTCCCCCCCTCAATACTAGAGAGGGATTTAAGAATTATTTCACAAATAAGTCTACGGCTAAAATAGACGTGGCTTTGACCTAGCAGAGCGATAGAGAGCAAGGGAGAAACTCCTTCGTAGGGTAATAACCGGGGGTAAAAAGACAAGGTAGAAATTGCTGTGAGCTCAGTTCTGATTTTCAGTCTGCAAGTTCATCATCACCAGAAACGTACTTTCTTCTTCCCTCCTTTTCCTCCTTCATCCTTCCCCATCCCTCTGCTTATCTGTCACGAAACAGCCCCTTTGTTTTCTAACTGGTTTAAGTAAAGAATCTCTGAGACATCCTTATGAAATATTTTTCACCGTCTCATAAATCATTTTGGCACTTCAGCTGATGTTTTATCTTTCTCTCCCCCACCCCACCTCCCTTTCCCTTGTGTGCAAAAAGGATGATTTGGGGGGGGGGGGGTGATTTTTTTTTTCCCCCCACACCACCGACGGTTAGCTGTAAAGCTGAGCTGTAAAGCGCTCAGCTCCCGGGTCCGCGCTGCGGGGAGGCACGGCGGGCACAGCCGAAACCCCGGTGCCAGCCCCGACAGCCACCCCCCCCCCCCCGCAGGGTGCGTGTTCCGCGGGAGCGGGGGCTCCCGCTGCCCGGTCAGGAGCGGTGTTTGGCTGCCGCCCGGCTGCGGAAAGCGCCTCTCCGGCCCTCCCGGCGCGGGGAACTCCCGCCGGACGCCAAGTTTGCGAGCGGCCGTTGCTCTCCGCGGGCAGCCCCGCCGCCGGCCCGGTGCTGCCCCCCCAAACCCCTTCTCACCGCCCCGACCCTACCCCACCGCCGGCAACTCGCCCACCAGCATCCGCGGCGCCCCCCGCCCACCAGCGGGTGCCTTTATCAGCCGCTCTCCCTCCCCGCCCCCCCTCCCGCAGCAGCCGGGCCCGGGCCGGCGGCGGGGCCGCCCCCGCGGAGGGGCGGAGGGGGGGTGCCGGGCGCAGGTGCGGGGCGGCGGCGGCGCGCCCCGTGCGGCCCCTAGATGGCGCCCTCCGGTCGGCTTGGCGGCGCGGCGGGCGCGGGGAAGGGGCGGCGGCGGCGGGAGCGGGCCGGCAGCGGGGCCCCGCATCCCCGTCCCCGGGGTCCAGCATCCCCGTCCCCGGAGCCATCGCGATCCCCACCCCCGGGCCCCCGGATCCCCATCCTCAGGGCCCCGCGATGCCCATCCCCGGGGCCACGCAGGCGGCGGGGCGGTGGGGGCCCGGTGGTTATCAAGTCCCCCCAACAACAACAACTACTCCTGTTCGCGGCGGGGCTGGGAGCGCGCTGATCGCCGCTGCCGTTAACCCCTTCCGCCACCCCGCTGCTCCCGTCTGTCCGCCGCTGGAAAAGGCCCTTTCATCACTCCCCTCCGCCGAGCGGTCTAGGGCGCTTCTCGTCCTCCAGCAGCTCTCCCTCCCTCCCGCCCCAAACCGGGCCGGGCTCGGGCAGACAGCCGAGCCGGAGGCCGGGAGGTGAGGGTGGGAACCCCCAGCAGTGGCCGGGTGGAAGGGTACAGCCCCCGGCGCCGCGTCTGCCTCACCCAACCGCCGCATCCCCAAGGGCCTCCGCTTTCCGGGGAACTACCCCATCGCCTCCCGCCCTGTGCTGTCATTAACACTTGGGGAGTTCATTTTTGTCTCTCACGGCAATGCTTTGGGCCTTTCTAACTGTTGATTGTACGGTGAGGAGAGAACAGGTTGGTGGTGGGCCGGGGCGAGGGGTGAGGGGGGCGGCGGACCCCAACTCTCCTCCCGAGAATGTATCTTGCCGTACTTTTTTCAGTCCCTACTGCTGTTTCCCCATCCGAGCGAGGAGAAAGGCGGCAATAGGCGGCTCGAGAAATACACAGCATGAGCGCTCTGCGAAACGACGCTTCAGTCCCACGGCGCGGGGGTAACCTGTGTAAACGGGGGACCCCCGAGCCTGGTAAAACAAGACCGCTTTCTCGGGAAGGGAAGGGAAGAGAAGGAAAGGAGAAAGGGAAGGAAAGGGAAGGGGAAAGGGGAGGGGGAAAGAAAGGGGAAAATAAAGGGGAAGGAAAGAAAGAAAAGGAAGGGAGAGGAGAGGAGAGGAGAGGAGAGGAGAGGAGAGGAGAGGAGAGGAGAGGAGAGGAGAGGAGAGGAGAGGAGAGGAGAGGAGAGGAGAGGAGAGGAGAGGAGAGGAGAGGAGAGGAGAGGAGAGGAGAGGAGAAAGAGGAGAAAAGCGGAGAGGAGAAGAGAAGAGGAAAAAGAAAAGAGAAAAAAGAAAAAGAAAATAAAGGAAAAAGAAAATAAAGGAAAAATAAAAGAAAGGAAAGAGAAAAGAAAGGGGAAAGAAAAAGAAAAGAAAAGAAAAGAAAAGAAAAGAAAAGAAAAGAAAAGAAAAGAAAAGAAAAGAAAAGAAAAGAAAAGAAAAGAAAAGAAAAGAAAAGAAAAGAAAAGAAAAGAAAAGAAAAGGAAAAAGGTCTCCACTCGCTGTCCCCTTCCCCCACCACACATACCACAATATCACCTGGTGCCCCTTCCCAGACCACACTTCCTGGAAGAATTGCTTTGTCAACATTTAAATCCACCGAACAATTTCTGTCTGCCCAGATAAAAAATACCGGCCTGTCCCCGCGGCCCCGGGCACGGCGTGTGCCCTGCGGGACCGGGCGAGGCCGAGACCACGGGCCTCTTCCCACTCCCACGGCTCCACACACGTCACCTCAACCTATTCCTACTTCACCAGCCCTGGGCGCTTTTTTACCCGTCCCACTTTAAATGAACCTTTCCGCCTCTATTTTTCTTTTTCTTAATTTTCTCTTTTCTTTTCTTTTCTTTTCTTTTCTTTTCTTTTCTTTTCTTTTCTTTTCTTTTCTTTTCTTTTCTTTTCTTTTCTTTTCTTTTCTTTTCTTTTCTTTTCTTTTCTTTTCTTTCCCCCCCCCCCCCTTCTTTTATTTCTTTTTCTCTTTCTCAAAGAGGATCTGAGGATCTCCCTCTTCTTCGCTACCCCCCCCCCAAGCTAGAAACATTTACACTTCAAAAGAGGCGCCCGCCTCTCTGCGGAAATTTCAAGAAAAATAAACTTTTTGGGGGCAGTTGCGGCGATTGCTATCTTTCGATCTGCTTCATTAGCCGGCTTTCTCCAGCTGATCAAACCGAAATCTTCTCCATTGATCCTATTTCCCACCCCCGGCCCCAATACACATAACCGCCAGGGCCCTGCCAGCTCCCCTCCGGAGCGGTTTTAGTTTTCCCGTGCCGTTTTTGGTTTCGCCACCTTGCCCGGTTCGCCTTGTCCCTGGGAACCGGGTTAAACAAACGCTCTTCCCGGCAGTCGCCTCCTCTCCTGCGCTGCCGGCCGGGGAAGGGCGCTGCGCCCGGGAACAATAGGGGCCGGGCGGCGGGGGGAGCCCCTTGGAGAAGTCAGGCCTGGAGCAAAAACTGTTGTGTCTGCCATCGTCGTTGTCTCCAGAGCCGGGACTTGCTCCCGCGTTGGCTCCCAGTTGTTTTTGTTTGTTTTTGTGGTTTTTTTTTTACGGGTTGCCTGTCGCTGACTACGCTGGGAACCAGCTAAACGCGGCCCATGGCTAACGGGACGGCGTGCTGCGGGGGCAGAAGTTTTGGGTTTCTGCCACCTCGAGATGCCGCTAACTCCTCGGCTCAACACACCGCCTGTCTTCTTCCCCTCGCCAAGTGTGCCAGCGCTTTCAGCCTAAATGTTGGTAGTTTGGAGGTGGTTTAGCTCTCTCCTTAATATTCCCCAGCACCGTATTTACGAATTTACAGGAGAAATCTGCGCTGACCATCTACATACATTTTTCTGACCTGCGACAACTAATTTCACCTCGCGTGGGAAAGTCGGGGACGAAATCCCTGGCTGTGAAACGATAAAGGAAAGAAAAAAAAAGAAAAAAAAAAAAAAAAAAAGCCCAGGGATGTGAGCGTTTAAGGAAAGGAGTCAGCATGTGAGTGTGAGAGGGGGCGCTTCGAGAAAACCTTCACGGGCGACTTTTGGGGTGCTTTGTCTGAGGACAGAGTGATTTGTGGCCTGAGGAGACATCCAGCTGTCTCTCCCCAGCCAGGGGAAAGGGGTGTCCAGACCAGGGATCACACTTTCGCTATAGGGGTGCCGGGGGTCTGATCTTCCCCGGGGAGGGGGTGGGGGGGAAAAGGGCGGTGGGGCAGGGCCGGGGTGCGGGACAGCAGCGTGGGGATGCGGGAGCGGGATCAAAGCTGCCTGGGAGGTTGTCCCCGGGCCGGGCAGGGCGAGGGGAGGCAGACGGGGCCCCGCCGCCCCTCCCCGCCCCCCGAGCCGCTCTGCCCGGGAGACCCGAAATTGCTCTCGGTGGCCGAGTTTAACAAATAAACACAAAGTTAGGTTTTAAACGAACAATTAATAAGAAGGAGAGCGCGAAAAGAATAAAGGACCCCCATCCTTCCCCTCCCCCTGTGTCTCCGAGCCCCTCTCCCCCTCTCCCTCTCTCTCTCTCCCCCTCTAAGCACCTCTGGTCACGTTGGAGGATGAGTTTTTGGAGAGCTTCTGGTACAATATGGAGCACCACGGGCTGCAATTTCACACTCCACAGCACATTCCCCCTAAAGCTACTTTTTTTTTTTTTCCCATCTAAGACCCCCTCATGTCTCCCCCTCTCTCTTTCTCTCGCTCTTTTGTGAGCCATGGGTGGGTTGCATGTCTGGGGGACGCCGGGGCCGGGAGGAGGCCGGCGGACGGGCCCTGCCAGCGGGGCGGGTGCGTGTGTGCGCCGGGGGGGCCGCGCTCCCCCCGCGCCCTGCCTGCTGCTGGCTTTTCCCTTCTCTGCATTTGTTTGCCCTGAATGGTAATAGCCCACGTGTGCTGCTCTTTATTCAGTCACCGACACTTTAACCTCTCCTCTTTACAAGAGAGCGTTTGCCACAAAAACGAGACAAGCCGGAGACCTTTTACAGCCTCATTGAGGGGGGAAGAGGAGAAAAAAAAAAAAAAAGAAAAGAAAAAAAGGAAAGAAAGAAAGATGGGGGGAAAAAAAGCCAACAATGTGAAGAGACACTTCTGCAACAAAGCCGCCTCTTAGCGCACCGGGCCGGCCGGAGCTGGGGCGAGTCTCCAAGCCTCCCGGGCCACAGACATATGGGGACGGGGACAGCCTCGGCTCAGACCGCCCGAGCCTGCCCCCTCCCTCCCCAAGCAGGTAGGCAGGGAGCGGGCACACGGCTCCCGGCGCCGGGCTTGGGCCTCGCTCCATCCCCTGCCCCTGAGCCTCACACCCGGCCCCGGCCCGGGGGAGCCCTCGCTGCAAGCGGGTCCCCGGACCTGGCTCCCAGCGAGGTGGCCTCCGCCAGCCGGCATGGCCCCCTTGCCACAAATCCCCTGCCACTTTACCCTCCTTTTGTCTGTGCCCCGGTAGCAGAGCCCCTCCGCTCCTCTGCCTGCTCATTTCGTTGGCCCGGAGCGGCGGAGCGGGGGTAAGGGGTGAGGGCAGGGGGGGGTCCGCGGTGCTCCTCTGACCCAAAGGAGCTGGCCCAGATGTGAACCCTCCTGCCGCGATGGGAGGCCGCGGCACTGGCGAGGCCCAGCTGCCTCTTCCCTGTGCCCTGGGCTGCTGCTGGGGTAGAGGCGTGGGAGCCCCCTCTGCCGCCTCCTCCCCCCCACGCTAGAGATGTCTTTTTTTTGTCCTCCTCTAATTTCTCCATAAAACTCCCGATGAGTGAATTAGACGCTTATTAAAGTCTCCTTTTAATCAGCAGTAATGGGAGACCCTCCCTCCCTCCCTCTCTCTGCCCGTCCAAGGTTAGTTTGCCTCCGGGCCATTTGCAAATGTTAGGATTTACAGTTATCACACGCAAAAACATTTATATAACCCCTAACTATAATACACCCATAAAAACGGGGAGGGAGCGAAAACTGCTGCGGATCAGCGAAAAACCCTATGGCTTGCCCATTAAAGTCCCCGGAAAGGGTAATTCCAGCAGTCAGAGGGGCCAAAGTGTGGTAATGACTGCCTGGGATTCACATCTCCAAAAATGATGGCACAAAGAGACCTGCCGGGGCGAGGGGCGGCCGCTGCGCTCCGCTCCCTCCGCAGGGCCGGCGGGGGAAGTTGGGAGCAGACTTCTCCGCACATGCTTTACGAAGTGATAGATACGCCTCGAGACTTTATTTCTTCTTTCCTTCTTTCTCTCCTCTCTCCTCCACCCTTTCATGATTTCTTTCCCTCTTTCCATCTCCCTTTCTTTCCTTTCTCTCTTTCCTTTCTCTCCCCCCCTTCCCTCTCTCCGTCTCTTTTCCTTTCCCTCTCCCCTTCCCGTCTTCTTTTCCTTCCCAGCCAAGCTGAGCCCGGACAATTTCTATACACACACGAATCCACCTCCCCAGAGAAAGTTGCCCCGGTCGCGTTTCTGGCAGCGTTTCCCAAGCCCCGTTGCGAGCTCTGCCTCTGTCCCTTTTCCCTCCGCCACGGACGGCTCTCCGGTCCGGGGGGATGCGCCGGGAGCTGGGTCGGGGAAGTCAGGCTCGTTTCCACCGCTAAACAAAGGCTGGAAACGCACCAACAAAGGACCTGGCGCGGCCCCTCCGCCCGGTGCGAGAGCCGCAGGTGAGGGCTGGGGCTTACCGGGCAGGGTGCGGGGGGGTCCTGCTTGCGAAGCAGTGCTTGGTTCGGGGGGGGGGGGGGGGGAAGGGACAGGGGGGAAGGCGGGGGTCTGCAGGGCTTCAGGAGAAACTGGTCGTAAGTTGGTGGTGAAACTTTTTTCTCCCCCCCTCGGCCCCCCTTTCTGGGCAAGCCGGGAAATCGGGCTGTTTCAGTTCGCTCCCCGCCTGTCCCCTTCGCACAGAGGGGTTCAGCTCCATCCTTTCCCTTGGCTGGCAGCCGCGAAAGACCAAGTTCGGCGCCTAATTAAAGAGAGTGGCAGGAAGAGTCATTCCTCTTTAACATCAGCTGTTAATGGCCTCGGAGTTTAGTGCATCTGAGGAGGAAGGCACAGAGCAAAAGGCAGAGGCAGGGGATGGACCGTGCGAGGAAACGGAGGGGCTGAAAGAAGTGTGTGTGGGGTGTCTCTAAGCGTGGTGGAGGAAGAGAGGGAGAGAAAGGGAGAATTTAAACTTAAAAAAAAAGAGGAGCTGGAAGGTGGAGGGGGCGGGGAAGGACTGAACTGTGAGCAGACATCAAATCTCCCCTCCAGCTCCCCTGGCTGCCTCAGCTGGGCAGGCTCGGGAGAGGGACGGAGTCAGGGAGCGACTGAGCGGGCGAGGGAGAGCGGCGCGCAGCAGAGGAGAGAGGACGAGCGGATCCGGGATGGAGGGATGGATGGAGGGAGGGAGGGAGGGAGCTCTTTCGAGCCGCGGAGCGCTTTTCCTAGCCGCTTGTCTTGTCTTCTCCTCTCTTTGCACCCTGGTCCCTTCCCTCCTTCCTCTCCTGTCTGAGGTTTGCAAACCAAACGTCACCAATCAATACGAACCCCGGCTCTGTGGGTGCGTGTGTGCGTGTGTGTGTGCGTGCATGAGCGCGTTTGTTGATCCTGACCTGCTGGACTTCAAAAATCTGCCGCTTCCGACTCCCTCCCAGCCTGTAAGTTCAGAATTACAACCTTCTACATCTATGCAAACTTTTATTTATCGGAGAATTCCTTTCTCTAGGAGAAAGAGAAATTGTCACCATGTGATCGGCTAATTTCTGACACACGGGTCTTTACCCCTCCCCCATCGTGGGGAAAAAAATATCTCCCGTGGATCTTTTTGAACTGTGCACAATCCATAACTTTGGCAATGTATATACAGTGTTATTTCTGCAAGGCAGTTTTCCAGGGTTAGGGGAGGTGGTTGCATTCTGCTAAATGGATCCTTTGTGGTGAGTGCAGATTTATGCCCAGTTTTGATTTATAATTAAATTAGCTTCTAATTTGCAATATGTGTGTCTGTGTTTAAAATGTATCTAATCTGTGAAATTGAGGACGGGGGCACTTTAAATGAAAATCTACCTTTCGCCTCAAGGGTTTCTTTATGAAGGGATAGCCGGGAGGGCAGCGTTCAGCAGGAAAGCGGGGCTGTAATTTCCATTAGGAGATGTCAATCAATCCTTCTTTTCAATACATCAATTAATAAATCCGATTGGTGCTGCGGGCTGCTCCCCCCGGGCACTCTTTCTGGCCGGATGGGGAAGTGTGAGGGGAAGGCAAACTTTGGCAGGCAAGTCCCCGCAGGCAGCGCCCGGCCCGGCCTGCCCGTCCCCCCTCCTCGTCCCCGTCCCCCCCCATCCCCGGCGCTGCGCTGGGCTCCGGGACCCGGTCCAGCCCGGCAGCCCGGCTCGGCTCGGCCCGGCGCTGGGGGCGGCGGACGAAGCTGGTGGTACTCTCCCCGTCGGCACTCGGGGTCTGGCAGAGCTAAATTAGCACAACTCCGTGAGACACCGTGGGTTTTTTTCGCCCCCACACGCCCGCCAGGGACACGGCGCGGCGCTGGGGGTGTACACACGCGATTAGAGCCGGGCCTGGGACCCCCCGTCTTAGTTGATTTATATTTAGGCTTCGCTTATTTAAACGACACCCCCCACCCCCGCACTCCGTCCCACCCCACGCATCTCTAACCCGGGCAATAAACATCATCGTTTTGGTGGTTTTTTTTCCAAGGGAACCGCAGCACCCGGCTTTCATTTTTCACAATTAAACAGGGGCCGGGATGGTGGGGAAACTCCTCCAGCCTGACAGCTCGGCCGAGCTCTCTCTGCGGTTGGTGTGCGCTCCGCACCTACAAATCAGCGGGGAAATGGGGGGGGAGAAGGGTACTTCTTTATTACTACTATTATTATTAATAATAATATTTTTTAAACGGGCCAAATATAGGAATTCCGTGGTCTCTCTGTAATTCAGCGATGACACCCATTCTCCTTTCTTTTTAAGTGGCGCTGGTAGTTGGGAAGCGCAGCCGGGCGGCGGGCGGGCGGGTGGCGGCGGGGAGCCCGAGGAGAGCCCGGCGCAGGCTGACCCCGCGGGGACGGGCGGCTGTGTGGGACAGGGCGGCACCGGCGTCCTCCCGTGGGGTCTCTGCCCTTAGAGCTTCACAGGCTCAGAAAAACCCGACAAACAAAACCGGTCCAATGTGTCGCCTCTCCCTGCCAGCGCACACACGGTATTTCATAGAAACCCGGCTAAAGAAACGGATGACTTCTCTGAAACCCCGACCGATGTTAAAAAAAGACGCTTAGAGGGAGGGAGAGCATCCTCGAACTACTCCGTAGCCATCATCATCATCATCATCAAGCCTGTCCGTTTGATTTAAAAACAGCACGATAGGGAACACGCTGTCACTGAACGCTGTCTCCTCAGCTTCCCTGGTTTTTACCTCCTACCCCCCCAAACATACGGCTTTTTACCCCCAGATTTGCGGGCTGCCGTTGTTGGTTTGAGTTGTTCGGCACAAACGCCTTTTGCGTGTCTCCAGCGAGCGGAGTAACGCTGGGTAAACCCAGGGCTGCGAGTGGGAGCACGGGCAGGTTTGGTTTGCGGGGCTGAACTTCGGGAAGGAAAGAAGTAAAAAAAGAAGAGCGAGAGATTGAGAGAGAATCTCCCAGGCAGCTTGATCCCATTAGCTCCGTCCTTGGGTTGCATATTTATACGGTCTAGGAGGTGAACAGATGGACTATCAATTTAATTCCATCTTCAACACCATCAGAGATTGATTTTCTACTCGCTTTTAATTTTGCCATAATTAATTAGATCATTACAACTGTTTTCTATTGATCTCCCTATTTAAACCTCAGATGCAAAGGGACTTCGGCAGATCCTTTAAAAACACAGAAGGGAAAAGGAACAGAGGGGTTGCAAACTTTCTGAAGGTTTTTTTTTTTCAGTTTCGACTTAGAGGATTTTCGTTGCAGAACAGAGAAAAAAAACCCGCTGTGGCCTTTTCTTTTAGGAGGCCTTTTTCGTTGCCTTTATATTTTTCCTTTACGTTTCGGTGAATCTTTGTCATATTTAGATATAATATATAACATATATAATAGATTTAATTGGTTCGATCATGAAAATATATGCTCGCACGTGTATGTGTGTATGTGTGCATATATACACACATGCAACGTGTTTAATATTAAGATTTACCGACGTGGTGCAGATACATTTATATATGGGGAATCTATGGACGGGAGAGGGATGTGTTTTTCTGAAGGGCGGGTGTTTTTGTTTGCCTCCCGTACGTGTCTCTCTGTTTGTGCACCTGAATCACCCTCTAGACGGGGGATATTTCACCCTGCGACTCCACCAGAAACGACAAAAGAAACCGGGAGCTGCGAGCCCCGGTTCCCGGCGCCCGCCGGAGCCTTTCTCCCCGAGCCTCCCCTTCGGCAAACGGTTGGCAGCCCGGGCAGCGGCGCGGCTCTGTGCTGACAGCCACCGAGGTTTGCATTTTAAGCCTCCATTTAGATTTCTGTCCTTTATTTTCGCCCCCCCCCCCAAAAAAAAAAAAAAAAAAAAAAATTCAGAGCTCCGTTTAGATACGTAATTTGAAGGAACCAAACCGCGTAATTGTGCTTTTACCGCGAGCGGCAGCGCCGAGGAAAAACCTCTCCTCCCCGGCGGGGTTTGTTTGAAGCTTTGTTTGCAAATCATAAAATTGACGACGGGGAAAGGAGGGGGGGGGGGGGGGCGATCCGGAGACCCGTCCGTCGGCGGGGCAGGTTTCGGGGGGGGGGGGGGGTGTGAGGGGAGGGGGGCGCAGAGCCAGCCCCGCCGCCCCCGCCCCGGCCCCCGCCGCCCCGCTCCCGGGGCGCAGCTGCTCCGCGCCCCGGCCCCGCAGAGACCGGCGAGGCGCTGGGCTGCCGGAGAGCCCCGGGGCACGGACAGCGCAGGGCTGGAAGCAAAAGAGCCACCACGGCGAGCAAAGTTTCACGGCGGGGGGGGGGGGGGTAAAGAGAGGCGGTGGGGAAAGAGTTTAGGCGATGCTCTGAACTTTCTACGGACGGGAGGAAACTCCATGACTGGGGCAAATCGCCAAAACCGGAGTGTAAAATAGACCGGGGGCTGAGAACGGGTGGAGGGGGCTTCCACGGCCGGGCCGGGCGCCGGGGAGGGGTGGGGGGCGGCGAGGCAGAGCGGCCGGGGTCGCTTGCGGCCGGAGCGGGCAGGGAGGGAGGGGACGGGGCTCGGCCCGGCTCACCCTCGCGTTTGGAGGCTCCGCTGCGGGTCCCTGCGGAGCTCTCACGGTAACCACGGCGGGAAGCCAGCCCTCGGAGGGGGGCTGGAGCGGGCGGCCATTAGCAATGGGGGGGGCATTTAGCAGGGTGAGATGGCAAAGTGTGAGAGGGGAACCTGGCGAGGCGAGGAGGGGGTGTGTGGAGGAGAGCAGAGGCAGGCTGCCTCCTGCCAAAGGAGGGAGTTGGGGGTGACGGTCTCATCCCTCCCTGCTGAATATTCAGCGCCCCCCCCCCCCCCCCTTACCTGCTCTCCCTGAGCTCTGAGCCATGGCTCCTCTGCCTAATGGCCCGTCTCCCTGGGACGGCTGCAAACCAGTAGATCCGCCGCGGCCTTTTCTTCGCTTCTCTCCTCCCCGCTTGGGTGTCTTGCTTTCCCCCGCTGACTTTCGAGATCTAGGCGCAACCACCCAAAACTAAACGGTTTAGATAACAACACACACACACACACACCAGAGCAGCACCACCACCAAAAAAAAAAAAAAAAAAAAAAAAAAAAAAATGGCCAGCCACAGAGAAAGAAACGCCGCTCTACTGAGCCGGGACAGGCTAAAAGGAGGGGAAAATAAATAACAATCAAAGCAAACGCAGCGCTGCTGCTTATAAAAGTGGAGAGGGACTCACCTGCTCCAGTGTAGCAGGGCTGTGCAGCCGGGGAGGAAAGGGGCTGGGGGGCGGGGGGGGGGACCTGCGGGGGACAGCGCCTGGACTTTGAATCTGCTTCCCCTTGCCCCCCTCCCGCAAAGCGGCTACCTGTAGGGAGGTCTTGTTGCAACAGCAGATTAATTTGTTGTCTTATTACCATAAAAATGTGCTCGGAGAGGGGCTGGCAGGGAGAGGGGGACGCGGGACAGAGGAGGAACTTCCTCCAAGTTGAAAAGGGAGGCGGTGGGCTCTTGGCTGCGGGGGGAGCGGGGGGAGCGCGCCTGGGCCGGGCCGGAGCAGGGGGGGGATCCGTGCCGTGGCGCAGCCCACCCGAGAGCTGGCAGCGCTCAGCTCAGGGCCCCGGCAGCGTCCAGGTGGGGTGGCGGGGGACGGGGACTCCGCCGTTTACTCTGGAGGCAGTGGAAGGCAGTCTTGTGAAGTCTGCCCCTGTGAGCGCCCGGCTTTGTGCTTCTGAGAGATTATCTGTCTGCCCATCCATCCGTCTATCCATTTATCTGTCCACTCGACTCTTCCTTGCTCCTACCGCCGCGTTTTGGTAAAGACTTCGTGACTGAAAATAAATAATAAACAAAACAAAGCTCCAAAGAAAAGAAGAAAAATTCCCAGTGCTAAAGACATCACCGAGCGAATATTTTTCTTTCTCTCTTTCTACCCCCCCTCTTCCATCTCCCCATTGATTGAAAGTCTCTCTCAGCTCCAACAAGGAGTCCCAGGAAAAATGAACCATTCTGCTATCGATTCTTCATTAAAATTACATTTCTGCATTTGCTAAATTGGTTTTAAAAAGCTTCCCCTGTTATTATTGTCTTGTCAGAGCCGGCGGTGCTGGGCAAACAGTATTTAAAAGCTTGGGACCTCTCCAAGATGAGGCTGTTGGGCGTTTTGTGTGTATATGTGTTTCTTTTTCTAAAGTGTTTAGGAAAACGTTAACAACGCGGACTGGCGAAAGGCATGCCCCAGACAAGTGGATCATTGTAAAAATAAAGAAGGTGGAGGGAGCGCTTTCCTTCATAACACTTAAAAATCATCGATTGTCGCTTCAAGCAAGGGAAAAAAAAAAAAGTTTAATTTTAAATATTAAAATGGGACGCCAAAAGTCAATAATGGCAGCAATGAGTATTTTTCTAAGACGTCGTCTCCAGCCCGGTCTGCAGCAGCCGCCAGATCTGTCTGGAGCGGTTCCTCACCTCGCTGCAGCCTGAGCCCTGCTCGCAGCCGCACGCTCCTGCCGCTCTGAAACGTGCTTCCACGGACAGATGTTTAAATAAGTCCAGCTAACCCTCACACACGCACCAGATTCCTCCGACCTAGCCCCAACAAACCCCACGGAATCCCCCTCCTCCCTCCCCAAACTGGTGTGGGAAAAACCCAGGAGGGACTGTGGGAGATTTACTTTGAATTCTGCAAATCTCTCTCGAAAGAGCAGGGAAGCAGAAATGTCTTCCTGATGTGTTTATCCCCTAATCAGTTCATTAGTTATAAACAACATGACATTAGAAGTTAGGAGGCAGTTGATATTAATTTTTATTTAACTAGTTGATGTTTAATCCGTCACGCCAGGCTGCTTAGAGAGAGCTGCCTGACACAAACCAGTTAGAACTTCATACACCGCGATGATCGTCCGGGCACCGGGACAAACAAACGGCGGCGGGGGGGCGAGGGGCAGGGAAACGGCGGGGAAGGGGGAGAGGGGGAGAGGGGCAAACCCGGGAAAAAGGGAAAAGCAGCAAAGAGGGCCGGAAAACTCCCCCTTCCCTCGGCATAAAGAGAGGGGAAAGGGGAAAAAAAATATGTATATGTGAATCGGCGGGGGGGGGGGGGAAGCATGAAAAATATCGCCAGGAGGCTGAGCTGAGCGGGCCGGGAGGAGCAGGGGCCGGTGCCAGGCACCCCTGCGGGGGGCCGGGGGCGCTGGGCGGGCTGGGCAACCGGGCCGGGGCCACCCGGGGCCGCCCGAGGGTCCCGCCCGGCCGGGGAGCGACTGGGGCGGCGTGGGACTGCCCGCCGCCGGGCAGAGCGGGGGTCGCCGCCGAGAGAGTCCTCTTCTTAATTAAAAGAGGCGCCGGTTAATTAGAACGGGGCTGGCCGAGGGAGAACAGCAACACATGGTGGGGCCGGGGTAGACTGGGACCGGGCTTCTCCCGGCTTTCCGGGCTGTAACAGCTCCCCTGGGTGTCAAACTGCGACCCTTAACCAAAGAGCACAGGTGCTACCGCAAATAAAAAGGGTGAACGGTTAAGGACGGAAGGCTCGTGGGTACATTTACGGACACACGTCTCTTCCTACCTTAAAGCCGTGCTGAAGTATCATCTAACTCGAGTCTAGAATTACAGACTTCCCCGCTGTGATCCCTCATTTCTCCCCTTGCAGCAGACTGGTGCCCTACAAAATGGGTACAGGGTACCTGTCTGGCTACACACCGTCTTTACACACGTGAATCTCTGCTCTTCACCCACCGACCCACCATATGGGACATCCCCCCCTCCCCCCGCGTCTTTTCTCCCGAGGTGACCACCGAGCATTATCCCAACACCTCCCCCTTCTGCGGCGGGACCCCCGGCGCTTCTCCCCCCGTCACCCCCCCCGTGAGTGCTCCTGTGCCCCCTCCGTGTGCCCTTTTACTCAGCGCTGTTCAGAATGCATTAATGTGAGCTATTATAATTACATCCGCATGTATTTCACAATTAAAGCATTTCTTGGCGAACGAGGAAAACCCTCGGCAATAGCTCGGTGCGTTGCTTGCCCCGGACGCCTGTTCCTCCGTGCCGCTGTAGCCGTGCGGCGGTGACTACAGGGAAAGTGTGCCTGCCCGCGACCTATATTTTAATATCAATTTCCATATTAATCAATCACCCCATCTATCTGCTGGATAAAGGAAATAGTTCACATTCCGAAGAAAATTGCCTGCTTTCCTGCAGTTAATAGTTAACTCCGGAATAGAAAGTTCCCAGGGAAATGCGGAGGCAGAGGGAGCGCGGCTCTCCCCGCTCCCGGCGAGCACCGGCCGCCTCTTCCCCCGGCCGCGGGAGCGCGGCTGCCCAGGACCCCCCCCGGGAAAACCTCCCGGCTCCCCCGCTGCGGGCTCGGGGCTCCGGTCGCCCGCGCGTTTCAGGAAAATAAGCCGGGATTGAGTGTTTTAAGGGATAAACTCCTGAGGGAGATGTGGGATGCGGGAGGGGGGCAGGCTCTTTCCCCAGAGACCGAGACAGAAAGTGGGTGCAACAGGTAATAGGGCAGGGCACCAGCGGCACGGGGAGCAAGGGGGCTTTCCAGTGGCGAGGGGAAATGCACACTGCTTGCCTGGGTGGCTTGAGGGCATCGTAAGGAAGTGGGTGCCTTTCCCTTTGTCCGGCGTCTCCTTTCCCTCTCTCTCTGAGGCAGGGTGTGCTCTGAAGGATAGAGAGGGTATTCGGGAGGGGACCTGCTGAGGAACCTGCGACGGACATGCAGGGGCAGGGGACGAGGCTCGACCCCGGCCGGGGGGCTCGGAGGCCGCTCCCTGGGGTTCCCCCGGCCGGCAGCCGAGCCCGGGGCAGACCCGGCCCCTTCCCGAGAGTTTCGGGGTGACTTCAGAGGTGCGGGGATGTCCGTGTGGCTGCCGCTGTGCCCTGCACGGTTGCCTTAGTGCTGGGCTGGGCCACCTGGTGCCTTTTGGCGGTGATGGTGGAGCTGGGGAGGACACAGGGAAAGGGGAGAGGAGCAGAGGACGGAGTGGGCCTCCGCTCCGGTTCGGGGGAGCCTGTGGAGGCTGGGGGATGAGCAGGAACACTTTGAGCTACCAATGTTGGAGGGATGCTGCTGGCACGGGGAGACGCTGCCCTCCTGGGGGCTGGGCTGGTGGCAGAGCAGTGGAGTGGGAAGGGGTTCGCGAGAGGTGCGGGGTGGGGGTGAGTGCCTGGGGAGGCGGTGGGTGAGGGCTGCCGTGGGACGGGACCGCCCGCCTGCCCGCGGGGACGCACCCGCCGAGGCCCCCGCTGCCTTCGGGTCCCTCCGGCGGGGTATCGGGGTGCTGGCGGGGCGGGGGGACGGGCAGGTGGGACCCGGCGGAGCTGCGGGAGGCGTCGCCGGTACCGCGGCCCTGGCGTGAAATTGCCGGCCGGAACCGGGACGTGGCGCGGGTAGAAGCGGGCTGGGCGGGCGGGCGTCCCGGTGCCGCTCCGGGGACACCGAACTCTGCCGGCTGCGGGAAGCCGGGAGCTCCAGCACTGGCCCGGAGGGAGCCGGGGGAGCGGGGGCGCACCCCCGCTGGCCGGCGGCTCCCGGCTCCCCAGCAGGGGGGCGGCACCGGCCCCGTTCCCCGTCGGGGCGGCCGGGCCGCGCGTCCCGCCAGAGGGGGCAGTGCAGATCGGCGGTGCCGGGCCCGCCGAGCACGGGGCTCCGGCCTCGGCCCGGCCCGGGGAGAGGGGTTCTGCCCCAGCCCCGGCGGGAGACGGGAATCTTTGAGCCCAAGCTCATATCCAAGAGCGCTTCCCAAAATGTTTCCACGCCTCCGTCCCGTCCCCTCTGGCCAGAGGCGGCCGACAGGCAAAACCGGGCGAAGTCTCCCGGGGTCCGGGCTACCGCACCCCCTGCGGGGAGCCGGCTCGGGGCCGGGGGCGGCGGGCGGGAGCGCTGTCCCGGGGTTTTGGGAGACGTTGGTGGACCGTTTCTTCCTTCCCCAGGTGACTCAACACCAGTTTCTAGCCCGAGGAGTGGGACCCGGCAACCGGGTGGCCTGTGGGTGCCCTGTGCTTGCGGACAGCTTGGGCTAGCAGGGGCTGCCCCCAGGGCTCGGGGGTGTGGGGAGTCGCTGCGTGGATTAGGGAAGGAATAAGTTGGGGGACACCCGCTTGCCGTTGCCAGAGCTGAAGAAAAGGAGGGGAAAACTGGGAGATCACGTAAAAAATCCGAGAGGTTGGAGACATAGAGTGCGCCCTGTACTGATGTGCAAAAAAGGGGAAATAAAAGGATAGGAACTAAGTGAGAAGATGGAAATCAGGATGGGTGGATAGACAGAGGGACCGACATTGATTTTTACTAATATTAGAGAAAAAAGGGCTGAATAAAAGAAGGGGACGTTTAATTTGAAGGTGAAAGGAGGATGGATGGGTAAATAGACAAGAGAGATATAAAATTTTAATGCGAAAAATGGAAAATATGAGAAGAGGGAAACAGAAAATGAGGCAAAAAACCCTCTAGCGTTTGTGGACAGAAAGAAGACAGTGAGAAGGAAAGGAAAGGAAAGGAAAGGAAAGGAAAGGAAAGGAAAGGAAAGGAAAGGAAAGGAAAGGAAAGGAAAGGAAAGGAAAGGAAAGGAAAGGAAAGGAAAGGAAAGGAAAGGAAAGGAAAGGAAAGGAAAGGAAAGGAAAGGAAAGGAAAGGAAAGGAAAGGAAAGGAAAGGAAAGGAAAGGAAAGGAAAGGAGTTTTTAAAGAGCCGTCAAACAGTTGGTAGACATCAGAATTAGAACAGAAAAGCAGAAACATTTATGGCAGCCCGCGCCGAGGCGGTTTTCCCACTGGCATTTTATGAAGCTCCTAAATCTGAGCTTAACGCTGTTTTGAGCTGTAAGAATTATTCCCCCCGCACTTTTCTTTTTTAGGTTCACTTCCAGTTGCCACCGCGGGTCCCCCAGAGCAGGGGGAGCCGGCGCTCCGCACGCCGCCGGGCCGGCGGGCAGCGGTCGCTCGCCCCTCGGCGCCCGGGGGCGGGGGGGACACACGGACCTGCCGGCCCTCGGCGGCCCGGGGGTCCCGCGGGGTAGCGGCGGGGGCGACTCCCGGCGGCCCCGCAGAAGCAACAGTTCCCTGGCACGTCGAGGGAAGGGAAGGACCTGCTCTCCCCGCAAGGGATGGGAAGGGGGAAAGGCGGCCCCGCGGCAGGGCGGCGGCACGGCCAGGCTGCCGGGCTCCGCAGGTTTTGATAGGCGGGGGGCGGGAGGGGGGCAAGGGTTGGGGAACGGCTATGGGAACAACAGAAGAAAGACCCCAAGGTGCGGAGAAGTGAGGAAACGAAGTGGTTGTCCCTTCCCAGCCAGCCTGTCCTTACACGCCGCCTCCACGTCGGTGGAAAACTCCAAACCTCGGTGGAAAACTCCGATACCCCAGGCATTAATAATGATAAGAGGAACAGTAATGACAACAATGATAATGCGTTTCCGTATATTAAAACCTAGGAAATAAATGTCCTCCTACACCCGCTGCCTCCCCGGTCCCCGGATCCCAGGGACTTGCTGAGTTTTCAGCGTGTTTCGAGGGCTGGGGTGGGTTTGGGAGAGGAATATTGACGGGAAGAGTAAAAGCCGGGGGAGATGTAACTCGTGTGCCTTTCACCTTTTCCCGGGAACACAAGCATTGTCCTTGTGACAAGAATCTCTGTTATGGTCTGGGAGCTGCACAGAAAAGGGGAGTTTGCAGGTCTGTCTCCTAACTCCTCTGCGACCAATTCCGCACCCCCCCCCGCCGCCCTCAGCCTGCCCCGCCACCCCCGGCAGCCCCCGGGCTCTGAACCAGTTGATATAAAAGTGTGTGCGAGGGGGGATAAAAGTTCCAGTCTCTCATGAGGGGAGAAGGCTGCAGGGGCAGAAGCAAGTTAATTTCCAGCCGATTTCTCATTACTCTTCTTAACGCCTATAAGGGAGAGAAAATTAGGCACACAGCACACGTTTTGGCCACTTCATAAAAAATGCAGATTTGAGAGATGATGTGAAATGTGCCCTCGAGTCAATGATTAAAGATAGCTGACTACATTTTTTTTTTTTTTTTTCCTATTTGGAGTTGAGATGAGAAATGCCCCTGAGCTCTGTAGGTCCAGGAAGGGTCCTTTAATGACTGATAAATTGGCCGAAGAGCTCCTTCCCCCCCACCCCCCCGCCCTACCCCCCTGCACCACCACACACCGCCGGCCGTCAGGGGAGAGATGCGATCCGCTGCTTTTCGCCCGGCGATCAATAGGAAACGCTCTCGGGGGATTATTTCCCGAGCGGTCCGTGTGTGGCGTGGACACGGCCGGCCGTGACTCTCCAGCGAGTGGGTGCGGAGGGCTGCGGCCGCTCCTGCCTCGTCCCACTCGTGTCAGCAACTTTCCCTCCCCACCATCCCCTTAGCTTGTCAACTTTGCCTCCGAGCCGGCCGAGGGAGGGGGATTCAAACAGCATTAAAGATCTGCCCTTAAAAATAATTGCGGGAGGAGATGGCCAGGCTGAAAACGGGCGTATTCCTGTTTAATTTGGAAGCGGAGAAAGTTGCGGAGGGCTGATGGCAACGGGAGTCTCTGGCAGCTGCCATCTTTCCCCTGACTGCCAGGACTTGTGTCTTCCCGCAAGTTTCCTAAGAAAGTTTTGTCATCGACGAATGTCCGTGTAAAGGGGGGGCACCCGCCGCCCTCCGCCACGGCCACTCGTAAGCGGACAAAGGAGCATTTGCCGAGCTCTGCCAGGGAGAAGTTTAAAGGCACAATGAAGGAAAACTGTCAGGAAGAGCCCAGATCTGTCCCTTTTCCCTGCCTGGCGTCGGAGGGTGCAAAACGCCCGGGCTGCCGGCTCCCAGGGCTGGGATCATCGGTGGGAACAGGAGTCATGAATGCTGAAGGAGGGGCGAAGGAGAACGGTCCCCTCCAAAAAAAAAAAAAAAGCGCTTCAATTTCTGACTTTCTCAAAGGCATCCTTCCCTGCGGCCCCCACCGCAAACTTCGGAGGAAGGAAAAATAGAAAGAGAAGGAAAGATAAGAGGAGGGGGGGGGAATAAAATCAAAGCTTTCCAGCCCGCTGGAAGAAGAAATGTGTATTTCTTTTCTCTAAACACTCCTAATTTTTCAACCCAATTGAAAATAATAAAATGTATAAAGAAAGCAGGGATGCAGTTTTCCAGAGCTCAGCTGCTGAATAACTCCTCATCAGCCGCACCGATTTCTTTGATTAATCCCGAGGTCTGAAGCAGAAGCAGTTCCAGTGTGATACCTTACACGCCAAGCTGCTTCTGCTTCCCTACTTTGTTAGACTCGTTTATGCGCAATTTTTTTTTAACAATAATTTCGACTCCTTTCCCCCCTTAATAAATCCATTTTTTGAAGCGGTACCTGCCTTCTAATTGCCCTGAATAAATGCTTTTTCCCCATCTCCGGCTTCCTAAATCCCCCAGCACCCCGGTGGGAAGGAGGTCGCAGGCACCGGGCGGGGGGACCGGACCACCCCAGCTTCTGGCAATTTCCTCCTGCTCTGTAGTCAGGAACTTATAATTGTAATTTCGTGTGCGAAACGGCGCAGACCGACATTCACTCTCTTAATGGGACTTAATGTAACTGTACACGATCCTTTATGCAACTATATATCTAACGAGTTCTCTTATTGCTAGACGGATTGCCAATTCTCAGATTCCCTGCGTAACTATAAGTATATATGTCACATTCACAACTACGTGCATATACCCGAAATACATTCGTCTGTGGAGAGGAATACGTGGCAATATATACGAAATGTATAATATAAAACCGAATCTCTATATCAAAAGGAAGAGACTTCAATTTATATATATTTTATTGCATATAACCATTTCTTCTCGAGACAGCTAGGGAGCATTTAATATGTGGAGAGGTGCACCTGTGCGGAGATTTGAGAGGGAACGCTCCCGTGTGCTTGCATAGCTGGTGTTTATGCACATATATCATATGTATCTCTCTCTCTCCCCTCTTCTGCATGTATAAAATATCAACGTGATGCTTTAGCAAAGCTGTGAGCTCTGCACAGTCCTTTACCCTCTTGCCAGATGATGCTGTTGTTTATAAAATCACACTTCTCTGCGAGGCGGTTTGCACCCTCCACACTAATTTACACTATCGAGTCATTTATCCAGCTTTCTTTTCTCCCTGCATTACCCGGCTCGGAGTCAACCAGAAGCACCAAATTCCTGCCTTTCTGATGAATGGACAATATTGTCTGCTTCTTTCAGGGCGAGAGAAAAATAGCTCGGGCAAACGAGAGCGAAGCCGGGGGGCTGCTCGGCGGCTGCCCCGCAGGGAGCGGAGCGGGGTCGGGCCCCCCTTCGCCGGGCGCGGCGGCAGTGGCCGAGCCGGACCCCCCCCCCGCGCTTCTCCCCGCGGTTCCCCGCCGCGGGTGGGTGAGGTGGCGGGGGCGGCTGCGGCTGCGGCCGCGGGTGGGAGAGGCAGCGGGAAGGCTGCGGCTGGAGCCGGGCTACCCCTTGGCCGGGGGTGCGCCTGCCTCCCGCTCCCCCCGCCTGTGCCTGTGCCTGTGTGTGATTTTCCTGGGCTGGCTTTGGGCTGCTTCGCAGGAGGCGCTAATTAGAGTGTAACTGCCAGGTCATTGATTTCATGTTACCAGAGTTGTTGTTGTTGTTGTTGGGTTTTTTTCTTTTCTTTTCTTTTTCTTTTTTTTTTTTTTTTTTTTTGACATGAAATATCAGCCCAGATCAGAGGCAGCAGGAGCTGGGTTGAGGATGGTCTCCTATGAGATCCCCCAAACCCACAAAACCCAATTAACCTAATACACGCACACTGCTGGCTTGGGAGTTTCAACCTCCAGACCCGGGGATCTGTCTGTTTTCCCTTTGTTGCTTTGTTGTAAGTCTCCTTCTGAAGCCGAGATCTGAATGCAGGGAGCATTATCAATGACTTTTAAATAATAACAAAGGGGGAAAATAAAAATAATTAGCCCCGCCTCTTCTAGTTTCAATTACTCTAATTAAAAACCCGAAAGGCAATTCCTAGGCAATATCTAATAATAGAATTAGCAATCGGATCCATCATTTCACACGGGGATTTACTTGCAGGGGTACTGTGCGAGCTCTATTAATAATAATAAAAAATCCTGCTAACCCTCTTTTTAAAATTAATAACTCTGTAATTATAATAATTTTATGTGCCTTTTTATAAGAAGAGGTTAATGTTGCCACAGTCTGGGGATGGGAAGGATGAAGTGAAGCGAAATACTGCTGCTTAAACTGACACCTTCCTATTTTATTAGGAGACATTATTATTATCAGACATCTGCAGGTAGAGAATTAAAATTAAAATCGCTTTCAACAATTCAATACACTTTTTATCAGCCATCTATCTGAAAATCATGAACATTCATCATCGGAGGCATTCTCCCTGAAAACAAGAACCCATTCAAATTTTATACAAATTATCATATTTATCATAGTCTGAAACTCTGGAGTAACATCTCCACAAACTGTCTGCCAACTCCCCAGGGAACTGAATTCCACTCCGCAGTCGCTCAGAGCAATTCTCGTTCCCTCTCCTCTCTCCCGGCCCTTTCACACTCTCTGCTCCCTGCGACTCCGCAGCCCCCAGAACAGAGGGAGCGAGGGCGCAGGGCGGGGAGGAGAGGGGGACGGGGACGGGGGCGAGGGGGGGGGGAAGATGCGGCGACAAGCAACGTTAAAATAACACACAACAAGGCGAAATGCCATCCCCACCCCTTGCAAGAGAAATAAGTTTCGCCGGGTGTAGCGAGACTTTGAAGCCAGCCGGCTCTCCGTGCCGATTTTGGAAGGCTGGCATCGGTTTGTCTTTAAGCTTGACGTCTTTGCATGAGAATATTATTATTAGGAGCAGCGATAATAGTAATAACAATAATAATAATAGTAATGTCTGCTTCCCCTCCATTTTTTTTTTTTTTAAACGCTGCCGGTGTTTTGCCTTGCAGAATTCAACCGGCGCAGCGGAATATATTGGCTGTTATTTATATGGGCACTTGGTGCTGGTGACAAATGACACGAATCGGTGCTTCCTGTTTGCGGGTTTGGATGAGACAAATCACTTCCCACGCTTTGCTAATGACAAAAAGTTCATCAGCGCTGAATCAGGGGCTGGAGCCGCGCCGACTCCACGCCTTTATTTATCCCCTCTTTAAGATCGCGCTTCTCTCGGGGAGGGACCACCAGCCGAGAGGGGCTCTGCCCCCCCGCCGCCCCCCGGCCCCGGCACCCCTCAGCACCGCGGAAAAAAAGTAGTTCCAATACAATGTTTGTTAACTAGGTTATCTAGGCTGTAGAAGATTTTAATGTTGAATTTTATAGCTTTACCACGCTCTACCGTCCTTGTGAATATTGTAATATTGCATTTTTTACAAGTTACTCTTCTGTTAATGTTCCAGCTAGTAACTTTTATAATCCTCCTCAATGAAATTTTTTTGTATTCTTCCGCACCGTTAACCTCAATGGCGGCACCTCAGCCCCTGGCAGGAGGCAAAGATGAAATGAATTCCTCTTTAATCAGAAATAATAATAATAAAAACACACACAAGGCTCCCTCTGCCTTTTATTTCAGCTTCCCTTTTCGGGGAGGGGGGGTGACGCCTCAAGAGTCTCCGGCCCCTGCCCTGTGCTGCACCCCAGGGTTGCGCCTCTGGCAGGGCCGGAGGTGGGCTAGGGATGGTTCTTGCCCAGCCTTGGTCACTCCACTGGGGATGGGGGGCATGGCCTGCCCAGCCCTGGTCTCTCTGCCTGCTGCACCCCCCAACCTTTGCTGCTGCTTTCTGCTGGCAGCCTGGGAGCTGGCTGGGCTGCAGCAACAAGCTGGCAGCCTTCTCAGAGCTGCGCACCAGAAGGGAAAGTTAGGCACTTATTCTCCTTCTTCTTCTCTAATTCTGTCTGTGGATTGATTGAGATGCTCCACAGAGCAGCACCCTTACAGCAAGTCCTGCCGGCGCCATTCAGCCGAACCCGGCGCACTCTCTGGTTTCTGTTGTGCTCAGCTGGGCTGGAGGTGCCCAGGTCCAAGCTGTTAGTTTTGCTGGGTGGTCTGAGGTGGATCTCAAAGAGGTACGTATGCAGGAGATACACTCAGATGGACTTTTAATAAAATATATCCCTGTAAATATGGCTGGAAATCCCCGGCCCCCCCCCCCCCCCCCCAACCTCTAGATGCCCTTACAAATGAGTTAGACTTGCAAGCGCAAATGATCAACACCCAACAGCAAAAGGAATCATACAGCAGTAATGAACTGAGTGCCCTTTAGCCGGGGAGTGCATTTTGAACATGGATTGGATGTTGTTATTTCCCTTGGTCGTTGTTAGCATTTAAGAACTTTGTTCTCAGGCTCAGTCTGAGTGTTGCATGAAGGAAATATTGAAGGGGTTTGTGAATTCATTGCAGGGCATGGGCGAGGGCTGCCTCTCAACCTTATCTACCAGCTACATCCCGGAAGCTGCCGGGACAGCCCTTGGGATATTGTCCCTGAGATTATCCTAACAGCAATTTCTCTCAGTCCCAGCTCCTGGAGTCAAGTGATTATATGCAACTCTCAGCTTTTATGTATTAAGAAAAGTGTCTTTTTAGCTTAGGAAAGGCTTAGCTCAAACCTCAGCCATCAAATGAGAATGACGTGAAGTTTATTGTAATCTGCTCGTATCTCAAAGTGATTCAGGACTGTTACAATGTTTGGGGATGACAATGGGACTGTTGTATATTTTATGAATCAAACCAGCTTCCTTCTTTAAAATCACACAACAAACTTTCTGGTCATTTCAGAGCATAAAGATCATTTTTCTCTCTTAGAAATCTGCAACACTATCACATTAATTCATATGGTCCGGGGTTAAAGAATAACCTGAAACCAAAACACCCATACATGAAACAACTAATTTTTTAATTTTTCAGTTATACTATTTAAACAAGTATTATAACTTCATTGATACTGCTTCTTCAAGTGTTTTGTTGTTGTTGTTGTTGTTTGTTTTTTTAAGGTGAACAAGTCCAATAGGTGCAACTTTCTCTAAAAAAAAAGTGAAATGGTGCAGGGGGATTAGATTATTTTAACAGAAATGTTGTTATTATTTAACTAGTTAATACTCTGGTGTCATCTTGTAAGGTAAAGACATAATGCAAACTAGTCTTTGCTCTAAAATCTTGATTTAGGAAAGAATGATTATTCTTCAAAGCACCTACCTGACACCCTTATAGGATGCTTTTCAGAAATGCTTTTTGTAGTTACTACAGAGCAGTTAAGTAGGAAAAATGGATCATAGTATTTCCATGTTACTGGTGAGGAGCAAAGGCAAAAGTAGACACAAAGGAAAAAAACAGCAGAGCTGGGAACCAGGTCATTGCTTGTTTTGTGAAGGACTAGTAAACAAAATGTTTAAGCTGTCCTCTCAGGCCTGGACAAAATCAAGAGCAGGTTTGATCATCTTGTCCAGAGACCGGCAGGTTGCACCAGACTTCCTGAATCCCACCCAGACTCTTCTTCAGCTCCTCTTTGCAGAAGCACTCAGGTGGCCTCCAGGTACTCTTTCTTGGGATGTCTCTGGAGCGCCATGGGCTATACAGCATTCTGTTATGAGCCGGGCTTGGGGGTTAAGCTGGTCACATCCTTTTTGGACAAATCTACCTTCTCCTGAGGAAATGGCCCTGGATGCCCCAATAGGCCTTGACCAGCCTCACCTGAAGCGTCCACATGCCCCACACCGTCTGGCTCCATGGGCTGGGGCCTAGGAGCTCCATGTAGGCTCAGACCTGGGCCTTGCTTTGGCTATGTTGTAGGTGTACTTCGCCCCCTGGCTCTTTAGATGGGCTTTGGGCTTGTGTTGTAGGTAGCTTGTCTCCTGGATGTCCGCCTTGGACATATGTTGCAGTTTGTCTCCAGCCACATGTTTCAGCCATGACTTTTGCATGGCCTCTGGACCCGTATTACAGTGTTTTCTTCAGTCCTGTCTGACCCTATCTCCTTTTGCTCCTGACTGGACCCCCCTGGATGGACCCTGGAGCTGGCTCATTGCTTGCTCTGCTTGGGTCTGTTGATGGAGCCTGCTCTGCCTGCTGTGCTCAGGTCCTCTGTGACCCTGCTCCATTACTGTGTGCTTGTGCTGGGGCTACCCTTGTCTTGCCCTACTGGAGGGGACAGCTGGCCTTGTTCCTCCCTGACAGATGCTTCTCCTTGTCCCATAGAGCTGCTGCACCCTTTGCACTGCCTGTTGAGATTTACACTTGTTCTTGAGAGCTGATGTTGCAAACAGAGGCCTGAAGGCTCCGTCAAGGAACTATTTGCAGTTCTTGCTGCTGTTTCATGCCTTGGCTGCAGTCAAGAAGTCAAAGGATTAGCCAAAATCCCATACTCCCCAGTGTTTGCTCACCGACAGAGTTCAATAAATACTCACGAGGTAAGAGTTCAATGTTTTATGAGGTGGTGGTGGGGGGCATCTGTCCCTCTTAACTTCTGCTGTCTGTGAAATCAATATTTCAAAAGCATTTTCTAGGATCAGTGGAGGCTTCTAGGTCAGACATAACCTGATGGAGAGATTAAGAACAGTTCCTTTCACCTTTTCCTTCCCTCTTGAGCTAGTATACTTGGTCAAAACCTTTGCAGTCTGTGTTTATTCCTTATAGAGGCTTTAAATTTCTTTTTGCTCTCACCTTTCCCATTTAACATGTATGTTTGGGTGTCTTAGTGCCAGTACCGTTTATTCCTGGAGCCTGGGAGAATACTCCAAGAATGCATTGCTAGATGCTTTTCTTGTACGACCACGCTTGCTTTCTTATGAGCCCTCATGCCCACAACTGTCTATGAAAATTTGCATGCCTTGTCTCTAAATTTAGTGTTCTCTTAGAACAGTAGCCCCCACGTGTGCCATATTGGTGTGCAATGCAAAGTTGACTTGAATTCCTTCATTGTAACAACTGAACTACAGCGGGGAGTTTTTCCACTTAATTGTTTTAGTTTTCTCCAAACCCACTGCTTCTGTTGTGAAGGCATTCACACGCAGTTTGAAGCTAGCCCATGACTGCTGAAGCGATTTTGAGGCAGATCTGCCAAAGCGTGCTCTGTGCAAGTGCCAGCAGTTTTGGATTTACATAGCATCTCACACTTCTCAGGGACAGGGTTAGGGAAAGCAGAAGAAAAGCCGTAACTCCGAAACAGAGAAGTTCATACATGTAGTTTTTCCATTACTGGCACATCGCTGACTTCTGAAGAAAATTCATTTTCAAAAAAGGTATGAAATATTCCCACTGGAAAGGTCCGAACTGATGAACTAGCAACTTTGGAGAGAGAAAATATTCTTCTAAGCAAATGAAACATCAAATCCACATCAGGGATTGTACTGGTGAAGTAGACGTGTGTCAGAGACCACTATGTCATGTGGACATACCTGGTTTGCCTTTAAGCTTGCTAGCTCGGATATTGCTCATTGCCCATAATTAGTCCAAGCTGGAGTCTGTGCTTAATACCTGCTTCACTTCTGGGGAGGGCTTCACAGCTCGTGATGAGCTTTGAATTGCCACGGCTGCGCTGCTGCCGGTTTGGGCACTTACACAGGTCAGCCTGCACCGTGCCATGGCTCTCTGCCAAGGCTGGTGAGAACTGGGTGCCCGCTGGTGAGTCCAGAGGGGGAAGCCGGCGTGTGTTTGCCAGGAAGCCGGCGGCACAGATGTGTGTGCCCGGGAAAGTGAGCGTAGGGTGAGAAAGGGGAGAGAGTGCGAGAAGGCACTGCTCGTGCAGGCAAAACAGCCCCTACCCCTGCAATCGGCTATTGTGCTGCATGGGCACAGAGGATTTCAGATGTTGGCTAGAAACTCTCTCTAGTCAGGATCACTCCATACAGCTCTTAGCGCTGTGAGGTCCTGATCCCTCGCCTGGAACCTGGTACGGCCGCAGTACAAGTAGCAGCGGTGGCGTTGGAGCTGACTCTATGCTGGGCACAGGGAACAGGGCAGAATTTTTTTCTCTCTTAAACTGGTTTGTGAGGAGTCTTTAATGTTAATTAAGGTAACAAATATCTGCAGTTTAAAACTGCTCCACGTTTCTGTCACAATAATGAACTGTGAAGAGACAAAGAATTTGATCTTTAGTGAAGATCAACTCTTCCCCTTCCTACAGAATTGTCAGCAGTTAATTTCTCAGCGAGGCTGCTTCACACACACATACATCAATGTGACTTAAAAGTATTGCTTTCTGTAGGTTTGCAGTGTATTTGCGCTCTTTTGCAGGCATGTTCAAATATGCATATGGTATGCATATGTCTCGTATGTGAGGATTAATTTATTTCTTAGCATGTCTAAATGGTATGGGATTTGCATATGGTATCTGTGCTGAGGTGTGTGTGAATGCTTGCGTGGTGAATGTATATGAGAAGGAATGCACCCCTTTAAGTGAAGGCATCTTCAAACACACACATACCTTCATGTTGACATGATTATGTCTGAGAAAGTGTGTTTCTGTACATCACAATATAGGCACACCTGCGTATCCCTGAGCATTTGGCGGTTGCCCTTATGCAGGCAGCCTGGGGACTCTTGTACACGAACACATGTACGGGTGTCTGAGTCATGAGTGTGAATGTGTTGGGGCACGCGTGAATGCGTGAGTCTGCCCATGGCTGAACACGTATGTGTGGGTAAGGCAGCGTGAGCAAGCTGCACATCTCCTCCTGTTGAATACAAAACTGCAGTACCGGGAGGACCTCGGCTGACAGTCTGGCAGTACCAGGCATGTTTGCAGAAGATGAAGCAGAATAGACAACACGAAAGTTATTTTTGTCTATCAGCTGAAGCATTATAGAGACATCAACAAGCTCTTGTCTCATGCCAGCTTAATTCCTAGTTAATCAGCAGTCTGCTTGGGCAAAGGAAGGAACTCACATCAGGGGCTGATGATGAGCCAAACTTCCCAATACTGATTCGGGAGCCTGCAAGGAGCCCTCAGTGTTGCTCTGCCTGCGTTTGGCTGCATTGCTACCCTCCGAGAAATGCTCTCGGATAGCCGAGTGCTTCATCAGCTGTGTCCTGGTGTGAACAAGTCCTGCACAGGGAATACGGGTTGGGCCTTTGGCTGTCCCTCCCCAGCTGGTCAGCAGAGGCTTATTCTTCACTGTGTGTGATAAGATGTCTTGTCCAGGCAAGTTTCAAGTGACTTAAATAATTCCGAGGTTTCCATCCTCTCTCTTGGGGCACTTCCGCATAACCTGCAAGTTGACTCTTGCTTGCTTCATTCCTATTACGTCTAGTGAGACCTTCCCCTGCCTCTGGTGCCCTGTAGAGATGCTTTTTCTTCTTTCCCGCATTCATGAACGAAACCCCTCTTTGCTCATGGGACTTGTATACGGCAGCCGAGGGCCAGCTCACTGTCCTTTCTAACCTGACTTTCCCATCTGCTTGCTGAAAAGCCGCCTTCCTCCTTGTTTTTCTTCTGGCTGGTTTCTCTGATGCCACCAGAGCAGTGTGGGAGGGGACCTGCCTGCTCTGTGACTGGCATGTGTTTATCACAGACCTACAGCCAAACTAATTAAAGTGCTGATTGCACAGATCCTGGCAACCAGCCTGATAGTCACTTTCTGGGAGCGACTGGCATGGTGTCCTATTGTACAAATGTCCACAGAGAGTAACGGGAAACAGCAAATTCTCATCTGTGGCTGCTTGGGATTTAACCAGCTAAGTTACCGTGGGGTGAAATGAGCTTGGGAATGCCTTGAGTGTTGGTTATTTCGGTCAGTTTCTGTGCATGCCCTTGTCCTCCAGCACTCCATACTGAGGGCAAAGTCATAAAGGGCAAACACCTCCCATTTCTCCATGCACCCCCCCCCCCCCCCCCCCCCAAAAAAAATATTAGTGCTAAGCTACCATGAATTTCCCAGGTATTAGAAAGCACCCATGGGCAGTTGTTATGGTATAGCTGGTGTTCATGCTCTGTCTGCTTTCATATTGGGATTTTATCATGATTAAGTATAGTGTGATTCAACCATCAAGCACTCATGTAACTCCCAGCACATGAGCTTGCCTTCAGCTTTGCTGGGCAGATTGATCCCTTATCATTTTGGATGCTGAGCCGGCTGAGGTTTATTTCATTCTTGAAAGAGAAGTGATCAACAAATCATGGGTGCTGTGGCTATAGCTGTGGCAGAAGACCTTATGTGTATTAATTAGCCCATAGACTTAAAATGAGTGGAGAGTCTTCACTTGGCCCTGCCTTAGTTGCTGACCTGACAAATGAGAGAATTTGGTATCATCCACTACAGTGTTTCATATGCTTTGCTCTATATCATTAATAAACCTGTGAATTGGCCTGACACCAGATTCAGCTATTCCCTCCCCTGTGCTGATCATTACTGTGGTACCTTACCTTTGTTTTACGGGCCATCAGCCAGGTTCCACTACACGTGATGGTGCTCTGTGCAAGCCCATCTGGTGTTGCTTTCCTGCTAGGGTTTTGCCAGGCCCTTTTCTCAAGGCTGCTACAGTACTGCTGGACTTCCCACAACCCCCTCCCCTGCTGATACAAGTTCTTTTGTGTTCCAGATCTTACCCAATTCTCCCAGTGGACTGTCTGCCAATGGAGTTTATCATAGTTATTGCTGTGAGCCCGGGTAGCCCAGCACAGACCAGTGTAGCTGCGTGCAAGGTGCTGTACAAACACACAGAGCCCAGTCTAAAGACATTGGGGTGGGGGGTGGGGGTGAGTGGGGAAGTTTGAGAGGAGCAAAAAAGGCACTGAGAAGGGAAGTGGCCTGTATTGCTTCCCCTAGCGCACTCCGATTGGGTTCCTCATCTGCATTTGCTAGAAGGCCAGGTTAAATACTTCCAATCATTTTCCTACCTTGCTTTTTTCAACCAAGAACTCCAGGAGGAAAGACCCATTGCTATCTGAAGCTCTTAAACAATATATTGCTCACTCTGGGATCTTCCCATGTAACCTCAGCTACTTAGGCCTGGGAAAAACGGAAAGCAGATCCTGAGAATACTTTTTATGGGAAGCACCTGGCCAAAGCCTGACAACAGGGTAACAGCTGAGGCTGGCAGGAGGAATGGAAGAAGCTGTCTGGAAATGGGCTCCTATTCTCTTCAGCAGCACTGTCTCCCTGCTGGGTCGCTGGCCTAGGGCAGGTATTCCTCCCTGATGGAGCTGGGCTGGCCAAGTTGTTTCCATGGCAGTCATCTGGGCTGCGTGTCCGTGCTATATTGTAATGTCTCCATGTCCCCTTGCAGTTCACAGTGCAGACTGCTCTGTGGTGTTACTGAGCAGTGTGCTAAGAGGCAGCTGCATTATTCTACATGATCTTTTACTTTGCCAGAAGAGAGGCTACAGAAAGACAGTGGCCTGCACTGAAATACTCCAGTTACCTTCCATGATCAAATGGGATATGCCATATGCTTTCTAGTTAAGCTTGGGGAAAACCAGTGATGAAACCTCAGCAGTGTGTCTGGTGCCAAATACTGACTTTCTAAAGTTTGTTATTATTATTTTGCTCTCAAGTCTCCTCCTGCATCATCATCTGTCCCCCTAAATACAGTGAGTTTTTGTTCTGCAGCCCTCACTCCCACTCCTCCTTCTTCTTCTGCCTGCCCAACCTCAGCGCTTGCCCCCACCCCAGCAAAACGTACAGCAAAGCTGTAAAAGGGAGATGGGAAGGACTGAGCAGGGGGAATCAGATCTGTTTCTCAAAAACTCCCCACTGATCTCCCCTTTAGTTCCACAGTGGTGGCTGTTTTACGGTCAGTGCTGAGCAAAGGCATATCCCATCCCTGTCCTGTCCTGCCTGGGGTCTCTAACAGCAGTGGCACACAGAGAGGAGTGCCACGGAGAAAAACATTGCTCTGACTCCGGCACCCAGCAGACTGTGGCCATAGCCGCTGGAGCAGGAGTTGAGATTGATGCCAAGTGTGGCTGCATTTCTGCCTCCCTATCCTCTTACCAGGACTTGGCAAATGCTCTGTATTGTGGTTCACTCATCTCTTCTTACACCCATCACCTTCATTATAAATAACGCAGGGAGATGTTCGTTACCAAGGAGTGGGTGGGGAAGGCAGAAGAGACTTCTCTTGATCAGAGTGGCAGGTGGAAAATGCCAAGGTATGTCCGCTTTGGTCCTGTCCGTCTTTGTGTCAGAGTGGAGGGAACCTGTAAACACACTCCAGCTTCTCTGACTGCATCCAAGTCACTCTGGGCTCTGCTCTGGGGTCTTGTTTACTGTTTGGGAAGTGGTCTTTCCAGTTCTGCTTCCCCCCTTGCTGCATCCGTATACGGTCCAGGACTTGCTTCCCCCCTGTCAGCCCTAACAGTGATTAATAAGGACACACATTTCCTGGGTTTTGCACCCATTTTTCTTAAAGACTTGCCTGCCAGTGGTGAGGAGACTGAGATTATAAACCACTGCTGGCACATGAAGGGCTGGGGGGCAGCGAGTCTTGGAGAGGCTGTGATGCAGTTCCAAGCATGGAGAGAGCACAGGGCAGCTTACAGAGACAAATTCTGCTGTCAGCTGGAGGTTTCCTGCAGCTGAAGTGAAACACTGGGATCTGTGATTCATTGTTATTCACACTGATACCTTCTCAGAGGTGACAATCCCAACAGTAGCTGTTGTGGTACTTCTGGCTCTTGCAAAGCATTTCTTCACTGTCTCAAAGATCAAGAAAAGCAAGTGAGCATCCTGGAAGACTTTCCATCGGACTTGAGGCTTTTTGCCTCTCATATGGTTTCTGTGAGGTGTAACCTGCTTGATGTGAACCCAAGTGACTAAGTGAATGTTCTTTTGCTTGCCTTTCTCAAATGGATCATGGTCCAGGCAAGTCTTCCCTTGTAATCAATGAGTGTGACCTAAATGCAAAGCTCAAGGCCAACCTCACTGTAAAAAAATCACTGACAGTGGCAGGGAAGTTTCTTGGGATTGCTGCTGCTGCCTGCCTGCAGTAATGTCCTGTTGCCTGAGCTCTTTCCATCCAGCTCCATAATAAAAGCCATGTATATAACACAAGAGTGTTTTGCATTCAATCCTTTCTTCCCTGCCCCATCTCATAGGGGAGTAAATGCCAGCGCTGTCCTCCCACTCCCATCTTGAATGACTTCTTTAAACACTTATGTCATTTGGTCACATATTTAATATTTAGGCCTAAACCAAATCTAGGGTAGGAACATTCAGGAGGTTTGGATCCTATGTGTGGCTTAGCTCAGTGTTGTAGGAGGTATCAACTGAATTTACTCTCTATTAATACCCTGTCTTTAAGACAGCAATAACTGACCCGAAGATGTTGTGAAGAGACTTCCAAAAAGGACTCGGTGCTGAAATACCAGAACAATGAAATCCATACAAATAATTCAGGAAAAAAATATTGTAATGCTACCAATCAAACACAGCCTTCTCTTGAAGAGAGAGGATCCAGCACTATGGGGCATTGAACTAGAAGCTTCAGCTTTTGTAGTGCCACAACCAAACTAAAGTAAAAGTCTTATTGCAGCCCCAAATATGGGCTGAAGAACCATCTCAATCCGAACGACTAGAACCAAGTTTAGTTGGACACTACAGGGTTCTCACAGCTGCTGAGTCTTAAATTTCTCTTTACTGTAAGGATGGGCTGTCCATTATAATTCAAGTGAAGTTTTAGGTTTAGGGAGCCAAAATCAATATGTTTTTCAGGGTCATCATCCTTAGAGAGATGCCTGGTTCTCACCAGGGCTGATGCTTTTGTTCTCTCTTGCTACAGGGATGATAGTTCTGGCTGTCGCTTGGTTTTGGGTCAGAATACAAAGATTGAACAGTCCTATTTTTTTACCAGAATCTTCTGGGTCTTTACAGTAAGGGAGAGATCTGGTGCCTCTGGACTTCCATGTCCCACATTCTACTTTACTGTAGAGACGGGTGACTTGGCTCTCAAGCCTGGGGTTTGGGCTAGGGTTAAGGCCAAGGCTTGGAAATCATGGGCACTAAAGTCCAGTGCTTTCTGAGAACCAAAGCTCAGAGTAATGTGAGAGGGAGTAAATAATTTTCTTGAGATGTTATAAGGCCACATTACAATGATATTGAGGGTTATGGCTAACTGGAACAGCATCTGTGAAAGTAACCCTGCCCTGAGAAATCTGAAACAAAAGAATACATTTCAAATCAGGCACTTTAATCCTTTCTTATGGAAACTTTTTACTATTACTGCATTCCAAGGAAAAATAGAATGAAAAGCAGGTTCAGGACCTGTTTTTTAGCAGTCTGAAGCACTGTGGAAACTCCCAAGTTCTGTGTTTCAGCCTGTTGCACTTTGAGAGGGCCTGGGGCCCTGCCGCAGCGTGAAGAACGTGCCCCCTTCCATCAGCGGGTCGGTCTTCTCCCTTGCCTTCCTCCTCCTCCTTGCCCGACACACATGTGCTTTCAGCTGAGACCCCCAGCAGCAGGATGCCTCTCCAAAATGTCTTGATGAACCGGAGCTCCCTGATGCTGCCCCAGGTCCTGTGGGGACTCGGCTGAAAGGCAGCGTTTTCAAGGACAGCCAGTGCGCAGCCTTTTGATGAATTCAACTCCAGCTGCCGTGGGGTAAGCTCAGTCTCCAGCGCAGGGTGCAGGGAGACAGCCAGGGAAGGAGGGAAGGACCACTGTTTCTCTCTGTGACTGCAGCAGCCTGCACATACGTGAAGGAGAGATGGAGGAAAAAAAAGAGATGAAGGCAGGAAGTGAAGAGGATACCAGTTAGGAACCTCTGAAACTGGGATTAACCACGTTTCTTCCAGTGATGGCCGCATCCTGCTTAGAGGCAGACCTGTGTGAAGCTGGTGTGCTGGCGATAGCAGCCAGAATGCACCAGCTCACAAACAAACAAGCAGAGAGAGGAATAAAGGAAGGCAGGAAGACAGGTGCCCCTTGGGCAAACACTTGTTAAATTGACAAACTTGTAGAAAATGATTAAGGCTCTCGCTGTTCCTGGTCCAGAGGGGCCCTGAGCTGCTGCCTCGAGCTAAGATACAAAGGTAATTCCTTGGGAGCCTACAGTGGACAGGGCACAGAGGGAGGTGAAACAATTACTGCCTGTCTCTGCGGTGCCGTCTCTTGTCAACTGTTATTTATGTTTCCCCAAATGTTGCAGTCTTCTTACAGGGAAAGCAGGCCCTGCCAATCTATGGCAAAATAATTGCAGCCACCTTTCTCTCTCCCCCTCTCCCTCCCTCCCTCCCTCCCTCCCTCCCTCCCTCTCCCTGTCTTTCCCTCTCTCTCTTTCTTGCCACGGCTCACTCTCTCCATCTCCGATTTATCTTGGACTCTTTCGATAAAGAAGTGTGATGTAACCTCCGCTGGGAATTCGGATCGCTCACAGACTGATGGGGATGGGTGCTCCCTGGTGCTTTGGACCCTGCTGTGACCCCTGCTGGAAGCCATCCTAAGAGAAGAGACCCATGCCACTACAGCAGCTCTTGCTGAAGGCATGTTGAGCCATGCTTTGTCTTTTCTCTATAAGCTTGCAATTGAGGCAGTGTAAAAGTTCTTCCCTGTCCTTTGTAGCTGAAATATACTCCCAGGAGCTAAGTCAAATGATGTGTGCATGGGGGTTCAGCCGTACTGACCTTGCCGGGGTTTAAGGCAAAAGGAAGGGTGGTTGCAAACTTACTTTCCACCCCTCTTGAGGGGTTGCCCATGCTCCTACATCTTATGTCTGTTGCCCCTGCACTTGATTTTCTCTGGAGGTCTCCGTCTGGGCAGCAAAGAGTCAAACCACAGACCTCAGACTGGGACAGCTTGTGCTAATAAACAACCTGAAGCAGCCAGGGCTAGTCCAGGGCTGAGTCTGTCATTGCTTAGTACAAAAGTGTGGTGCAGGGTTAAAGTTGCAGTGAGCTTTTCTGGAGATTATCTTTAGCAGCGACCTACTGTCTTCCATCAGGGTTTGTTTAACAGAGGAGCCTATGCTCTTCTCTGTCAGTGGTGCCACAGCCCAGACAAGAAGGTAAATAGAGACAAGCAGAGACCTTTGCCATCTCTTTTAGCCTCTCTGACAGCAGGCGTGCTTTCAAGGAAAGCCATCAGCACTTGGACATGGTTTCAAACTTTGGGCTTCCCCTCACCTACTGTTCTGTCCACCGTCCCCTGCTTCCTTTCATTTCAGATATGCACAGAGCCTGTCAGGAAAGGGTTAAGTGCTGCTTACCCCAGCCAGCTTTGCGTATTTAAAGTGAGTAAAGGTTTAATTACCAAATGATGACAGTGTCATATGGTTTTGGTGATGGCGCGTGGCATTCGATGAATGCAGAAGAGGGGAGGATGTGAGAAAGACACTGAGTGGCAGTGGGGAAGCGAGGAAGCTAAAAATGCCAAAGACAGTAAAACATCTGTAATTTGCAATTCGCTAGTGTTCGCTGATTGCTCATGGATTAAAGATTAAAATCTATTCTCTGGCAGATGGGGGAGAGAGAGAGAGGAAATTCTTACGAGCATGTTTTGCATCTGCATTTCATTCTGCTCCTCTTTACAATAATCACGGATGAGGAAATAAACCCAGATCTGGGCTGGCAGGAGGCGGGGAAAGCGCACAATATAGGCAGGACTCAGCGTGCTTCTCCTGCTCGGGAAACGCCAAGCAGAGAGGGGAAGAAGCCGACATCAGGACAGCTCTTCTTGGTGCCTGGGACTCTGTTTTAGCTGCAGGAGGATGAATGTTCCCGTGAGGCTCGGAAGTGCCAAGTGCCTGAGCAAAGTCTTTCTTCTGGTCACCCCAATTCTGCATTGGGGGGTTTCTTTGATGGGAAGGGGACGTTAGCCATCTGTCCTGTCTCAAGGGATGACTGAGTCTGGCTACAGTGTCCATGACGTGATGTTAATGCTTGCAGGCAAACAATACAAGTAGAAATAATGTTTGCAAGTATAAATCATTTTTATAACTTCAGCTAATCAGAATCTGTCCCTTTTATGGGCATGATGAGCTCGCTCTCTCCCTTTCTCTCTCTCTTTCTCCCTCTCTCGTTCTGACTCTCACACAGGGTTTCTCAAGTGTGCAGGACATTAAAAGAAAAATGGATAATAAAACTGCAAATGCAGGGCCTGCTCCTGAGAGGTGCTGGGTACTCACGACTCTGGTTGGCTTCACTGGAGCCAGTTTTCATGGTGAAGCCCACGATTTGAAAGGTATGAGGATACCCTTAGGATACCCTGGCAGCCTCGTGGAGGTTAGGGAGCTCTCCCCCCTCAGTGGAACAGAGCTGGTGGTCTCTGTGTGAAGTGCCATTGGCAGACCCGCCTGTTCTGCAGAAATTCTGTGCTCTGGAAGGAATAAGGATCACGTCAAGTGATCAGGATAGCAGAAAGGGGCCCGTAGCTCCTCGGCTCTGCTTCTGGAACGGTTCTTTAAGTAGTTGTTCTGGCAGCCAGGAAAGGCAACTTCTCCCTGCTGCAGTATAAGCCAGTACAGGGGAGGAACTAAATAATTTCTGCTCCAGCTGCCTCCTGCTTCACACAGTGTGGGCTTAGCTCCACCCACACTAACAGCTTTTTTTTCTGTGGAAGTAAAATTTCATTGGGTGTCTTTGGACATGTTGCAGAAAGTGAAGATGGTACAACCTATCAATGAGAGCAATCGCTCTACAAACAGCATGCATTGCCATAGTATTTATTATACAAGCATACCTACACATAAATTCATTGGCATACACCCACCTCCATCTTTGTGCACAGAGAAACCCCAAAATCCCAGTCCTCCTCCAGAAAAAACCCTGCATTCCTGCCATTCAAATATTACCATTGGGTGCATGGAAATGAGAAGATGAACACACCAAATGAAACCTAGACTAGGCTGTACCCAGTTCAAAAGAGTGTTTGCTGTGAAACTGGGAAAGGGAACTGGTCTAAATGTCCTTGAGGTCCCCCATGTCACATCCTTGTTCCATTTGTGACCTAGCTCCAAGTCCCTTATGCCACATTCCTGCCTTGGCTCCATGTCCCCCATGAAGTAGCCTCATGTCAACCCATAGCAACCAGATTGTTTCACAGCCAGTACCCAGATCTTCGTAAGGTGTGAAAATGTATCTTGATGGGAGGGGGAAGCTGTAGTCAGGGCTCTGAGAGTTATTTGGGCACTTAATTGGCCTGACAAGCCTCACCTGGGACCCACACCCACACACACTCTGCCCATTGGTCTGAGAGTTTTCATTTCATCTGAGGCCTGGCCTTTCACTCCTTCCTTAACTTGTGTTTTTGGCATACTCATCTTCAGCTTTGTCTTGTGGAAAGATCTCAGACCAAGATTTAGCTTTTCTTCAGTTTTGTTGACAGCAGCATCTCATCCTACTCCTGACTGGGCTCCCTGGAAGGACCCTGAATCTAATTCAACACCTTGTCTCGTCCAGGGATGCTGATGGACCCTGTTCCGGCAGTCCTGCTTAGACACTGTGAAACTGCACTCTGGCTAGTGAGTGTTGCCTCTACTGTGGTTGCCTTTGGTTCTTGGCTTACAGCCTCTGTCGTGGAGCAGCCCTGCTCTTCCTGCTCTTTGGTGCTTTTCAACCTGTTCTGACTGGAGTGCCGGGCTTGCTCTTTCTACCTGTTGTGACTATGGCTCTCATATTTAAACTGTCCTTTTCCTGGTTAGTCAAAGAAGAGATCCCCCTAGGCCTGGTCAGTAGGAACATTTCTCCCATCCCAGGCCTCGTAATAGTACTCACTTTCCTTCTGTCATGTGTTTTCAGCCCTGCTCCAGTTGCCACCCTGCGCTTTCTCCTTCGTTTACCCTTAGTCTTTTAACCTACCCGAGTCTTTTACCCAAATCTTTTAGGTTCAGAGTGATCAGGTATGTCTGGGCTGTGGCTGTGGAGCTCTGTCTACAGCTCTGCAGAAATCTGAAGGACTGCAGTTGGCTTCTGTTAGTGTTTGGGATGGGAGAAAGGTAAACCATAAGGCAGTAGTGCTGGGGGAGTGTTAATGGGGTATCAGATATAAGCTGGAGCTATCAGGAAAACTTCACTGAGAGATGTGCTTTGTCTGAGCGGTGCCTGGTACAGCTAGCCTACAGCTTAAGAGAAAATTTAGTGCTCAGCTTAGAGTTGAGAGAATAAAAAAGCTGAGCTGTAGCAGGATGGGACTGGAAAGATTCTGCTGAAAGGAAGTGGATAGTGCCAAGACAGGATTTCAATTTTTTTTTTTGGTCTGGGGAACAACTGGTAAGTGGTGGGGTGTTGTTTAAATCTTTACTAAAAAAAATCCGTTTTATATTTACATTTGATAAATGGGAAGGAAGGTGTCAGAGGGAGAAAAGAACATGCACAGGAGGAGAAAAAAACCCAGTATGTGTGGGCAAAAAAAAAAGGAACCAGCATTTGATTAAGAAGAGGAAAGTGATCTCTTTGAATTGGGTCGCTGCTGTTGGGCCACTGGGAAAGTGGTGTCTCTGTTTGCAAGTGATCTGTTTCACCAAGCGAAAAAGATGAGGCAGAGCAGAAGAAAAGCTGAAGAAAGATCAATGGGAGGAGGGGGACAGCATGGCAGATTTAATTAATTACTGCATATTAAAATGTTTGTTTACAGTAACAAACAGCTACAAGAGGTCTGATGTTAATTAATTTACAGCATTTTTCACCAGTCCCTTTGCCGTTGCTGGCAGTCAAGGAGGTAACACTGTGGCAGGTAAGATAATGTCTCTTTGGATTTACAGCAGCATCTCGGAGGTGAGCTGGGAAGGTAGCGCAGTTCTGACTGGCTGCCTCTGCAGGGCACAGCATTCAGGGGATCTTGTCCGGCCGGTAAAAGGGACATCTTTTGCCAGCCTGGGCAAACGCTGCTCCAGCATAGCTTGGGGGCTGGGCAGCCTAAGGGTGGGTGCTTGGATGAGAAAGCCAGGCTTTTTTGGGATGGGGTTTCGGTGTAGTCTTGGTTATGCTGCAGGGGCAGTTGTGCTGTGGGGTTGCAGCTAATTTCCTTGTTGTGGGTCCTGCAGCTCCAAAGAAATCTGGGCAGCCTCGGTGGTATTCAGGACTGTGTGTAATATGATCTTTCTGGGGTTGGCATGCAGAGGATCATTGTCTCCTCCCCGTGTGAAAGGTTCTGGAGTGGCACGTGTCCTGCCCCAAATAGGAACAAGGTCAGGCCCTAGGGGCGTTTAGCAATTTTGTTCCAAGCTGGGATCATTTAGGTGTTGATAGGTTGATAACAGGGGCGAGTAAAACTGGAACAGGGTTTTGCAGTTGGAGGGAATATGCCTGATCCCTGGCATCTTACTTGGAACAAACCAAAGTTCAGGCCCCAGGGAAATCTACATGCGAGTTCCTCCAGCCCAGCTTGGCTTCTCTGCCTGCCCACCCTATGCTCTGACCTCTCTCTAGCTGGCTTTGGAGGGCAAAGGAGAGATGGTGTTTTTGTACCACTGTCACGGTTGTGCCATAGATGCCTTCAAAGTGGATGAGAAGGTCTATGTGAGCTCAGAAGGTGGGTCAGGTCCTAAGAGCAATGTGCAAGTTCTGCAATCAGAGGGGAAAACCCCTAAGGTTATTCATAAAGCTCTGTCTGTTGCTCTGAAACAGCTGGAGTACTTAGCCAGAGGTCTGAGAAACCCTTTCACACACTGCATAATGTGCTTATGGATGGGCAGGTAATTAAGCATGGAGAGAGCAAGGCTGAGCTTAAAACCTCTGATCCTGGTTTCACTGGTGTTAACACTAGCAAAGAAGCAGTACAGGAGGTCTGGATTTCACACCTGGCTGGTTCCCCGGGCTGATAGAGCTGTGCTCCTTTTCAGTGAGCCCTTTGTCAATGCAGCTGTCTCTTGCTTCTCTTGGTAGTCAAAGAGAGAAGGTAAGTCAAACCTTACTCCTACCAGCACTGAAGGCCTCCAGGCTGAAACCCCAGTTGTAAATCAGCCTTGTTTCCTGAACTTCACTACATCTCAGTTATGCCAGCTGTGGGAGCCTGAGCGTCTCTCTTCCAGCTGCCTCAAGGGGAAAAAAAGTCTTCTGCCACTTTTGGAAGCTCCTCATCTGAGTTTCTCTGTGTGGCTGCAGGTGGGCTTTGTTCTTATCTACTTGTGGGCCTTTGCTGTAATCCCATAATTGATCTTTGTGGTGGCCCTGATATTGGCCCTGTCATTTTAATTGGCAGTTAACACTTGTAATTGGTCCTGACTGTATCCCTCTGGCAATTAGCTCTTGTCACTGTGGTTCAGTTCCAAGTCCTTGATACCTGGTGTTAAGAGGTCCTAACATTGGCCTGCTTAAACTGCCCTTTGCTGTTTGTAATTTGACCTGCTATAACTTCGGACATGAGCCACTCTGCTCCGCCCTGATCTCAACATTAACACTCGCTCCTTGTAATTCTCCGTTTTACTGACCTCTGCAATCAATCCCTGTAACAGAGAATCATAACAGTAATTGAATGATAATCGGCAGAAGACCGCATTCTAGCAGGGAGGTGTGTTGGAGCGCGGGACCCAGAAAAACTACGTTCAGGTTGTTTTTTTTTTTTTTTTTTTAATTTGTGGAACATTCAGATTGACTTTCATGAGTGCATGCAGGCAGTCTTAACTGGGTTGGGTGTGTCTTCACACCTCTGTCCGTTGTGGCACTGCGTAATTTCTGCAGCCCAGAGAGAATGGTGGGTTAGGAAATGACAAGGGGTTTCTAGATGCTAAGTGTGGCAGGGTGAGAGCAAGTTCTTCTGTAAGTACCATGTTGTTTCAGAGATAAGCCTGCAAGGCAGCAAAACCTTTGCTGACGAATGATTTCTCAAACCGTTAACGGCCTGAACATAGCTGAACATCTGGGGAAGACACCGGAGCAGCTGTTGCTGCTCTTTAACTTTCCTTCTGCTTTTCCTTTAACCAGAAAAGTGCTGGCAGAAGGTAATAAATGGGAAAAGGGTTTGCTCTCAGGGCACGTGCATGCCTGCCCTGGATGGAGGAGTTACACAGCCCTAAGAATGAGATCAGAGACCGTAGCGCAGGGGGTGTGTGTCTGCACCTGGCAGTTTTCACGGGAAGGAGACCTATGGCCCTCTAAGAGTCCTGTAGGCACATGTGGCTCTTAGTCCATCTGACAATTCCTCTTTTGTGGCTATTTGCTATTTCTGTGGTTAATCCATGCTGGAGTAGTAGGAGCATATAACTTTAGCGACCTCAGATATCTTACACTGGAATGAAAGTTCTTCTGAAGGCGAATCACTACAATGGAGATCTGAGCATGTTCCTTGTGGAAGGAATACTCGAGCAAGGAACTGTTCTGTAGAAAGCCCTTCCTTTTCAGATCTACGAACAGGAAAAGGTAAAGGCTAAACTTGTAACAGCTCGTACTTACTATGAAAAATGTCTCCAGTGCTGGCGGCAAAGTGCAACACAAAGCTGCTTTGTTGTGGATGTTTTAGCATGGTTCTCCTGATGCTGTGAAGCGAACAGAGGATTCGGAGACCCTGGTTTTAGTCCTGCCTGCTGTGTGAGCTAAACTGAACCATGCCCCCTCTGCATCCTGTCTCCTTGCTCTTTCTCTGTCTTGTCTGTTCATGGTGTGACAGATGTAGCATATGGGACCCCAAGCTCCAGCTGGGCTCCAAATACTATTGCCGTAAGTTTGTTACCATACTCCCGTAACATGCTGACTAGGGACAGTGGAGTTATTCCATTTCATTTCTGACACACGGCTGACAAATCTAGTTAGGAGGTGGCTGAATATCTACACATGTGAGCCATGTACCAATGATTTTTATAGGGTGGTCAAACACTGAAACAGGTTTCCCAGAGAGGTTATGGAATCTCCATCCGTTGAGATATTCAGAACCTGACTGGACACAGCCCTGAGCAACCTCCTCTTTTTGACTGTGGTTTGAAGAGGGTGGTTGGACTGGACAATCTCCAGAGGTCCCTTCCCGCCTCATCCATTCTGTGACTTTTTGTGGGGCAGGAGAGTCACAGCGGTGCAAAGAGATCCTGGATGGTCCTTCTGGCACAGGCACTGTGGGGCACGGCCCTGAAGCTGTCTCCCAACGACCTCCTGGATGCGGAGGTGCTGTGCAGGTCTTTGATGCAGGTGCTGTGCTGCGCTGTGGAGTTGTAGGTATCTCTAAGACCTGTAGGATGGTCCAGGAAGGATGCTGTACTTCAGAGAGGCCTTTAGGTTGGCTGTGAACAGCCATGGCTCCCCTCCCACCTGGACTGCAGGTGCCATGCTGTCTGGAGGGCCAGCACGGCTTCTTATCCTGTGTTTCTTTTTTGGTTAGTAACTGTACATATGGGTAGTAGCAGAAGCCGCTCTTTGGGAGATTTGGGAGACTTGGGTTACTCCCTTTAACTAAAATAACATGGTTAAATAACAGCTGAGAACGCACCAGAGCAGGGAGGAGCCACACTGTTTCTCACGAGAGTTTGGGCTGCCAGTTCTGCATAGCTCCCACACCACTGTGTTGGAGCAGTGGTGTGTTTATTTTCTTTCCTAGTGTGTGTTGGTATTTCACTTTTTTTTTTCCTGACAGAGATAAATGATTTCTTTAGATCTGAATAATAAGTAAGTAAAATAAATGTGCACGTCGAGTTGGTAATTCTGACTCAAGTTCAGGCACATTGAAAATTCAATCTGGAAAGTTTGTGTCGATTTTGACTCACAAGGGTTGTAGTGGCATTTGTTACCTAGTCTTTGCTTCCTGCTGTTTTGTTCTTTGGGCTTCTAGTTCCTTCTAGATTGATTTAGCACAAATAGGATTGAGAGCCAACCCAGCCAGTGGCTAATGTGCCGTGCTCTGAAGATGGAGTTGGAAACCAGAAATGGGCAAAAAGGCCAGCCTGAAGGTCTGAGTTGTGAGGCTTCTTTAAGTAAAAGAGAAGCCTTTCTCATCAAGATCTCATCAGCTTGCTAGACTGGGAGCTGAGGCTTGAAGAAAAACGTGGGCTTGTATGGGCTCACCATATAATTAAGAGACTTGGCAGTTTTTTCATCGTCTGAGAGTGTATCCAGAATATACTTGGTTTCAGTCTCCTTTCATTGCAAATTGTTGAAGCAGGTGCTGTATGTCATTACTGATCAGTGCAGAATGTAGTGGAGTGGGGACTCTGGCCTTCCTAGGAGCCCCTAGGCACTGAGATCATACTTTGTAATGAATAACAGCATATGGACACGGGGTGATCTCGGACAGGGCCTAATTGCGCTCTCTTGCCTGTATCATGTCTGTGGGGTTTTTATATGAAGTCAGTGAACTGCACTGATTTGTATTAGTGGATTGTCTGGTGCATTGACTCCGGGAACATTGCTCCTGATTTACACCACTGCAACAGTGATCATAGACTAAGCAGGTGCAAATGTACATATTTGATGTAGATCTCTGCCTTCCCTCGGAGTGCTTTTGGAGTAGCTTGCCAGTATATTTTTGCCTTTAAAGCCTCTAATTCTTCTGTGAAGAGCAAAGCAAATGTTATTTCACAAGGGGAATACAATGTCTCTCTTGATAGAGGCAGCCTGTATAAATCTGTAGTAATAATACCAATAATAATTATTATTATTGGGTAATCTCCTGTTCAGGATTCTGGCTGTGCAGGCAGTTCCTCTGCATTTTGACAGCCTCGTGGCCAGTAAGAAAGCGTTAAAAATGATGCAAGCATTTAGCATTTGTGAACTTAACTCTATAAACTTGATGGAGTGAAGAGAATCTTTTTGTTCTGTGCTGAGCTGAGAAATATTCTGGCACTCTGGACACCTGCCATCTTCCCCCTACTGCCTCTTTTATGTCCTGCTGTGAATCTGCAGTATCTTCTGCAGTGGCAGCAGCTGGCAGGACTCTGGTGCCTTTACCTCCCTGATAGCTTTCTGTATTTGTACAGTACCTTGCACTACATGGCCCAAGATCCTATGCAGGGCTCCTTAGGGCACTAGCAGTGAACGTGATAAATAATGACAATAAAATATGTCAACAATGAACAACATGACCCTGTAAATCATTGACAGCTAGAGCAAGTGTTTCCTCTTTGGAAAATAGTCACCCTCATGTCTGTGTTATTCTTTTATTGTCTTTCCTGTGCTAACACCGGACAGCAGCCAAACAAATCTGTGGGGTATATATGCTGGAACAGATCCACAATCTGAGTGGTGGTGCTGGGGTGTGGGTAGAGCCACACTGATTTATGCTGTTGCAGTGCAGCCCCCTTGTCCCTAGGACACCCTCCTGTAACATGAAACTGGGTGTATAATTCCTGTAATCACTCAGTAGGCATATTTCTGAGAATGAGATCTGAGCCAAGAGCAGAAATCTAATTCAGGATCTCAGACGATCTTTCTTTCTTCTAACTGGTGGCCTTGGGCTCAGAGTGACTGACTCACACAAGGAAATGAGTGTGACCTGTACGTTGTTACAGCTATGTGTGCACGTAAGGGCAATTGAGTTGGTTGATATCTGATGAAATCACTGATGACTTTTTGGTGACCTCTGATGGAAAGGTCACATTTGAGACCAGGAGATTTTTTTTTTCTGCACAGTGGTCTGTCATAAACAACAGCATCTCATTTCCACATGCTGGCTCTGCAGGAAACAGCAGCAGTCCAGCATTTCCGAACTTGCCTGTATAAAAGTTGGGGTCTGAGCCTTTAGTTAGCTTAAATCAATGTAGCTCCCTGGGAATCAGTGGAGCTTTACTTTTCTCCACCAGCTGGTTCCTAAATGCAAGGGTAGGCACTGAGTACCGTGGGGTGTCCAGGTTTCTGTCGCACCCCCTGAACTTATAGTGCTGCTTATACTAACTTTTGAGCAGCAGAACATTCTTGGTAGTAGACAATATACATTAGGAATCAAACCTTTATTTTCAAGGCTTGAAAATGTTAGTCAGAGAGCAACATGCATGTGATCTTTTGTAGGTCACTGGGGCTTACATGTATCTGATTCGTCTGCAATTTGCAGTAGTTAGCAGAAAGTGAAGAAAGAATTGGGTCACATGCTATCTGGTTCAGCCCCAAATACAACTGCTGATGTTTAAGAAAAATCAGGGAGTGGTAGGAGAGATGAATTGGGGTAAGACTGAAACCTGTCCCTTCTGGCTGCCCAAAAGGGGGGACTGTGTGCAAACTTTGAAGACTGTGGATCACACAATACAGAAAATAGGTGTGGGTTAGAAATGTCAACCTCCTGAGCAGCGGGGTTGACAAGGAGCCAGAGAACCACACAGGCCGGAATATATAACCTGCAGCCTATGGCCCATAACAGTGTTATCTTTCTTCACCAGTGAGCAGTCCTGCCCCCTGTCTTTGCTTGTCGTATGGCTGACCTGTCTTTCACTTGGAAAGTTTGTAGCGCTGACAGTGTGTAGATATATTTTTATTTTTTAGGAGCTGCCCTACCAGTATAATTTCCCACTGATCTCATTGGTGCTTGATCCCAGCTATGCTGCTGCTCTGCTCTCAGCCAGGACCCAGATCACCATACCACTGAGTGTAGTATGCGATTGTTGAGTTGGGGCTGTTTGGCATATCTCAGGATTAGGCTGCTCTCCAGTCCTTGCTGAGGCTTCTCTCTGCATGCACTAGGGTTAGGGAGGAGCTGAGGAAGAGTGCTGACCTGCTGATGACTAAGGGGTCTTGGGCTGAGCCTACAGTTGAGGAAAGGGAATAGGCTCAGTTGGTTTCACTGATGCTGTAGTCATTGTTTAGCAGAGGGCTTGCCTAATTCCATTACATGTTTTGGGCTGCATCATCATATGTTACAGACCAATTGAAGTAGCATATGTGGCTTTCCACCAGCTAAGAACTGGCCCTGACCTCATGCTGCTGCTGCTCTACACAGCGCTCCTGCCATTATATGTCCTTCTACTTGTCTGCACCTCCCTTGCTGCCTAGGACAGATTGGCAGGATGGGATGTGGCTCCCCTTCCTACTTGGATACTGTGGAATGAGCAATCACAAAGCTCCAGTGGTGAAATGTGTTTTGAAGAGTCCGTGAATGGCTCTGAAGGGCCTCTTTCACGTCCTGCACTAACAAATGAAGATCCTTGTGCCATCAAAGTAAGATTGATAACGCCTCTGACATTTCATATTCAATATTCTGAATATTGAGAGGTGTGGGTTTCCCTTGAGACACCAACCTTTCTGCTTCTCTCCCCCTTCATCTCCAGAGAGCCTGCTGGAAGGGGGGTGAGGGGAGTTGTAGAGGAAAAAAAAAAAAAGACAGACTTGGGTTGGGGAAAAGGAGAAAAATGACACAGAGGAGCTTTTTCCTTTTTTTGACTTCATCAGCAGTGAGTCTCTCATTTCAGAGCCTGGCAAATGGAATTGTGCTTCTCAGCCACGATGAATGATCCTGTTTTCCTACCCCCCACCCCAGCAGAGTCATTGAAATAGGCTTCAAAACTAAAATAAAAATGCTGTGTTTATGGACAATAGAACCTGTGGTCTGTTTCAGTAGAGAACTTTTGAGAGGTCTGAGTTGGAGGGAGATGGGGGGGAGAGAAAAATAAAGGGAGCTCAAACCAACCTGAGGCAGATTTTTTTTTTTTTTTAATTTGCCATGAGGAGGCAATCCAGATTATTTGTCTATCCAGATGACTAGGGGTTGCTTAAAGCATGAGAACCAGGAAAAAAATAGTTTCTAATCACATTTGTCTCCTCCCTACTCCTTCTCGCTACCCGATGTTGTGAAAGGAAGAAATAGTGGCACCTGGAGCAGCTGTGGATACCCAGAAATGTGGACACATCTTTGCCAGGTGGGAGTAGTCCTAGCTCAGTTTGCTCTGAAGGTGCTAGCCCAGATCAGTTTTCTGCTCCAGCTGTTTAGATGCTGAATGAAAGACCCTAGATGCAGCTTTGCAATACTCTTTTGTGTCCTATTATGGCTGGAAAGGAAACAGTCTGCATTTCCTTCTGTAGTATGTTAGTGTCTCGGCTGATGTCACCCTGTATGACCTCTGTGTCTCATCAAATGCACCTCAGCCAGAACATGGATAAAAAAGCCTCATGTAGCACTGCTCTGTTGCATCTACTACCTCAGCCAGTCAGAAGAGGTGGCCTAAATTCCAGCTAGTCAAGCTGGAACAGGTGGACAGGTGTTTTTGAAGGTTTTAAATTTCCCAAAGGAAATGTGCTGTGTAGCAATGAAATTTAGTCTGGCTGCATCTGGTTGTGGTACTGTGCTGGTCCACGTTGTGCCCTGGATTCATAGTGTATCAGTAAAGGGACCCTGCAACATTGATGTCTGCGATGGGCTTGTCCCCCAGATGCTGCCTGTCCTCCACTATTCCCCTGGAAGTCCCCCACAGCTGCATGTGCTGGCAGTCGGGAGCAGGGAAACGGGCAGCCATGGCAGTGACATCTTGGGGCAAGGGGTGCTCTGTTGACAGCTGGGCTTCCTTGGTGAGAGCTTCCAGTGCCACAGCTCAAAAGCTGCATGGTGCAGAATGTCTTCCATGCTTCTGGTAGTGGCTTTGTAGATGGGGCACAGCTGGCTTTGCAGTAGGTTGGGGTGGCCTATTCCCCTTAGCTTAAAAGAAATAAGTTTTTCTTGGAAGGGGGTCGATTGCAGCCTCTTCTGCGGGAAAAACCTTTCTCTGCCGGCTGTGGCCTGGGGCAGACATTCTTTGCTCGCTCACAGTAATTCACCATCTCTCAGGGGACCCATTGAGCTTATTTAACAAAGGTCAGCTAAATTTTCTAGTATCCTGCTGTGAAAGCAGGATTAGTAGAAATCTTATTTATCCTCGGTGTCCAGCTACTTGACTGTTCACTTCAAACTGCCGTGCTGGCGTAAGTCTGAAATTGGTGTGGTTGTGGTGGACAGAGTCTTAAAGGACCCACTGCACGATGACTTGCAAGAGGGTGCAGCTGTACAGAGGGCTTGATTTGCTTCCTCACTTTCCCTGCCCTGATTTGCCGCGGCTGAGACTCCCTAGGTTTTGAGTCACTCATGTTTTTCATCAGTCTGTGTGATTATAGGCAATTTGGGCCAGTTCTGAGCTTAAAGGGGGCTTGTTTTCAGAGGCATTAGAAACAATTGTGGCTCACTGTGTGGTTTCTGCTTGAGGGGTGTTCCATGAATTGAGTTTGTCTGTTGTATTTTCATTGCTGCTTTTCATGGCCTGGTGGCCCCATCTTGGCTGGGGGTCTGTGGTACTAGGTGCTGTGCAAAGCATGATAGGAGGCAACAGCTACTTTGAAGACTGTGCAGTCTAAATGGATGCGGCTGCCAGGTCTGCAAGGATGGTATTCTGGTTTTCTCAAGTGGTGGTCTGTTACAGCCTCTTCCTACTCGCTCCTGTCAGATACCTAAATTACCTGTCCCTTTCACTTTCTTTAATTGTGCTGTTGAATCTGTGTATCCCACTTCTGGGGTCTCCTTAGTCCCACCAATGAACAGCATGTGTTTCGAGCTTGTGGTGTGCTTGTGTCCATCCCTCATTCCCCCCCTGCCCCAGATTTTGCCGTGTAAACAGCCTGTTCGCAGTTGCTGGAGCACTCAGCCGGTCTGCAGCCTTACTGGCAGCAGGAGCATTTCCACACACCACCTGGCTCATCAGTGGGGTTATGGTAGCTGCTCTAAGGCTAGCTGGGGATAAATAACCACCAAAAGCATGGGGAGCTTTTGCAGCTTCCCCAGGACATGGTCAGGGAGCTTGCAGCAGACCTGAACTCCCACTCTTCCCAGAGCAGCAGCAGTGTCTCAAGTACAAGGTCACCCTTGCCTTCACAGCAATGGGTGCAACTGCTGACTACAGATGGCTGAACGGTTTGTGGAGCAGACACAGAAAGCGGAGGGGGCTCAGGGGGTCAAAGGAAAGCAAAGGGAGGCGACGGTGAGGGCTGAGATGAAAGCCTCTCAGCCCTTTGCAGTCGAGGCTGGAGCAGCTCCATCCTTCCCTGACTCCTACCTGCAGCCGCTGAGTGAGTATAGCTGGAACTGTCAGTTCTGCTGATATGAATTAAAAGCAACATGGCAAATGGTGTTTTCTAGCTGCTGTAATTATCTCTTGAGAAGGAAACAAGCAGCTGCCTTTGGCACAGCTCTGATCAGCTGTCTCGGGCAGGAAGGGCAATTGCAACTTCACCTGTTGGCTTTCCTTTTGTTGACGTGCCATGATACTCAAAGCCAATGAGGCTGGGCACCATGAAAGCTTGACCCTGGCACAGCTAAGAGCTGGATGGGGAGGCAAGCCCCTGCCTTCAGGGAGAGTCCGAGCACGGATCACTTCCAAGGTTAGATTTTAGCCTTCTCTTCAACACTGGGACCAATTCCTTTTGTAAGCAGACACTGATGGTGTTTCTACCACGAAGGAAGGAGTAAAGCTTTTCTTTTGAATTTATATCTATGTGAAGTTATCTGCATATCTTGCTTTCATGGTCCCCAGTCTTATCTAGTCCATGAAATACCGTGTAGGCTCTGAGCCAGATGTGCTTTGTTGTTTGAAGGAAAAGGCTTCATGGTGGTTATCACCTTTGTGTCACGTCCTGCTGGTATCTCACAAATGTGGTGCTCAGGCTAAATGTGAAGATCTGACTTGCTGTGATTCAGTAGTGTTATGGTTTGAGGAACCCACAACAATTTATTGTTGTTTGAACAATTATTCCATCACCCAATTGCCCCTCCCCACCCAGGAAGGGGAATGGGGAAAGAACAAGGAAACCCCAGGGCTGAAATATAAACAGATTTAATAGAATAAGACTAGATAATTAACATTAATAATACTAAAGAACCAACACTGATACTAATACAAAATATACAGGACTATACTCAGCCCATTCTATCAGTAGGAAGCTGTGCACTCCCAGCAGGGGACAGCAAATGTTGGACACTGTGAGCGCCATGGCTTTGGGAGGAAGGGAAGGGCTCAGGGGTCCGGCACAGGGCCAAGAAGTTCTCAGGATTGCAGCCATCACGGGAGAGGCACAACTCCTCAGCAAACTTTCTAGTTTATATTGAATGTGATGTTCATGGTATGAAATAATCCTGTTGCCCAGCTTGGGTCAAGTGCCGGGGTCTTACTCCTCCTCATCCCTGCAGCTGGCTAACTCGAAAACACCGAGACCTTGAAACCCACACACCATAGCTGGCTATGAAGTAAATATTTTCACAAATTCAGACACTGGAGTCTTCTAACAGTGCAGTTTTCCCAAGCATTAGAAGATAAATTAGTCCTGTGTTGCTCAAACCAGGACAAGTAGCCAAGTACTTTCTGTGCATTTTTGCTGTTGTCAACCTTTAAATTTCTCCTCCAGTGCTCTCCCATCCTCCCTCTGTACAGATGACTTGTCTTATGTAAGGTCTTATTTTCAAGCACAGACCCTTCCAAGGGTGTGTGTTATCTGAAGGTGCGGGTTGTATGACAGTATGATAGTCTGGTTTTATTGTGATGAAAGTTAGGCCTTGTGTAATTAATACTGTTGTTCCTTGGCCATTGGCTCATGAAAGCCATGGCTTCTCCTTCCTACTGTCTCGCACACTCCTTCAAAGGATCATCTGTTTTGAAGAAAATTTCCATCAGTGGGAGAGGGAAACAAAGAAAATGCAGCTCTGAAGGTGCAACGTAGATTCCACTACCCATAATTCTCACTGATCTAATTTTTGGCTATGACGGACATGGACTGAAGTATGGGTTGTCTGAAAAGGTAGATGTCATGCTATGTACTCGCATCTCCCTAGGCACTTGGTCAGGATGACTTTTGCTTAGGGAAGAACATCGTAACTCAGGGATGGGAAGGAACTGCCTGGGTTTGAGTCCAGTCTCCTACAGTGACAGTCTGTGGGTCAGATGTATAGCCCAGAAGGGGCTGCAGAAGTCTCAGTCCATATGCCCTGACTGCTCACAGACCCTTCCCCAAGCCTCTGTGAAGCCTACTGTGCATCAGGCTTGAAGCCACAGTGACGAGAGCAGGAAAGATCAAAGACTGGGCCAGGTATCTAGTGGGTAAAAACACTTTGATGGTCCCAGGCCACACCTTGCTCTGCAGAATAAAGTGAAAGCTTCCCCCCTCCCAGCAAAGCTAACCTAAAAAATATAAATAGCGTGTGGGTGTAAATCATTACCAGCCCTATCTTCTCCACTGACCTTCCTACCTGTTCCAAGCCTCCCTGTCAGTGTGGGCAACCTCAGGCTTGGACAGGGAACCAGCATGCTGCACGAGCACTGTGGGCTTTAAAGAAAGAGATGTTCACCTACCCTTCTGTGTGCAGACAGTCTTTCCTCTATGATGAGTTAGTCTGTTTCATGGCTCAGGTTGGGATACCTCCTGCAGCCCATGGACTGTCTTCATCTGTCCAGGAGCAGACAAAGGAAACGACATGCTCGCGCAGCACCAGAAAAGAGAGGATGCCAAAGGAAAAATGAAAGGGAGAACAGAAGACAGGAGGAGGACTTATTTTCTTTTTTTCCCCCCTTTCCCTTTTTTTTTATTCTTCCTGTGCTCTGCCTGTTTCTGTCAAAGCCGCTGGAAATTGTTACCGACAGATCGAGTGTCTTCCAGTTTCTGTGTCAGGGAGTTTTGCCGATTCTATGAACCATGCAAAAGAGGGGTCAGGCAAGAGAAGGAGAGAGCAAGAGAATGACCAATTCAGCAGAGCTCTAGCTTTATCACTGATCTGGTCAGGTTCACTGGGTTTTAACTCCATGAGCCAGTCAGGCTTAGAAGCTCACACCTTTGTTATCACCTTTCAAGAGGAGGGAGCAGGGCGGTGTGAATTCTCTGGGGTCATCAAGAGAGGCAGGCCAGGGATCATCTCCCGTAGCAGAGACTGCCTTGCCCTTGCCCTCCACAGCATGCCAGACACTTGGATGCTCTCTGTTGAGACTGATCACTATTTATTACTGCACAGATCAAAGTGGGAACAAAGGCATGTTGGAGGAGGTTTTGTGTCCTGCTTGGCCCCACCATCATGGCTTAGGGCAGGGAGGACCATGAGGGGATCAAAACTTGCCAGCATGAAGTACCATTGCTGTTTGGGTCCAGGTCAGAAGAGAGCTCTGAGATCACAGGACTACTTTTGGTTTTGCTGTGGGAATAGAGGCTGTATATGTACAAGTCTAAAAGCACAGACCACCTCCTGACTGTCCCTGTAAATGCCTTGTGTGTGGCCTGTGTACAGCTCATCTCAGTCTGCTTGGCCGTGAGCTACTGTGCCTGGTGCTCTTGGACACCCAAGGTCCCTGTGCTCAAAAGGATGTGATGTAGACTGCAGGCAGTCGAGGGGGGGCCTTTGGGGTCTTGTACCTGACAGTATGACCATATCCAAGGAATTTGATGCTCTCCATTGCTCTACCTGCATGTGAAGATTATACTGGACCTGATGGTATTGTCAGTCTTGCTAAAGATGGCAACTGAAAGGTGAACTACAGTCACTGGGAGGATCAGGCTAAACAGACATCCCAGATAGGTGCAAGAGACTGGGAAAATATCTTTGGAGGCTTTAAAGATCCTTTTCTGTGACCAAAAATCAGGAGTGGGAAGTCTTACATCAGTGAGACATTTGGGCAATTTCTTCTCTTCCATCTAGAAGCTGGAACCTGGTAGCTGTGAGAAATGGAGTGTCTTGTGGTGAACAAGTTACTGCAACTGATAGTCACTTTGCTGGAGGCTTAGGCCTGACTAAGCTTGAGTGGAGGCTTGCGGGATCTTTACTTAGTTGGAATAAAGTTTCTGCAGGTCCATATTACTTAATTAAAGCTGGGTATCTTGCTTCTGCTCACTGCTAGAGCTGGTTACTGGTAACATCACTGCTGAATGTGCAGGCACTGAAAAAAGAGATCTCTTTGCTTTCCTGTATCATCACGGCTACGTGTGGAGTAGAGGTATAGAAGCTGAAGTAGCATTTCTCAGTGGAAGAGAGGAGCTGTAAGGCACTGGGACTTTGGGATCCTGTTCCTTTCTTGGTTGACAGGGACCACTAGGCTGTTTGAGTGCCTCTGTTTCCCTCTCCAGAAGGGGTCTGCTGTGACCCCTCTGCTCTTCTCCTGCTGCAGCCAGTAGGGCTACCAGCTCAGAAAGGATGTCCACAAGGGGCCCCCCAAAGTGAATACCGAAGACCAACCAGCCGAGATCCCCCCAGCACTGCAGTGCTCTGTGTAACTATATGGCTGTCCAAGCAGGGAGGCGGAACAATCAGCCAGCACCAGCTTCGGCGACAGAGAGATTAGGGAACAACGTGCACACTTTGATGGTGGCTTTGGCAAGGACAGTGCTGAATGTGGATATTTCAGAGGACATGTACAAATAGCAGTGGGGCTGGTGCTCCTCTGCAGGCCAATGGGATCAGCTTTCCTGCTGATCGCTGGCCTGTGCTATTCCATCACCCTGCAGAGAAAGCAAGATGCTGGCTGGCTGGGTGTAAGTCAGTCAAAAAACCCCTGTGTTACTGCAGCAAAAGGTTCCTGAAGTTTGGAAAGTGGAGAGAGACTGAGGGGAATTTCAGCTGACCCTGACACCACCGGCAGAAGGCACAGAGGGATGTTGGGCAGCTTTCTGTTTATGTGCTGGAGCTGTATGTGGGCTGCTGCTTCTTCCTCTGGTGGTTGAGAGGCCTGGGCACATGGTAGGTTTTGTACAAACGCAGGACACAAAGCCTTCTGTTACCCAAAGAACTAACAGTCTAAGGTGAGACAGGGTTTCTGACAGAGATGTCATTGAATGAGTAGGAGAAATGTGAGTTTAAGCGTCATGGGCTCTAAATAGTTGGTTGCTAGCGCTGAGCAACTAGAGATCACCTGCAAATATGGACATCCCTGTGGTCTCTCTGCTCCCTCCCTCAGGGTAGCTTATCTGTGAAGGGTATGGGAATCATGGTGGTGGAGCTCTGAAAAGGTTCAGATGGATCTCATCTGAAGCATGGAGGGGCTCAGTGATAATTTGGTAGCTGGACTTTCTGCTTTCCCTGAGTAACTTTATTTTATGGCTTCTAACATGGTGGCAGCATGGCAGGAATATGCTGAGTGTTGGTAGGTGGGGACTCTTGGAAATGTTATTGCTGGGGTAGGCTATAGCCCCAGCTCAGTGTGGGATTTTGTTGCTGTAGGTGCTGTACATCTGAGCAGCAGCCTGGACTGTGCACTGTAGAGGTCTTGGAGGCAGAAAAGTGGGAAAACAGAGATGTAGTGGAGTGGGTGTGACTGGGGCCAGGTCAGCGACAGAGTTTGGAAATGGTCCCAGATCTCCTGACTCTGAAGCTTCTTATCTTTCTTCAGGTTCATCTCCATTGGTGATTAGACAGTCTCAGCTGTGGCTGGGTGACAGTATCCTGGACCAGGATCCCCAGCGGAGATCCGTAGCTCTATGCTCTTAGCCTGGGTCATCTGAACAGAAGTTAACTGCATTAGATGAGAGGGGGGTGGCCTAACATGTCAGCAGGAAGCAAAATAGTGATAGGCTGTCTGCCAGTAGGAACCTTTTTTCTCCACTCCTGTTTCTTTTGCCTTCACACTCCTTGAAGCACCTCAGAAGGTGCCAGACTAATGTTTCTTGCTAAAGGAAAGATTCGGTGGGGTTTTTGGAAAAGGTCTTTGTCTTGTCTTTGGCATTGCCTGGGCTGGCCATTGACAGCAAGAGAAAAGAGATGATGGGTTCAGTACTTGGAATGGAAAGAGCAAGTGTTTGAGGTGGGTTGTTAGATCCTCTGAGCATTTGTGACACAGGCTTGGAGCAATTTCAGGCAGTTTGTTCCCCTTCCTGCATGGGTGTCACCCTTGCTATGGACTGTTTTCTGATGGCTTCTGTGGTACACTGCTGATTCCCAACTGTGCTGCAGAGTTGCAGAGATATCTGGTGTCCTGACTACTGAATATGTAGAAACTGAGTAGACAGCTCTTGAATTTGACTAGTTGTGGTCAGCACCAAGGGTAATTCAATGAGTAAAGGGTCCTTCAATTTTGCATCTTGTTTCAGAACAGCTTGGGTTGTGTTTTCCAGCTTTTTCTTTACCATGAGAAAACTGCAAAGCGAAATTTGAGATTATCATCTACTCACTTGTCTCCAACACTCTTCATGCTGAATGTTGTATGTGAGATCTGGTAACTCTGCAGGGGAAAAAGAGACTGTGTCAGCAAACATTCAAAACCAGACAAGCCCTAAGACAGATGACATTCTGTGCAAAGCACATAGACACCAGTTCAGTTCCACTGTGATTGGCTTTGTATTTCATGTGCTTTCTTCTCCTGTGGTGATGCTCTAACTGTTTTTGTGGGGTTGCCCAAAAATTTCACCTGGACTTGACTTCAGAAATGGAGGCTTTGTGCTTCAGAAGGTATTGGTGAGCTATATAGGGAGGAAGGAGACAAGCAGCCTTTGGCGGGAATCACCCAAGTGTGGGTACTGAAGGTGGCTCTCAAAGGTGCTGTCTTCTGACTGTGGGATCATGAGCAACAGCGATATTGTCCATGGACAAGGTGCATCTGGATGGCCTGGAGCATCCACTGGCAGAACTAGCCCTTGTAGATCTGGAAGGAGTGTGTACACAACAGTCATGAAGAGGAGAGGGAGAGACCTATGGTGTGGTACTTATAAGCTAGGGGAACTTTTATTATATGGGCATTACAATTAGCAAAGGGGATGTTTGTGCGCAAAGTGTGTGTGTGGGGAGGGGGGAGTCAGGGAGGGGAAAGAGCTGGCGGTGATGGGAAGGAAGGGAGGGTGCCCTGACCTCTCCTCATAGCCCTGACTGTGTCCCCATCTGAAGGTCTGGCATATCCACTCTCACTACTTAATGATAGTGACATTACCCATCCGCCCAGCATCGCGGGGCTTTTGTCTTCATTCAGGCAGAAATGAAGTTCTCCTGGGCGCACTTATCAATCACTGCAAAGCTCCAGCTGTTCCGGAGCCTTTGGATCGACTTCAACAGCCGTGCTTACAAATTGTCTCTGAATAGCACCGAGCTGAGACCCCCTTTTTTGTCATTGTCTTCCGACAAATGTTTTTTTTCGGCAGCCTTTCGCAGACGTTGCCGGCTGCCTTCTGCCGCGGTGATTGAAAACAGGCCTGTTTTGCATTCTCCTGCCGGAGTCCTGGGTTCAGGGAGCTGTCCCTGAGTGCCACTCCAGCGAGTGCCGTGCCAAAGACAATTACATGCATAGTTTTGCTGATTGCATTAAAATCATTAGAATGAAAGATTCTGAAATCGTACATTAAGGGGGGAAATTAGAAAAAGCTTCAGAGACAGACAGCAGCGTCCCCAAAGTGAGGGCAATACAATTAGCTCAAATTGTGTTACATACACACAGACTAGGAGTAGCTCCTGTAACAAATGACCTTATTATTGCTGCTCCCTCTCCCTCCATTCCTTTTTCTCTCCTTCACTTTCTTCTCATTCCCTCTTCCTTTTTCTCTCCTCTGAAACTTCTTCTTTGGCCAGAACCACCATTCTTCTTATTCTTCCCTTCCCCTTGCTTTTCTCCCCCTCTGTTGTCTTGAGGAGTGTCTGGGAAAGGTCAGTCATGGGATCCCTGGAGCGTAGTACTTTGCTTTCAGAGCTGCTTTGCAGGCCACGTGAGAGGAAGTGAGTAAGTGCAACCCCAGAAGTTAATTTTCAGCTGAGCAAGAAACTTTGCTCTCCTGGGGAACAAGGAAGTACATGACTCCAAAAGCTTTGTACACGCACCAGCCATCAAAGCATTCAGCTCTCCAACTATACTCCATATCCAGTGCCAGGAAAGAGACTAGTAACTATGTCTGAGGTGGGAAATGTTCCTGCATACCACAAGCACCAGCACCACAGGAGGTGCAGAAAGGTTAATTCTTGAGGGGAGAATGAAGCTTCTCCAGTGTGAATTCTGGGTTGTTGAAAAAAATCACATTATACTAGGGCTTATGGGCCAGCCCCTTTGTCATCTAGTAACCATGCTAACAGAGAGCAGTTGGCCACCTATGAGTGCCTTACAGTTCACAGCCACAGTATTTAAAGACAGCTGAAGAGAAGAGGAGGATTGGACTCTCAGAGGTTTTGTTGAACGGTACTCAGTCTCTGAGGAAAAGGGGAAGGAAGAGGTTCACTGAAAACACTGCAAAAAGAGGGAACTGGGAGGAAGAGGATTTTCTGGGAAATAGCAAAACTCAGGCTGTAGCTTAGGGAAAACTCTAAGGTCTTGGGGTCAGGGAGGAACCAAAGAAGAAGCCTTGTGGAAGAATGTGAACTTTATGTGGATGCTGCAGACTGGACATGCTACAAAGGACACTTGTCATCCTATCTGGACAATGCCAAGAAGCAGATGAAAGACTGTAGTCCTTTGTATGAAGATGGACTCCAAAGCACGTCATATGAATTGACCAAAGTCAACCAGGGAACCTGTGTCAGTCAGGGACTGAAATGCATCTTCTTTAGCTGATAGTCAAAATCTTAACTGGAAACCAGTTGTGGCACTCTGCACTGTGACACTGTACAGCTTCTCTGCAGGGACTTGGAGTAGTTAATGATACAGGCTGGGGTAGCTTTTTTGTTTCCAGTGTAACAGCTTGCAGCAACCTGTGTCACCTATGCCTGTGCATCAGTTTGTCCTGCTTTGCTCCTGCTGCTTCCAGTCACACTTGATCTCTGTGTCCTGATATAACATTATTCACTGTAGACATTGTGTTTGTGTCCACTTGCTGCTTCCCAAAAGCCTGGATGTGGCTGTGCTTGGTGCCTTTATGTGTGTTTCAACAGAATGGCATACGTGTGGCAGTGAAGCAGCACCACTGGTCCTCGCTCTGCCTTGAGGTCTTTGCTTTGCTTTTTTCACTGCTCAATGGCATGCTGGGCTGTACTCAGCTGGCCTAAATTCTGCCCACATTTCTGTGCCAGGCTACTATTGACTGACTCTGGGTCTTCAGAAGAGCTGATGTCAGTAGGCACCTCTGTGCTAGGGGGTCTTAGTGGGTGGGTTTTCCTGCCCTCGCTGTGTATGCCTGACTTTAGGCTCCAGTTTTGCTCTCTGAGATGTAGGGTATTGTCTTTCCTCTCTGTTTATGCTCTAGCCCAGAATTTTGCTCCTGAGAGGAGCTACTGGGCCAGACTTAAGTGAAAACTGTAACAAAGGAGCAAGCAGCTCTAATACTTCCTTGATGTCCTTGGCTGCTTGCAGCAATCTATGTCTCAGGGATACCTGAACCCAAGGTGGTATATTTATGTTGGTAATGTATTAATAATAATTCAAAGCACTGTACATTGTCAAGGCACTGTACAGACTTCACATAAGAAGATATGCTCACTTTTCTTAAGTTATTACAGTCTCAGATTAGGTGTGACAGAGGGAAGTAGGATGTCTACTCGTGTCAAGGATTATGGGGAGGAGGAGGCAGAGTAGGTTGGTGAGATAATGAGGCAGGAACCACAGTAAGTATGAAAAAAAAACAATAAGAAGGGGAGAATGAAGGTAAAAGTGGGGAAAGAGGTAAAGGAGCAGAGGATATATCAGCAGAGTGAAGTTGGTGGAAGATTAAGTTGTCTTCCTAATGTGAATCAACAGCGTGGATGGACTGTGTGAGACAAGTAGAGGAGTCCAGGAGGCAAGAGGATCAGGGTGTGAAAAAGGGAATGGATTCGGTATGGTTGGGCAGCAGACTGGAGACAAATGTGACAGAGGTGGAGAAACCAGGCAGGAAAGGAAATCAGCTAAGACCTGTTACAGGCATAGGAAAGGAAGTTCTGGGTTTAGTGGCTTTAAGGAAGAAAGGGGTATATATTTTAGATAAGGGGAAATGGGCATTGGGAAGACAAGCAGAGATACAGCCTTGAGCAGTATGAAGAGAGTAAAGTCATGGAAGGGAGACAGAGGAGGGTGAGGAGAAGAAAGGACACTGGCTTGCTCAGAAGTCCAAAAAGGATGTGGAGATACTAAGTAGAGGAACAGAGTGAGCTGTGGAGCCCAAAGATGACCTTAAAAACATCTGCAGAGAAGTGGGATGCTAGGAAAGTACAAATCTTCAAGGATTTACCAGCAGCCAAGACTCCTACGAGTAGAAGATGACCTGACCAGAGGCAGCTGTCCCTCATGGGGATTGCTGCTGCTTTTGTTTCAACTTAACTCACAGAAGGAGCAACCAAGAGTCAGTGAGATTTATCTCAGTTACCACTGCTCCCTTTGAAGCACCTTCCTCCTTACCTTCTTTTGTGGCCAGTTCTCTGCTTTCTTCCTAGCAACTGTTAGGCTGTAAGGGGTGTTGTGAAATTTTGGCATTGCAAATGCCAACAGACCCTTTTGCCTATTGGCGGTAAAGACTAACCTTGGCTCTTTCAGAAAATGGTGGGAGACATTCATTCGCACCAGCCTCTCCCTGCAGGTTGGAGAGTCATGTGCAAACAGTCTACTTGTAGATGCCATGCCTGAGCATGGGTAGGTTGTGGTATTCAATCTCTGAGGTGAAGCAGCAGAAAGATCAGGTTGTATGGATGTAAGACTCAGGTATTAATTTCCAGGCCACATTAATATTCAGCAAATGATACATAGCAGAACTTGGAGCAGCGCTGTCAGAAGATGCTCTTTGAATCTTCTCTGCGGCCTGGCCTATGTCTTCTCTGTACCTTTGTCGCAATGTGCTTTCCAAATTTGGAGATCCTATCTTGCTCTCATCCAGTGCAGACAGATTTCATAGACTTTTCTGAGACAATACGCACCTTTCTGTAAGATACCTTCTTTCCATCAACATGAGAGAAGATCTGAAAAGATCAGTCTCCCAGGGCAAAGTTAGCCTGTCTGAACACCTGTCTACTCTGCCAGAGATCCCACTGCTGCTTTTGATATGGCTTATGAAGGTGAATGATTTCTTGTTTGCTTAGAAGTGAGGGGAAGGTAGGGACGGGCACAGACTGTAGTGCACTGGGGCCAACAAGGGCCTGACTTGATCAACTTCAACAGGCTTTGGATCAGGCCTTTAGTGACTGTTTGCATGTGGGCCGGTGTGAGTAGGCTGAGAAGGGATGTGGTCTATGGCAGGATCACTGCAGAGAAAGGATGGTGCTTTACTGGGGGTGGAAAATGGAATTGTCACCATGGAATGAATGAATTGTACAGTTTCTCTTTTGTAACCCAGGGAATAATTAAGATAGATGGGTAGATGAATTAGCTGTCCTGCAAGGTCAAAAGTGGATTGCCTTATTACTCTATTATTTCACTGTTGTGGAACTATCACCACTAACGCCTTTTTCATGATATTTTGTACATCACACCAAAAAAAAAAAAAGGAAAAAAGAAAAAAAGGGGGGGAGATACAAATTGATCGTTTGCTGGTGAAATCAGTCTTCGTCATCGCCAGCAGTGCTTGGATTAATGGGATTGAAGGCTGCTGGAGGTTCAGCCAGAGAGACGGGCGGAAAAACAAGAGAAATTGGTTTGCACCCCTGGGAATGGAATTGATGTGACTTGCACAGAGCTGCTGCAGCAGTGGTGGCTGCTATGCTGTGATGCTGTTTTGTTTTTGTTTTTTTTTTCTTTTTTTTTTAAAAAGGGAGATGGGAGAACAAAATAAATCCCTAGCTAGAATACTGGGTCATTACAAATAGATGGTAATCTTCTAGGGTGTTTGGGAGGTCCCGAAGAGTACATTTGCTATAAGCCTTTAGGGAACAATAGAGCAGTCTTTGCGAAACACAGCTGCTTTCTGGTGGTCTTCTGCTATTCTAGTGGGACTTTAAAGATGAGGTTTGGGACAGGCACTGGAAGCTGGACGTTACTCCCATTACCGGCAAATACTCTCCAATCTACATAGCCGACCATGGAGATATTCCAAATGGGTAAAGACCATTATGTGGACATAATGGAAGTAGAGGAGAGGAGACCAATGATAGACATAATGGTAGAATGAGAGAAGCAGGGGCATATCAATTTAGGTCATTGTGTCTTTGACCTGACAGTCACTGAAAGAAATATGGGGGAGAGGAAAACCTGTAGTTGCTCTTCCCATCTGCAGTGCCAAGAGGTGGTGCAGAAATGCTTCCTTGCTTCTGAGTTTCTTACTTGGATTCTAGAAATAAGGGTTTGGAGAGGTCTGAACTTATGAAGGGAAGACAGCTCATTTTGCTCAAGAGAAGTCCAGTTTATGCTTGGCATTGTGGTTATAGCCAAGCACCACGAGCGGCAGCAGAGGGAATCCATGCTTATGTGCTGTCAGTGTCAAGGGTCTTCTCTGTCTACATGAATTCTTTTTTGTGTTCACCCCATGTTAGCAGGTGATGGTTCAGGGCAGATGCAGCACAAACTTCAAGTGCTACAGTTAATGCTATGCTTGCCTACTCTTAAGCAGCAGGATGCATAGTGTTTATCTGAAGAGCTTAAAAGCAGAGCTGTTAAGAATGGCTTTCCAAATGTGGGGCTGGATCTGAGGAAGATGAAGTCAACACAAGAGTTCTTCATGTGAACTGGAGATCTGGCAGATTGCTTCCTCAGAAATATATGCCTTTTATCCTGCTCCCCTTTGGTCAGCACTGATGCCAGCTATGAGGAAAATCAGCTGTGAGACTGAAAGAGATTATTTCTGAAACCTTTTGCACGTGGTTGAAGACTCAAGATACCACACTGCATAGCTGTGTTCTGTCCACAGGGAGTCAAACTGAGACTGCAGGTGGCTTTCCAACTCATGACTGGCTCTGAGAGCATTTCCTATAAATGAGACTATCTACAATGCAATAGTGTGCAGGGCAAATTTCCTTTTCGCTTTACCTCTCCTCCTTTCCTGGGCTACACTCTTGATTATGAGAGATGATGGTGTAAAGTTGGCTATGAACTCTAAGCCATATATATGTCTTCTGCACCTGGAGACTCCTCCCCTATTGATGGTTAAATTAACTTTTTCCAGTCTTATAAATCCAGAATAGCATAAAAGTAGAATGAAGACTATTAAGGTATAATATAGCCGTGAACTGTCCATGTTCATATCAAAGACGCATTGATTTTGAAGTCTGAAGAAGGCTTTTTTTTAATCTCAGACAACTAATGGGTGATGTTTGTGCAGGGCTTTTGTGGCAAGCCTGACCTCCCCACCCTGTGTGTCTGTGGGACAGCATGAGCTTTCTCATTCCTCTATGCAACACCAGTAGCCAAAGCATCAGAGAGAAGGGGGCAAAAACTTGACAAAGGAAGCATTTAAAAGAAAATTCAGGAAGTGGGGTGTGCATCCCAAAAATTCTCTTAGCATCTTCTACTCTGCTTTCTTCTGTGCTCAATGCACAGATAGAAAAGACTAGGGGGGAACTGGGAAACTCCTTTTCCAGCACTGTGAACAGTACAGAAGCAAGACCTTGATGCAAAACATTACGGTGTTTGCATCAGGCAACTGGCTCTGAAGATAGTCAGGGTGAGCTGAGCCTATTTACGAGCAGGAAGAACAGCAGCCGCACAGGGCCACTGTCGTTTTCTGCTCTCAGATCTGCACTGTGGATCTTGCCTTCTGCTTTCCTGATGAGAGGTCCTTGCACGTCTGAGGGGGCAGGTCTGTCTCTCAGAGCCATGGTCCGTGCTGGCCTGAGGGAAGCATGCTTTCTGAACTGTGAGTTGCTGTGCTGGGTAAGGGAACACTTTAACCCCTGTGCTTTAGACGAACCTCTTAGTGTTGCGAATCTGCTTTGTGTATTGGATTTTCCAGAGCATCTATTACTTTTGGTTTTGACCCAAAATACCTTTTCTTTCAGTGCAGTGCACAAGGTCAAGACAAAGTGCTAAAGGACTTCTGAGCTACGTCTGTAGCTTGTAGTCGTAACTATAGCTTATAGCTAACTGAAAAGTGAAACCAGTGAGGAAGGGTCTGCTGCACAATGCGAGGCTGGACCCTGACTCGGGAAGCTTGGTCCTTGTGATCAGAAATCAGGAGGCATGTAAATGTGATGGACAGTTACCTGACCATAGACTGTGTTATGTACTATGGTCCCTGGCGTTATGCATTGACATCTGCCAGGAATGAGCAACCAGCAGGAAACCCTCTGCTCCAGCACTGCAGGTCCATGGGACTGTGATGTGACCAGGGCAAACTACTACCATGAGCTTCTACTTACTGGCAAAGTGATAGGGTGTCTCCTTGAGAAGCACTGTTTGCTGTGGCTATTTGCAGGGTGGGTTAGCCACTTCTGGAGAATTCCCCACTATCAGTGTCCCTTTCTCTGCTTTGTTTCGGGTGATGAAAGAAGACAGCTGGTTTGTCTCGAAATGATGATATGGTATGCGTTGGCATCACAAGGGTCTCTGTGAGCCTTTCAGTTGCAATTATGAACACCAGAGGAAGGGTTTTGAGACAGCTACATGAGTGCTTCACACACGGTTTCACATGTGTAGCAAAATAAAGGAGTAATTCCCATTGCTGGTTTTGTAGCTCTAATATATGATGTCTTCTTTTGCCTCTTACCACTGGCTCTGTGACTGTCATCACCCAGGTGAATTGTGTTTTGGCTGAAAACTACTTTTTTGACCAAAAACAGTGATGCAGGAAAACTTTAAATATTTTCTTCTAACATTTAGAAGCAATATAAGCTTTCATTTTTCCTGTTATATCAGCTATTTTGAGCTTTACTTTAAGTGCAACTTAAAAGATTATAGAAAGAAAATCCAATACCAAATTACAAGGACTAGCTTGGAGTAAAACTGTACATTTTGGTTGCTCTGAAACACTTTTTTCATTTTGCCACGACAAAACTTAGAAGGTCACTCTTCTTCCCCCTTTTTCTCCTTTTCCAGCATACTAGTTTTCTTGGTAAGTGTGTGATTTTTACAGCTGAAACTTATGGGAGGGAGACAGCAGGTAGCATCAAGAAGTATATCTGAGTGAATCTAATGAGGTGTCTCTTTACCGTCCTGTTCTTGTAGCTGATAGAAGTTCAGTGTTGGTAATCTGTAGTTTTTAAAACAGTACCTATGAGGAATAAAGTTTTTCTTTGAAGCTGAGGTTTTCATTGTTTCAGCTGAATGTAATTGTGTATGCTTTACTTCTGGTGAAAATCAAAGTGTTTACACCATGGCTGATTTTTCTTCTTTAAAACAAGCCCTAAGTTTTCATCCTTTCGTGTGCCCTTCCTCCTACAGCATTTGCACACCTTACTGCACGTCTGACTTTGACCCATCAGTGATGGTAGCCGTTGTTGTTATTATGGTCCTGCTAAATCAATGGGTATCAATTAAGTTAAAGCAGTGTGAGTGGAATAAAGTGAACAGAAAAGGTACTGAAAATACAGTTCTGAACTCACAGCTGCACCTTTGAAAGCTGAAGCAGGCACTTTATCTGCTAGGTTACAGTCTCTGGTTATCATCTATGGGAAATTAAAGGTATTATTTTTACCACCGGAGGGCTCCCATATTTTTCCATTAATGCAACAGAAACATATTGAAAATGACTAATACTCAGGTGATAAAAACCATGAAGTTCAGACAAAGTACGTTCCCTACTTCACAGCAAAGTCTCTATGCACAGGACTTTTGAGAGAAATGAGAGTAAGTGCTGCATTGCTGGTTTGACGAAAGGGCAGGGCAGACCATGTGATGAGCGGGCTCTTGTTAGGTGGTGAGAGCAACCGAGCACTATGTAAAATGTGGAGTTTTGTCACTGGATGGAAAGCTCCAGATCCTTCGCTGGGGGTGGCAGCTCAACAGGGCTTTGTGAGGATAATGTGAAAATACCAATTTACATGAGGTGCAGATGTGGCCTGAGGGGGCAGTTGGTCCTGCACAGAAGCACAGTTTAGCCTGCGTAAGTCCTGTTTGTAGTGAAGTGTGGAGCTTGTGTTTGAATGAACGCATGAGCATTTCACCCTTGGAAAAGAGGTGGTGGACTTCATGACTCGGTTTATGTCACTCCTCTTTATCCCACTGGCAGGTCACTATAGACATTGCTCATGCTCTGGTGGAAGAACCTGGGAGGACTCTGTGCATGTTCTGAAACAAGTATTTTGCTGACTTGGTTACACAGTCCTGGGAAATAGCTATGTAGATTTGTGTGTATTGTACCAGCTATATATGATAAATAGATCAGGTCAATGTAACAGGAGCATGCAGGGCCAGGGGCAGCATCACTGAATACCAATGGATCCCATTAAATTCTAACAGCAAAGATTTTTGGCCCTATGAGAGAAGGAGAAGCAGGTTTTTCAAATTCAGATGGGAGAAGGAACAAATTTCTTAACATATTAGGAAGGTGTAAGAGAGGTCATTTGTGATGGACCACATCTGCGTTACTCTGGAAGCTGAGTGTCAGAGAATGAGCACGTAGCTCAAGTTGGGGTCTGCTGAGCAGTATACAAAGTGCCTCATGCTATCTAAAGGCATTATTGTCATATGGTTTCACCAGGATGAGGTGGGACACTGAGGTGCCCAGGCTCCTTCCCCAACACATAGCTCTGCCCATGCAGTTCGGGAGTTGTGCTGTAACAGGAGGGGCAACACAGGGACATGCTCTAAGCCAGTGTCAGAGACAACCCCAGTCTAACTAAACTTCCTGCTAACCAGTAGTGCCACTGTTCCTTGACCACAAAGTCACCAAGACCATTAACCCTGTGCCTCTCCACATATCTGGGGATCCCAAAGTTCTTGCTCTCACCTTCCAGAAGACAGCAAAACAGATGTGCCTAGATTGATTCTGAAATTTGGACTCGGAAATGCCAAAGCAGGGAAGTAATTTGATTAAAACAATTCCTTTTTTTCTTTCTGAAGAAAAGGTAGATATGGAATGATCTGAAAAAATTTGCATTTGGTTGCATTTTCTCAGGAAAATAACTTCTGAACAAATCTAAATATTACAATTTCTCTTAGTTTTTTTAAATAAAAATGCCTGTATTCCTTAATGGAAAGTACTGCTTCGTAGAGAATGATAATTTCAATGCTTAACATTAAAAAAAAAAAAAAAATTTCCACAAAACCTCAAGAAGAAAAAAGATTTCATTTTTAATAAAGAGAAATGTTTCCACTTATGCAAATACAGATACACATATTACAGCCTTTTGGTTAGGCCATTTTGGAAACATTTTAGGACACTAAGGAAGGGAAATCACAGCCAATTACCCTTCTCCCCCTTTGCTTCTCAGATTTTTTTGCAGCTAGTATTGAAGCAAATGTCACTGATGTGCACGTATCAGTTCCTGGTGGTCTTAATGCTGTCTTGCTACTGATCTAATGGATGGCCTTGAACATATCAATCAGCTTCACTGTGATTTAGTTTCTTTAGTTAGAATATCATTATCAGGAAAAATTAAGCCTGGAATTAGCACTGTAAGATCATCTGGTCTGTTTCCCTAACTTAGGGCAAGACCCATTCTACCTCAGACAGGTATTTTCTAACTAATTTTCTGTTCTTAAAAGCTTTCAGTGATGGAGGTATCACAGCTTCCCTCCAGCAATCTGCTCCAGTACTTCACTAGCCTCTAGCACTAGTTCACAGCACCAGAACCTTTGTCCTCATGCCTAACCTGGATCTTGCTGAAGTTTTATCCTTGCTTTTTTCTCCATGTTGACATGGGGAAGGGCTTACTGCCTGCCTTTTTGTCCATTTTTTTCCCCTACTAGGAAGATGTTTCTCCTAAGCCTTCTCATCTCTAGACTGAACACCTCCAGTTCTTTCCAGCTTTTCAGGTCATGCTTTCTAGATCTTGGACCAGTCTTCTCTTCACAAATAGCTTATTTGCCAGCATCTGTCTCGATTGCTGTGGTCCAGACCTAGATTTAATATTCCAGCTGAAACCTCACCAACACAGAGAGGCCTGACATGCCTGATCATCTGTGCTCCTCTTTAAACTGTCCATGAGGTTGTTTGTTTTTTTTTTTCCCCCAGAACAACCTTGCACTGATAACTCCTGTTCAGCTTGAGCTTTTTCTGCAGAATTTCTACCTCACTTACTGTTCCTGATCCCATATTTGTGCCATTGATTATTCTGCCAAAGTGAGGCAACTTGTTTGTGTCTGCATTCATTTGCATCCAAGGAAATGTTAAATAACTCCTTTGCACAGGAATTGAAGAAGACACCTCTGCCGTCCAGTTGGAATTTAAATAGGGATGAACTGTCCCTGCAGGCACTTGGTAATGCCACACTGGTAAATGTGGCTGGTCTTTCCAACTTGTGGCAAGGGATATGACTGCAAAAATCAAAGATCTGAGCTTAAGGCTCACCTGAACAGCACTCAGTAGTACTGCCTGGGGTCAGTCTGTTGTGAATGGAGTCAGCGCTTGAATACAGCCGTGCCGTTTCTGTCAACGCTGGATGGTCTTTGCAGGTCTCCCATCCGAAAATCAACCTAATATGAGCCTCTCCAGCTAATAAAACTATAGAAGGTTACAGAACAAGGTGGTTTGTCTGTAGACCAGGTAGCATGATTAACAGCGGGCATTTAATTGATTCTGATGTCTTCAGTGATCAGCATCGGAATGGATTATTGCCTCCCAGCCCAGATTTACTGTTGACAACGTACCATGTCATACCACTAAACTGTCTTGAAGGTGATTTCTGGCCAGCACAATATCATGCAACTGCATCGCTATGACATTTTGTGACCAAAAAAAAAAAAAAAAAAAAATCAATGCCATGCCTTAGCTCACCAGCCATATAGCTGCAATGTGTCCTGGAAGGTGGCCTTTTCCAACGAGGCAGCCCTGAAGCTGATGCAGGTCATTGTACCTATGTCCCAGTTGTGGAGAAATGAACCAGATAGGTTTAATTTCATCTCAGTAACGAAGGGGGATATTGCAAAGCAGCCACAACCTTTCATGTAAAAAAAAATCCCTTATGCTTTGCTTTTTCCTGGTTTTTGATGTTTTTCATCAAATGAAAAAAAAATCCAAACAAAACAACAAACCTTTAAAAATTTTCTTTTCTTCCTTTCTCTCTCATTTCTTTCCTTTCTCATGCAAATGTCATTTTGGGGCAATCCAAGGCTTTACATTTAAGCAAAAAAGGACATCTTTTGTTTTAGCTGTGTTCAACCCTTTTTCTAATATTGGTCCCTTTTTACACAAAAGAAATAGGTTTGACTCATAGCCAGGAAGTAATGTTTGGAGGACATTGAACTCGGGTCCTTCAGCATTTTCAGAGCTATTTCAGAGCTACCTGTATTTTCCAGCTGAAATGGTCTGTCAAATTGATTGGAGGGTTTCTGGAAATTTCTCCTTATTCTTAAATATCATCTAGGAGGGGTGTGGGAGGAAATACCTCCCTTGAATCCAACAGGAGAGAAATCAAGGTGCTTTACAGCCCCTTGGCTCTCTAGCTCACTATTCAGAGTAACTTACTGTGGTGGTTCACTGTCCATCAGCTTTTATTATGCAGGACTTGGCCTTGTTGGCTCTTGTGGCACATGTGGGAGAGGGGGAATATGAAGGTCCTGTGCTGAGTATGTTCACTTCTGCTCCTTGGCTTCTCAAGTTCCCATGGACAGTTTGCTACCAGGGAAGTCTGTTTGGATGGGACTTATAGCCCTTGATTGGCAGTGACTGACAGCTGAAGTGGCAGGTTGACTTCAATGCAAATCCAATTTCTCCTGCTTTATTAGTGTTTCTTGAGTACTATTTTTGCAACAGTGAAGCCGGTGTGATTTACTGAGTGAATTTACACTTCAGTGATGTGGCAAGAGCTATGGTAATGAGTGAAAGCCAGCTTAGATGAAGAGCAGTGCTGCTGCCGCTCACCGCTGTGACGCACTCCCACCTGGCTGAAATTGCCATGAGGGCCACACGCTGTTTACATGGTACATGTGAAAGGGCTCTGGGCTCCGAGCTCTTCTCTCGGGGATTCCCACCTCTTGGTGGGCATCTGTAACAGTCATGTACCAGTGGTGGTTTTGTGTGCCCTGTTTGACCACCTTGGGCGAAATCTTGGGACTCCCAACTTTCTGCTGTGCAGCGTTGCATGAGCTGGGATCATCATCCCTTACTACCGGAGGAAAAGAAATAGCAAAGTGAGCTTTTCCTTCCTGCTTTCCCCTTTTCTCACTACTGTGGTCTGACAGCTAAGCTGGCCTGCTTGGGTTTTTTGACCACATCTTCCAGTGTTTATAAAAACTGTATATTGTGAGTAAAATTTCTGGTTTCTTGAGACTTTTCTTTACAGACTTTTCTATCTTAAGGGACTTGCTAAAACTCAGTTTGTTTTAACCAATGCATTTTCAAAACATGAATCTACTGGTTCTTGTGTTTATTAGCCAAAAATGGCCTTTGCAGTCTGGAACTGATCTCTGAAATCCGTTTCTACAAAATGTGTTTTAAAATCAGTTGTTCTTCCTTTGAGGATAAAATCCCCAACCCTTTGCTTACTGCACATTTTACTTTTGAGTGATTAAAAAAATTTCTATGAGAGGTGTTCTGTTTTTTGTCATGTCTAATGCTGAAATGTAAGAAGACAGCCCCTGCCTTATAGTAGAGCTGCTTGGTGTGGGACAAGTAAAGGCAACAAGAGACCCCAGCTGCAGGTCTTAGAGCCATAGACTGTCTGTGGTGTCAGATGAACCTCTGGGCTCAGTGCTGTGCACAACAGCAGTTCATAATGAAAATGGGGCATGCAATAAATATTTCCCCTTAGCCCTCCAGGAACAGTGTGAAGCAGGTGACTGAGAGGACTGGACTGGTGGGAATACTTTTTGTGAAGCTTTTTCCTTGAAACACAATGTAGTTTCATTGAAATGGAGATATCTGGTGGGGGCATGGGAAAGTCTCCAACGATATTATGAGAATTTCCTGAGTGAAGCTGCCTGACCCAAGCTAGCAGGAGAGAAAGTGACCTGGTGTGGTTAATAAATTTGTGCTCTGGGCATTCAAGGGCCAAGGGCAGAGTCAAACTCAAGTCCTAGTACAGAGTGATTCAAAAGATGAACAAGGCCATACACCTTCTCCATCCCCAGTGGGCACATCAGCTGCTGCAGAGGTACAGATCGCTTCTGTTAGACCTGTTCCAGTCTGTGTCAGTGACTAGTAGTTAGCCTAAGCCAAGGCTGGACTATCTGCCTTGTGCAGGACTCTTGTCCTCAAGCCAGGCTGGGGGTCTTTCTTCCTTGGAGTGGGGTGAGAGACGAGTCTTCAACCTAGTACTGGCTACCTGTGTTGCTCTGCACTGCAATGGCTATGAAATGTTTTGTTTTTATCCAAACCTTGCAACATTTTGTAAATGTCGTATTTTGGTTTCATTGGAAGAAGTTTGGGAGTTCAGGCAATAGTCTACTGGGATCTGATGTTTTATCTGTTCCTTTCTTCTGCTTTCTTCTTGGAGATCTGGGGGCATGACTTTCCGAGCAGTGATGAGACCCATTCTTTATCCCTTGACTGAATGAATCTCGGGCAGCTCTGACACAATCAGCCCTTCTGTCTGATTGAGTGTCATTTTCCTGTTTTAGTGCAGTCTTGCCTTTCTATTTGTTTTGCATTTTCCCTTAATCCATCCTTCGATGTGATGCCAAACACCTCTTTAAAAATCCAGACATGCCACTTGAGCCTACCTCCCAATCTGGTCCTGTAAAAGTCATAGGTGTTTGCTGTGTCTTCTGCATACACCTGCATGATGCTGCAAAACTCCCTTTGTTAAAGAAACAGGGTTTCTTCGAGGGAATTGTGTGTAGTAGCTGGGTTGTCAGTAGGCACCACACGCATGTAAAGAAAACTTGCATGTGAATGTAGCTTTCTGCCTCAGAGATAGGCTTCTTGCAAGGCTTAGGCTTCCATTTGAGGAACAGTTATATGCCTTGTTTGGTTTGAACATCCTCAGTCTGCTCAAACAGGCAGATGGCTGATTTGTGAGCTGATGACTTTTTGTTACCACTGTATTTGGGTAGCACAGCATAGAGGTTAATATTTTCAGGGAAGTCCAGAGTTGTGACTCTGGCCTTGACTAAATAAGCATTGTGGTGCTAACCCTAGGGGTACCAGCAAAGACAAATCTCCATGAATCTGCAGGTCTCCAGCCCTTAAATCTCCTTTTTGAGATTTGAATTTTGTCCTGCTGGCCATTCACTTCCTCAGTCTTCACAATGTCCCATTTCTCTCATCTAAATTTACCCTCCCCTTCTTTATGCCAGGTTAGCCTTGGTTTATGTTTAGAGAATTTCCTTTGAGATTGGCCCATCCTGTCTTGTCTTCAATATAGGCTCTTGTTTTCATGTCCAATTGCATCAGCTTCAAGGTGTCCCCATGTATTTTTCTCACAGACACTGGACCACACTCTTATGGGTTATGGTAAGCAAGGCAGGACCTCCGGTGAGAGCTCACCATCCAAGCAAGCTCCATGGCTGCAGTGGCAAGAAGTAGAGCCCAGCTCCCCTGTCTTCTGGACCAGTGCCCTGATTGTTGTGAGCTTCTCAGTACCTCCTCTTTTGGGAGCCTTTTTTTTGGTTTTTGCCCCCCAATCTTCCTTAAGATATGATCAACCTGTCCCCATCTCCCCAAGGCCTCCTCAAGCCCTTTGTTTTTTATTCCGGGACACTTGTACTGCATTTTTCTGCTCTTTATTCCTTTATTACCTCTTGCTGCAAAGTCCTTGCCTCACCTAATTGCGTTATGGCTTTGATCCATCTGTATTCTTTCTCTGGGAACGTTCCAGCATGCTGCTCTCCTCCCTTTCTCGGTCTGAGGCTTCATCTCTTTTGTAACTTTTCACGAGCTTTGCACAGCAAATATGAGTGAGGTCTCAGCCTTTCCCCATCCCCACCTGTCCTAAGGCTGCATTTTAGGCTACCCACCAGGCTGGTATATCTACTGCAATGTGGTTGTTACATTCTTTTGACTTTAATATCTTAGGCAAAGTTATTTGGGCCATTAATGTGGTGACTTAGCCTAGCATTTTTGTCTAGCTGACTTCTTCCTTGTTGTTGTAGTATCATCTTTACCCCACAAATATGCATGGAAAGGGGGAGGACATTGTCCAGGGAGGTGACTGAGAAGTGGTGGTGTTTGGCCTCTGGGCTTGTGCCGGTGAAGACCACTTGACCACCCCTCTCCACAAACACGTGTGCCAGGTGGTGATGGCAGGTTCTCTTGTTTGGTTTCATTTGTTTGCCTTTTGTGGGTTTTTTGGTTTTTTTTTTATTTTGTAAAAAGCCAGCAGTAGCAGCAGCAGCTGTACGGCAATGGCACAGCCGCTCTATTCCTGGCCAAGAACCCTGTGAAATTAATCCACATCTCGCTGAAATCCTACCCCGCTTTCGGGTCACTGCCTCGTTCCGGCACTGCGGAAGGCAGGGATCCCGCGATGATTTATTACCAGCCCCAACGCACATATTATTATGAAATGAGTTTATTACACTCTAAATCTCCTGTTAATGTGCTACTGTTTTAATCCCTTTATCCAATTTTCAGTCTCTCAGGCTTGGCTGCTGTTCACTTGCACAAAACTCTCCATTCTGAAGGTTTTATTGTACGATATCCATATCCATTTATCCTGCTTTAAGGCTGCAGCGCTGAGGCTCTGGTGAGGAGGGGGAGCATGAGAGAAGGATGGGAGAGGCAGAAGGGGATGGGCCAGGGGCTGCAGGGGGGGAGAGGAAGAGAACAGTCTGGCTTAGCCTGTAAGGCTATAAAAAAAGTTGAAGTGGGTAGAGGAAGACAGTGGGGGAAAAGAGGAGCAGGACTGATTTTTAAGGGGAGCAGCAAGGATAGCTGCCAAGTCAAGGAATGAGGAAACAAAGCGAAGGCACTTTGGTAAATCATATAATAAGTGGGTAAGAGAGGAAGGGGCCTTAGCCTCTGCTTTGAGACCACCGTGAATCAAACAGCTCAAGAAGTGGAGAAAAGAGAGGGCAGAAACAGAGCAAAGACACAAAATGAAGGGAAAGGGTAAAAGGAAGAGTGTGTGGAGGGATGGGCGAGGAGGAACATGAGGCAAGGAACATGAGGCTAAGTGTGAGGGAGGAGACCTGGGGGAAAAGGGCTGTTTGGGAGCCACGGTGGAAAGAGCATGCTCTGGGATGGACTACACAAAGGTTTGGGCGATGGGGCAGTGGGAGGAAATCACATTAATGATTTTCCCCATCAGTGGTCAGGGACCAGCCCCAGCACAGAGGGAAATGCCTCACAGGAATTTCTGTGGGTCAGATCAGTGTTGCCATGGGGAGGTGCCCCACAAGGATCAACATTTCCCCCCCATGCCTATGTACTCAACCTTCCTCCTCTCCAGCCTAGGCCCTCTAAGCTGGTGACTGTCCCAACCAGCCGTTTGGAGATGGCCCACTGATGGGACAAATGGGAGATTTTTGGCATTTCAGATCATTGGCTGGAGGGAGTTTGCTCTGCAGTGTTGTGGCAGGTGATGAGCGTCGGGTCCTTCCACTCAGCCCTCAGACCAGAGAGGGACATGGCTGCGGTAGACTTGAGATGAGACAATGGGTCCAAGAACCGATCCCTAGAGACAGGCCTCTGTTCCACTGTGGCAAGTGCTACAGTAGGTGCTACTTTCCTTTCCTCTAGCTAAGGATCCGATCTAGAGCCATACCCAGTACCTAGCGAAAACCAGTAGACAGACCTGTGCTTGTCCAACCCTGCTGTTGGCTCCAGCTATGTGTGTACTAGAATAAAGAAGTTACTCAAGCCATAAAGCAGCATTACATCCCCCAGCTGGTGGTGGGAAGCTTCAGAGGTGGCAGCGTGTGGTTGCCTGCAGAAACGAGGCAGGATGGTTGGGTCCCATGCCCGACTCTGCTGTTGGTTTGCTGTAGAGCGCAGAGGTACTTTCAATGCCTCCACGTGTCCAGCTACAGGATGGGAACAGTGACTGTAACCCATCTGGTCCTTTTATAGGTAGAGAGAAATAGGTTGATGCATGTGGGCTGGTACTTTGTGGCCGCCAACTGTGGCTTGCAGGAACCTGTGGGGAAAATGCTATTGTATGAGACTTCTTTTTTGTACTGAACTCCCTAGGCTGCATTAAAAATCACAGCCACAGAGCATGGTGATAAGTGTCTGCACTAGAATGTTCCTCTGCTGTTTTACGCCCTCTTGTTGCACAGATCTATAACATACTATGCACTGTCCAGTAGATACTTGTGCAAAAGTCTGTGTTACATTTTGCACAGAAGAATATGTAGCAAAGTGCAAGGTCATTAAGCTTGTTTCTGACGAAGTGCAAATCTTTATGGCTTTCCTCCCAACACACTTTATTGTACTTATAAAACAAAATAAGAATAAAATGTATGCACAAAGTTTGAAAATCAAGATATAGGAGAAAGGAATGTAACTAAATATAACTCCCCAAAACTTCTTTAGGAGGAGTGGAAAAATCCCCAAACTTCAAGCCAGAATAGAGAAGCAAAGAGATTTGCTTAAAATAGCACGAGCTCTTGTGATGGAACTGCTGAGTAGCTAATGTCCTTGGCTTTTTTAGCTAGCTGGTTATTTAAAATAGCTCCTGCCCATAGTGTTTGCTTTATGGTCATCTTCTCCTTCCTTCCACCTATTCTCTTTCATTTTCTCCAGAGAGATATTTTATCAGATCTAGCCACTGAGAGTAGGAGAGACAAAGATTAAATGAGATGGTTAGGAGGCTAATGTTTTCAGTCCATGGGAGGTATTCAGAAGCTGAAGAGGCTTCTTGTAGTTCAGCCCATGCTGGAGAGCTGGACTTGGCACACCTCCGGTGAGCGCAGAGGATCAGTTGAGGGAAGCGCAAAGTAAGGGTTAGAGCAGAAGGTCTCAAAGGATCTACCAGTCTGGGCTGTGTTCTTATCGCAGCCCTGCTTCCAGTCTCACCACCTTGGGCAAGTCAAAGACGTGTTCTGTGCCTCGGTTTCCCCTCTGTACCAGGTGATAATGACTTGATGGAGGGTACTCGGTGGATCACTCTGAGATGTTTGAAGAGGAGGTCTGCTGACATCTAATATTCATTTGGATCTTGTAGCCAGTGTAGGCTTTAGGTCTTTAATAGGCAGCAAAAGCCTTCCTGTGACCTTGGTCAGGATTTCTGCTGGGCCCCCCTGTGTTCCATGGGGGGCTGGCAGGCTGGGGCAGGCAAGGAATTGGAGAAAACCATCAGCAGGAAACCAGTGCCTTGGTGTCCGTCCAGCCCAGCTGCAGCCAGTGACCACACTCAGGGATCCTGCCAGGTCAGGATTTCACCAGGCCCCCAACTCTCCTCTCATTGTGACACCCAACTGGCTTCATGGTGGCCCTTTCTGAGCTCTGCCACTGAGCCCAGCAGATAGCCCTACCTCGCTAGTCTTCCCTGCCCTCCTCTTCCTCATCATCCCCCCCTCCACCCCTCGCCCTGCCTGCCTGTCTGCCCTGCTCCTCCGACTCCCTCCCGTGTTTTCCCTCTCCTCCCACACCCCACTCCTCCTTTTCTCCCCCTCTTCCCGTGACTCCAGCTCCTGCTTCCTTTTTGTCTCACACGCTTCCCCTCTCCCGCTACCCTCCCACATCCTTATAGCCTCCCCCCCCACACTCCCGCGCTCTCCCTCTCATGTCGAGGACTTGCCTCTACTCTCTGACACAGAAGCCTGTATCACTTCCAAGGCTCCTGCTGTCAGCTGGGGAATAGATAAAGATAAATGATATTATGTTAAATTCCACTTAATGACAAATTTTTAATTTTCTGAACATGGTCATTTTCTGGCTAGTGAATCAAGTGTAGGGAGCTAATTACATGAAGATCTGAACAAAAATAACTCCTAATTTTCAAGGATAATGGAAGAGAAATGTTGGAGATTAATGGCACTATTTATCTTTTTTAAATTTCTATCTTTCTCTGTGATAGCACTGCTCCCCAAGGAAAATATTCATAAAATGAAATTGAAGTCGTAACTTAATAGGTTATTAAAATTTTTGAGTGCATATCACTTTCCTTCCGCCGCACTGTAAATTTAAATTGAAGTTTGCGGCTCCTCGAGTCACCAGCGGAGTTTTTTTTATGATGGCACAATAGAGGGAAACATGCATCTTTGTCAGGAGGTATTTGCTATTCTAATTTTATGGCAGGCCGGATTATCAGAAAGGAATGTCAGAGCACGGGGAAGCTGACAACACTACAGCCTTCAGCCATGTGTTTCCATTAACGCCCAAAGCCGTCCAGGGGTTTCTCTGGACTGTTATTTTCCATTTCAGTCTTTTATCTTGATTTAAAGTGAGGGCGCCGAAAATTCAGCTCCTGTCATTTTTCTCACTCTCTCTCTTTTTCTCACTTTCTCCCTTCCCACTCCTTTTTTCTTTTTTTCTTTCTCTGCCTCTGCTCACTGCCCCTCTTCCATCTTTTTTCTTTTTATTTTTTTAATCCTCCTCCCAGTCTCCGGCAGGAGATCCTCTCTTTGTGTCCCCATCCCTCCCCAACATGTCTGTGGTCCTTTGGGTGTAAAGCTCCAGGGAGCAATGTCTGGGGATGGGGGCAGGGAGAATGTTTTTCCTCGGTTCTCTCTAGGAAAGGGGCTGCCTTAAGGCTCTGTCTAGGAGCGCGGCACACAGGGCTTCCTAGGCAGCACATTGGGCCATGGTTTTAGTGAAATATAAATTTGATGCTAATCTTGGCTGTGTCAGATGCCAGTGCCAGGGATAAGGCGATTTGTGGTGTCAGATCCTGCTACTTCAGCAGGGGGGAGCTGGAGCAATGGGCATGGGCAGCACACAAGGGAATCTTCAATCCTTCTTTTCCACCAGCTTGCTGGGTAGCCTAAGCCACCTCACCTCGCTTCACCTGCCTTTCCCTGCCTGCCTGATTTGCACCGTGGGGCAGAGCCTTTTACTTTGCACCTGCACTGGTGTGCTGCTGGAGTGTCCCTGCCACTGCTCAACTCCACGGCAAGTCAAGGCACTCTTCAGCGGGGGTTTCAGTACACCAAGGATGGGGCTGCTCAACCTGGGCAGCTTTGTTGGTGCGTGTTGCCTCCTTGGAGGTCTTCCTCACCAGCGTGTGGCAAGCCTGACCCTGGTCTGCTTTGGCCCTATCCCTTCTCTTTTTCCAGCAAGAACATGTTCGCCTCTGAGGCTCTGAAGGTTTTAAACCAGGGACGGCACAAAGCCAAGACTCCTCTTAAATGAAGGTTCAGCTCTCCCTGAATCTCCAGCTCGGTACAATTGCTCTTGGCTGAAATGGATGAACCTGGGCTTGGACTGCAGGGATCCACTTTGGGCTTCTTCTGAATGGGAAGGGTAGAAGGTGTGTCTGCTGCCGCTGGTCTCTGCACACATGGGACCCTTTGTGCTCTTTGTGCAGGTGGAAGGTTTGGGTTGATTTTTTGGTGGGAGGTTTTGTTCAGCATGTCTGCCAAAGCCAGTAAATTACAAAACAAAACCCCATTGGCTTTGGTGTAATGTTGTTTTTATTTTTATTGCCTTCTGGGGTTGTTGAATCTGTTAGGTTTTCTTCTACTAAAGGACAGCAAAATCTCTACCCTTCAACACCTCCCCCTCCAAATCCATGTCTCCTAAAATGCCGTGACTCCAGATGCTGAAGTTTGAAGAGAAGCAGCAAATACCAGAAAGCCCAGAATAAAGCTAGGAAAGTGGGCATCTGCAGCAAACCCCCCTGTTTTTGCCAAGGTCTAAAGGGACTGTGACAGCAGTGTCCTCTTTACAGGCCTCACTCAGATCTGAGGGCTGTGTGTGCCTGGGGGCCGGGGTATTGTGGTGCCCAGTGCGGCAGTGCTGCCAAGGAATGAAAAATGCCAGCACCTCTGGAGATGACTGCCTGTGGGAACTACATGGCACACAGCAACTTGATTTTTCTCCTTGGGATCCTCCTCGTGCAGCCGTAGCCTCCTCAAGTTGCTACCTTGAGTGGACCTGGACACATACCATGCCATCCTGGAAAATGTACCTTGGAGGCACGATCCCAGCGGAACCAGTGTCTGTTGGACAGATGTCACCGTTGTCCCTGGTGCCCAGCCTGCATGGGAATATCTGTTGATTCCCCCATCCCAACCCTTCCATTCCATTCATGAAGAAGGACACTCACCCAGCCCATGCTTTCTGTACCAGATCAAATGCTTACATCTCTCCTCTGTCCAGTCTGAAGTGACACATTTGATGGGAGTGAGAAAGTATCAGTTTCTGCTGGCCTCACTGCTCTTGGCCAGAAAATAGGTAAGTTTTTTGGAGGGCCCCAGTGAGGAAGGTACTGCAGAAGAGTGAGGGATGTTCTGGAGTCCTGCCACGAGGCACAAAGCTGGAGGCTTGGCACAGCTGACAGAAGAGGACATGCTTCCTCTCTGCCCTGTAACACCGGCTAGGTCCTGACACTGCTCTGTGCTGCATGGCACGCTGTTAATTCAAGGCAAGAGAAGAAACTCTAGGGTTCAGGCATTTTCTTGGCAGCTCACCTCCGCACCCAGGAGACCTCTTGTTTTCTGGCTGCACAAGGTGTGCACCAGCCCTGCTCTGCCGTGCGCCTGTGGGCTGGAGAGGTTGGACCTGCACTGTTATATCCTGCTCAGCACCAGAGGTGGATTTTCAGGGAGAGCTCTGAAGAACATTCCCACAGATCCTGACTTCTACCAGAAACAGGGAATAAGAGAGGTTTTCACAGGGCCTGTTCTTGCCCTGTGACTCAACGTGCTGGGTATGTGCCCTCTACCAGAGGTCTCAAGTTTGTCTTACAGGTGAGTGGTGATTTGTAGTTTGGAGATGGGATATTGTGCAGACCGTTCTGGACTGAGTGTCTATTCTGTGATGCCTGTGAATGGTTTGCATTTGATGAGTTTCCTCTCTTCTGTTCCCTTGTTCCTAAGCTGGTGGCAGGTGTCACAGTGTACCAAGGAAGACAGGCAGCCTGGTGCTTAGGGGACCCTGCTTTGCCTGCCTCTGGTTCTCAGACACATCTCTGAGAGGTTCTGTAAATGGCTGTCAGGCTTCTCCCCTGCCTCAGTTTCCTCGCCTGTGTGATGAGGATAAAGGATGCCTTCCAGAGGCACCTGAGGCTTTTACCTCTTGATCTCTGTGGGACATCGTGTCCTGTGGACCATGACAGAGACATGCTAAACCAAAGTTAGACCTTCAGTGTACCAGTGTTATAACTCCTTTCCCTCACCCCCACCTTCTTTGCTGATGCAAGCAGCTTTGGAAAACATGGGTCCTTAAGGGATGAGGAAAGAAATAAATGCTTTTACGTTTTTTTCAGCTTCTCTTATTTTTTTCGCCTATAAGGATTCTGAGTAACAAATGAAACACGACTGCTATCTGTATGACTGATCTATTTGTATAACTCCGTCTATGGACTCAGACCCCAGAAGACACATCCAAGGAGGGAGGGTGTAGGTGGGAGGGAGGCTGTTTATCCCTGATAGAAACTTTTGTGTTGGTGTTGATGACAGCTCTTTTCCAATGTATGGGGAAGGCCAGGACCTGACTGCTGGAGATGCAAAACCTCCTGGGGGGCAACGTGGCAGCAGAATGGAAGTGGAACATGTAGGAGAGTGCTTTTGGTCCCTGGGAAAGCACCAGTGGTTCAGATGCTATGCTGGGCTGGCATGGGAAGATGCTGGTGGGACAGGATCTGTATGGCCAGGAAGGCCTGGAGGTCCCAGCTGGTGTGAATCAAGATGGCTCCATTGTGCCTGCAGTGTAAATCAGCAATGTGCGCTTTGTCATTGCTGGGCCAGCCAGTCTTGCCTAGCCAGGCACTGGTGGCTTTCTGAGCTGCCTTCTTACAGATTTCCCTCTCACTGCCTTCCTCCCCTCAGCTCTTGTACTTACTTAATTTGATCTTATGAAATTGATACATAGATCTGAGCTGGCTGGGCCATAGTAAAGCAGCCCTGATCTGGGAGGGAGAGGAGCATCCTTCCTCCCTTTGCCAGACAAGGAGGCCAGTCAGCCCTCGGTAATTGAGCTTTAATAGACTCTGAGAGGGGTGTAGCTCTCCAGGGAGTGGCCCCAGCTGGCAGCCCAGGGGGGACAGTGCCTATTGAAAAAGGCTTTTGTGACAGTGGGGAATGGTCCTTGCTCCATGCCGACAGACGAGGCACAAGAATTATCAACAGGAAAGGCTGGATGGTCAGCCAGTGCTCCTGCGTGAGTGAGCTGGAAAAACTGCACGTGGAAGTTTGAAGTCTCTGAATAAGGACACACACTGGCATTATTTGGTGCTTGATTTCTGGGGCCCTGTCCTCCTCCTCTCTGTTACTTGTGTGCTTTCCATATGCTCTGATCACTTACACCTGCTTTCCTCTGTCCCCTGGGGCATTCCCACCCTAGGATATTGTTTTTCTGTCCGCTATATAGATATTCCTTAAGATCACCCCATCTCAGTGAGAAAGTAAATTCTCCCTGAAAGCTGAACTTCATGCCATGGGACTGTTTCCCTAATAGCCAGAGAAGAGATTCTCTAGCTGGTGATGTGGAGGAGGCTCAGAAGCTGGATAAACCAGATTCCAGCACTGTTGACTTCTCCCAATTGAACTCGCCATTGGACTAAGAGAAGAACATCTTTCTCTTGTGTCTTTGAAAGAAAGCTTGCAGTGTTTTAGATGAATGAAAGCACCAAACCAGATGCACCTGGCATCTGTTCTTGTTTTCTGGTGGAGCTGGAGGCAAAGTGCTGAAGCCAAGCTGAGTCTGGAACCCAGCAACCCTGCCTCTGGGTTCTTTGCCCCCAGCACAGGGTGACAGCCTTGTGTGAACGTTGTCTCTTCTCTTTGCAGGCTCTTTCATTAGAAAGATAAGGTTTCTTCATCCGAGTGTCAGTAAGATCCAGAGTAGTGATACAGATTTACCTCACCACTAAGACTGGCTTTCTCTCAAGTTTATGAATTCTTCTCAGATGAACTAGCAGGTGATTTGCAGATGTGACTCCTGCTCATTAGACATGGCTGCTGTTATCAGATTTCACATGATATTCCATGAACTAAGAGCAGCTTCTGTGGGGCTTTATGACTTAGCACATGTGTAATACATGTTCCATGAACAGCACCACCTGTATCATCACATGTACCACTGTGCTTCTACGCCGCTGTCATGTGAGCTCACCCTGATTTGCAGGAGGGCTTCCTGCTGCCTTCACATGTATTCTGCAGAAGTGTTTTTGTTGGCCCAGAGGTCACACACACTTTCCAGCTCATCTGGTTTGTGTCTTTCACCTGAAAGCACATCCACTCCTGAGTGAATTCCACAACCATCACAAGCAAGCCTGGGTTCCGCTTGGAAAAGGGAAAGATCTCTGAGTATTTGAATAGCAATGAGATGTTAAGTGTATGTGGGGGTTATTTAGGTTGGATGATATGGGCAATGCATGAAATAAATACATAAATTAAGAATACTTAGCACATACTATCTGCAGCCCTTAAAACATCTCATATAGATGGAAATTGGATCTAGGCAGGAAATACTTTTTTCTTTTTCTATGAGAATTTGTAAACTGCAGTTAATTCTGCTCCAAAATGGGATAAGAAGTACAAATATGTAATGCTTTCACAAAGAAATAATTTGATTCTCATCTTGACCCTATCTCCCTCTCCCTATATCCTAGCCTCAAAATTTTGTATTGGATCAAATGAAATATTTTGTTCCCAATGCAACTTTTTACCATTTGAAAGTCCCTTTTAAACCTAAATGGTCTAGAAGTTAAAAATGAAAAGTAATTTCCAATCATAAAACAAATGTTTTTGTTTAGAAAATGTCAGGGCTGGATGTTGCCATGGTTCTATAACTTTTTTGTGTTTGTCTTCTGCCTCACCCCCCCCCGAAATTGCTTCAGGGAGAGACAGTTGTTAGAAATTCACCCCTCCCTTTAGTTATAATGAATCAACACTTTGGAAAGTAAGAGGTTTTCATGGAAAATTTGCACATGGCTCTACAGAAAAAAATTCACGTTACTTAATATTACCAATTCTGGAGATTTCTTTTCTCACCCCCCCCACCATCCCAACATCATGTGGCCAAATAAACTGTGAACTTTAAGCTCAGGAAAAGAAAGCAACCTCTTTCTAAATCTCATAGAAAAGCACAGAAACTAGAGTCCCATAGACTGGGTTCTCTGAAGACGTGTGAGTCCTCCTGCACGTGGCCCTATCCTTCTTGAAGGTGTCATGATTTTTTTAAACCAATCTCGTGATTTTGGAATGGGGAGATGGTCTGATTCATCATTTTTAAGTGCTTAGTTTTAACAATACTGCATTATTCCCAGATAGCAGATGGGGAAATGGAGAAATGTGGTGAATTGCCAGCAGCAGAGCCAGAAATAGAACCCAGATGTCCTGGTCTTGTGTCGAAGCTCCCTGGTCTCTCCGGGAGGGCAATGAGCAGGCTGCAGTGCAGGGGGATCTTCCTCCCAGTAAAAGCAAAGCCCTGACGGGCAGGGTGAATCCCCCTCCCGGACACTGGAACGCCGTCCATCCATCCGTTGGCACGGCCCTGCGCTGATGCAGGGAGGAGGCAGAGCCGTCCGGTGGGTCCCTGCCAGCTTTGTTGTCTGCGTCCCTACACCGTGACCTGCGGCTCTGCCGTTTCATGGCATGGAGCGGGCAGGTCGGCTCACGTGTGCCTTTTCCACCTCGCTGCGTGTACCGCACAGGTCAGCTCGCCTGCGGTTTAGCGTGGCTGTGGGAAGCTGCCGGCTCCCGTGTTTAGCTGCCTTCAGGCCTAGCAAAGCCGAGGCAGTGTCTGGCTCCCCAGCCACAGTCTCTCGTTAGAAAGAAATTAAAAGCCACTCAATTTTGGCTAATATCCCTCTGTAGGCCTTTAACTCCACCTGTGACTAACCCATTCATAATAGCTCTGTTTTAGTGGCTTGGGTTGATGTATCCTCGATTAATTTGGGAGGAGAGTGGCAGGGCCATATCTCTTTGTCTCCCCCTCTCTTACTCCCTGTCCTGCAGTCTGTCTTCTCCCACTATTTCATCTCTGCTATCGTTTCTCCATTCATTCACCCTCTTCTCCCTCACAGCCGCCTTTTTCCCCCCCTCCCACTTTTTGGCATTTTGTTCCCCAACTCCTGTTTGTCTGTCTTCCGTCTTTGTTCTCTTCATGTCCTTTAACCTTCCTCCTCCGGCTCTTTCCTCCTCCTCTTTTTTTCTTGGCTGGCATCGCTTCCTTTTCCTTTTTCATCTTGTCCTTCCCTTCTCGTCCCTTCTCTCCCTCATTTAAGCCCCTTCGCTGATCCTCTCCCCCCAGCACCTCTCCTCTCCCCCAGCTCTCCCCTTGCTGCCTCATCCTCCTTCCCCAGGTTTCAGATGCTCATGCGATTTCTCTCCCTCTTTGTTTCAGGCGCCCCCACCCCGCTCCCCACTCTCGATTATTATTAATGATAAAGGCTAAAACATCACATCAGTAATTTCTGAGTGAGTTTTGCAATGAAGCTGGGGCCTTATCAGCCCCTCCCGAGTGCCACAAATTTTACTTTTGCAATTTCACGCCTTTGGTTATTATCACGCTGCTTCGTCCCTGCTCTGCCTCGCGCTTTCCCTCCCCCCCTCCTCTGGAGAGAGTACTTAAACTTGTTTTCATTCCCTTATTCTTTATTTTTTTAATGTCCACTCTCTCTGGAGCCAGTAATGTTCTTCCTCTTTTTTCCTCTCCCATTTTCTGTTAATTCTGTGCCATCTGCCTTAGCATCTGTTAAAAATAAAATTTCCCTCACAATGAGAAGCCCTCCCTGCCTTGCCTCCGTCCCCTCCCCCACAGCCTCAGCCCCCCTACTTTTCCTACCAGGGTTGTCAGAGGCTGCCGCTCTCCCTCTTGGGGTACCTCTTCATCCCTCTTCCCAGCTCCCCGCCTGCCTTCCCGGGCCGGCTCAGCAGCATCTGCTGGGCGATGGGGTGGGAGTGGGAGGAGAAGTCATGAAGAAGGAGATGCTGGGTGCAGCTGAATTACCATCACCCCACATGTGCACATGTGTGTGTGTGTATGGGTCTCTTACATGTGACTGTTTCTGTGAGTCGATGCCGTGTACTACTAGCACTGCTATGGTGAATCAGCGCTGGCTCACAAGGTGAGTCTTCTCCCTGGGACTGATGAATGGGGCCACCCCAGGAATAGGAGAGGGTCTGGCTGCTGCGTACTGCACCAGCTAACCACCATCCATGCTCAGTGAGTGAAGGCTGTTTTGACCAGACCTGTGGTCAGGTGTGAGTTTGGCGACTGTGGAGCAAAGCTTCTACCAACCTGGTTGACAGAAGCATGAAGAAAATTTCCTGGTCCAGAAAGAAGGAGGCTTTGTTGATTTTTTTTTTTGTTTTTTCAGAGTAATTTCCTTTTACAGCCAAGCTTAGAGTAAGAAGTGGTCCAGGCCTGTGGGATTTCCCGCTTCCATCAAGGTCTTGGCTGTGGGTCTGATATGCATGTGAAACCTCCCTCTGGTACAGTGCCTTGGAGGGGCTTTGGTTGGTACTTGCCCTGGGCAAGTTTTTGGGGATAAGGACATAAAGGCTGTGGTCCCCATTAAAAGTTTCCTTCGTGATTTTACGTCTGATGGCTTGGTTCCCATAGCAGGAGGTTGGATCTTTCATGGAGTCTGTGGGGCTTGTGTGCCAGGCTTTGGGAACTGCCTCACGCCGGTGCTAACTTGTCCCTGATCCAAGTCAGGGCAGAGTCTGAAGGGGGATCTGGCTCTTCCACCCTGCTCACTCTGACTCTGTGGTCCCTTGGGACGTGTCCTAATTCCAGTATCAGCCCCTTCCTCTGGTCAGTCAGGGTCTTTGGGAGGGTGTTTGGAGCACAGCATTTTGGGAGATTCTTAGTTCATGACACATGGCATCAGAATTTGCAAAACGGCTGCCAGCAGACCCCTGCTCACAAGCCCCTTCCTGAGGCTTTAATTCCCCAGGGGCCTTCGGCTTCTCCTTTCCCAGGATGTAGCTGACGCTTTTAAAACAATGTGGCTTAGCATCCCTTCTCCTAACTCTACCATGTGCTCATGATGTCTGAAACAGGGCCTCGAGACTTTCTCATTTGTGCGTGCCGGGAAAAGCATGCTTACATACCGTTGTGCATGGGTTTATCTGACTCTGTGCGTTTGGGTTAAGGACTTGCACCCAGATGTTGATGGTAAGCACATGAGCCATCAGGTACATTTATATGTCCAGCTGTAGATGCCTTCAGCAATGAACTGTTGCCTTTGCAGGTCTGGATGTGCACGTATTTATCTCTGAATCTGTGAGTGGCCGGTAGGTGCATCTGTGCGTGTAAGCTCGAGTGTTTGCTCTGCGCGCATCTGAGCGTGTGTCTATAGCAGGTGCCTCGGTGGGAGCGTACGTGAGGCCGGCTCCCTTGGCAGGTGTCTCTGCATGCCGGTGGATACGGGAAAGGAGGGTGCAGGGCCACCTGCCGCCCCCTCTGCACACGCCTGCTCTGAGCCAGAGGGGGTGAGCGAGCGAAGTGCGTGCAGAGGGAGACCCCGGCGAGTTTACACGGAGCAAATCCCACCCTCTGTCTCCCTGCAGTGCCTCCATTAACAGCCACACTGAAGGGGCTCAGAAGCAGCGTGATTCTGCTCCAGCACAATAACCTCCGCGGCTTTGATAACAACAAGCCCCCTTAAGCCCTCTTCCTCCCCCCAGCTCCCCTTTTCTCTCCCCTGCTCCCTTTGAGCCCTGCCGACAATAGGCAGGCCTGCTGCAGTGCTGCCCACAGCCCGGGCAGGCACACAAAGCCGCCGAGAGCTTACAGGAATTCTTTGGCAGGCTGCTGGTTGCTGCGGAGAAGAAGAAGGGCCCTTCATACTCGGAAGCTGTCTCATTGCCCCTGGCCCTATTCTCTTCCCGTGTTTGATAGACACTGAGCCACGGTAATCTCTCTCTGCCCCGAGGGGAACAACAGCTTTTGTGAAACAGATTTTTACAAACTGTTTTGACCCCACATCCCCGGCCCCCCCTCTTGCCTCCCCCCTTCCCTCCCCTCCAGTTCACTGGCTGTATCAGTGTCACATAATTAAATCAGCTTTCCTGTTTGCCTCTGCTTCCTGCTAATTGTTTGCTCACAGCTAGGATTAGCGAGTCAGGGTTATTTTTCACATATCCTCACACAGGTTTTTCTGCTGCAGGAGGCCACTTCATGGTTCTTGGCCTCCTTACTAGCTTGCTCCTCATGCACTATGGACAAACAGCTCTGTGGGCCTTGGAGATGCGGGGAGATCGCTGGGCTTCCCAAGAGGCTGCTTGGCAGTTCTGCTGGCTGGAAAAGGGAGAGAATCTCTATCAATATCTTTTTTTCCACTGACTCTCGCAGGCTGAAGATTTTCCATGAGGAGAAGCAGGTTGAGAGTGGCGGTGACCCCACTGGGCACTTGGTGAGCCTAACACCCATTCTGCAGATCAAGTTGCAGCTCAGGGGCTGGTCGAATGAGGAGCTCCTCAAATGGAGGCTCGTGATAATCCCTTTGGGAACTGCTGAGCCACACCATTTTAATGGCATTAGCATGAGGGGTAAGCCTAAAGCAAATACTTGGTGTCACTATTGCAAGTGCATCACAGTTATCTCCCATTAGCTAAGCCCTCATAGCTGCTCAGGAGCCCCACTTGCAGCCTGCCTCAGCTAGGAGACAAAATGAACTGGCTTACAGCACCCTTATGGTGGCTCTTCACTCTGCAATTCACAGAGGCTGAAAGTGGTTGCAGAGCTCAGCTAACGGATTGCAAATGGTTAAGGCATAGTCACATCATCTTTTATGAGCCTGGACTTACATCTTCAAGCTTGATCAAAATGCTTGAATGAAACATCTAGTTTTGGAAGAAGGGAAATAATTATTTGATGAAGCTAATTAGTGCAGAAAATGTCTTTTTGCAACAAGCACTTGGAAAAATTCGCTCTGATTTTCAGGAGGAGAGAGCAGAATATGTAAAACATCATACTCTGCTCTGTCCTTGCAGGACTACTGCTGATGTGGCCTTGGTCTTTCAGGAGACCATGTGATTTAATTTTTTTTTTCTATATAGGGAGAAATTTGTATTGAAATCCCTCAAATGTTGAAGAAAAGTTTACCTAAAGACAACCACAAGATTCCATTTTTCACCCACTTTTTTTCAGGGTTAAAAACTTCTCCTTTCCCAGTGCTATTAATTAGTCTTTCGCTCCTTGATGGCATGGGTTAAGAATCAAAAGTAGCTTTAAATATAAATTTAACTGCTATTTCCTTTTTACTCCATGCTAAACACATCCAAAAAATTTTAGCTGGACGTTTGAGGGCTCTTGACTAACTGATAGTGTAGTCTTGAAGCTAGGAGATATATTTTTTCCTGGAAGTCCAGAGTTTAATAATAAACAATAATAATAACAACAACTGAAATAAGTTTTTTGTCCTCCACAAAATCTCTCTAGGTGCTTCACACTGAAAGCTTTACCTGTAAAGAAAACCTTTCTCTTTCATACGGACCTTTTGACTTTTCACTGCAGCTGCTCTCTGACTCCAGATTGCTTGGGTGAGTAATCCTGGCCCTTGGTATTCCCCAGCCACCCTGAATGGAAACGCCCAATCTTTCCTGCTTTGCCACATTTTCTGTTGGGAGATTGCCTCCCTGCTCTCAATGTTATGTCCTTGTCAGTTCAGTAGGGATCCTGTCCCTGGTAATTTCCAGGTGGGAAAGTGGATTTAGTAGGAAGGGCTTGACCAGGAAGATGGCTAATACACTAAGCTGTAACTAAACTAAAGACAGATTCCTTTTTTCCAGGCTCCCGACACTGTGCTATGCTGAAAGTGTACCACTTAGATGTAGTTTGTGAAGGCACAGCTGAAACTTTGCGTTCTCCCTGTATGCAGTGAAGGGTGTGCGTTGCTCCTGGCCCAGTGTGTTTGGACTCGGGTTCAAACTGGCTTTCCAGTCTTCCCCTTCTCTGGCCAGATGATTCTTTCCTCCTCCAGGACCTGGTAATGTGGGCCTGTGTGCATCAGCCACCAAGAAACTCAGCTGCAGTGCTAGGCTCTAAAGCTGGCCCCTGTTCCCTGTTTGTAAACTGGCTGGGGCCTGGGGTGTGGTAAAGCTCTGCTGTTTCATTCCTTGTTTAGATTCCCCCATCCAACTGCAGTGTTAGATGGAGCCCTGAGTAAATGAATCTGCTTTGGGTGGTTGCTAATTAATTGGCTAATTATTAGGCTGACTGATGGTTTAGTTGATGATTTGGTGGTTGCTGGTAGCTTCATCATATGGGTAAAAGCATCCTTCATGTGTTTCCCAGGGAATGGAGTGAATACAGGGCTGGGAACCAGGAGTTTCTTCTTGCTCTTCCTTTGCCCTGACTGGATTTTGTAACCTGGGACAAAGCGCTTTGCCTCAGTTTCCCTGGCTGTAAGATGGAAGTAAGCATTCATAGCTCGTTGGGGTGTTATGGACATTAATTAGTTCCCGCTTGTTAAGGGTTATTTGAAAATGTAAAATGCAATTATCTGATTACCCAAGTAACAGGCTGGTTTTCTGGTTGGCAGGGTGGCTAGCAAATTGGTGAGTTACTTAACTAGCTTGGTTAATGACCTGGTGCCATTTACAATGGGAACAGAATGATGATAGGACACTCCCTTTCAGCAGTACAGCGCTATGTGTTTTTTTTCCCCTGAGACAATGGATGGTAGGAGCACCTTTATTTAACATAATAATTTTAGATCAAAAATCAGTGCAAGGTTAAACTATAATTTAGAGTTACCAGTTATCATTCAGTTTTAAATGGTTCCTCGGAATAGATTTCAGCCCAAGCGAGGTAAGCCCGAATAAATCACGGACTTAGGCAAGTTTTTACACCGTAACAAGCTGCCTGGCAGACAGGTCGGGCTGGAAATTCCCCCGGTGCGGAGCCCGGGCCCCCTTCCCCGGGGGACGCGGGGCAGCTCCGCTCCCGGCGCCGCCGCCGCCGCCGCCTCCCGGGGCCCGGGGCTGCTCTCCGCGGTGCTGAAGGCGCCGCGCCGCCTCCCGCCGCCCTCCGCCGGGTCTTCCCCGGCGGCCTCCGCCGCTCCCGGGGTGATGGGACACGGCCCTGAGCGGGAGTTTTCACCCGTCCTTACTTTTGTGTGAAAAATAATGCTAGGGCTCTCTCATCAGCTCCTCAAGCCACTGCTTCTTCAGTCAGTACAAATCTCCTGAGATACGATGGAGACTGAAAGTACCAGCTGTTGGTAGGGTCTGCCCAAACTTCTCATTGTCAACCCCTATCTTCTGTTGCTTGTGATTTTGTCACATATTAACCACACAGGCTCAGTTTTTGCAGACTAGGTGTTTGCTTAGGTGAAGTTTTACATTTATTAACTAATTTGTATCTTTTGGGAAAATATAATTTTAAACATATCGTCATATTATTTGTTTCTCCGAGCAGAACTAGCATCCCATGCTCTGGATCACAGTGCTGGAATTTGATGAGGACTGAGCTTTATTCAGGAGATCTTTAGCCTATACCTCTGCTCCCAAGGAAAGATGACAGTTATCTAGGCAATTCTGAAAGATGTTTGTCTAATCCGTCCTTAGAAACTCTAGTGAAGTCGTTGTCCTCTCTCCAGGTAAATCTATGGCAGTACTTACTTCTCTAACATTCTTCCCAATGTCCAAAGTAAATCTTTTTTTTTGTTGCAGTTTAAGCTCATAACTTCTGTTTGTGTCTGTCAGTGACACAGAAAAAAATTTTATTCCTTCCCTCTTTCACCTATTAGTAAATTGCTGTCATGTCTCTCCTCAAGGTTTTTTTCAACTAAACAATTCCAATTCTTTTGGTCTTCCATCTCATCTTCACACATGTCTGATCATTTGTTCCCCACTCCTGAGGACTCAGAGTCCCGAGTAAATTTGCATGTTGCTTAAATTGCCCCATATGGAAAGCAGCCCACCAAAGGAGGCCTTTCTGGGATAGATTATAGTGGGAAGAGTAATTCACATGTCTTGCAAAGGACACTGCTGTTCATAATCCTGTTGTGGTAGCTGCTTTTTTTTCCTGAAAAGCTTGGCATAGTTGACTCATGGATGTGATTCATCATCACTCCAAGATACTTTTCTGCAAATCTGCTGCTTCCTAAATTGTGTTTGCACAGTCAATTATTCTTGACAGTGTGGTGCCTGGTCTTTTTTCTTTTGGTTTGGATCTGGGGAGGGCAGTATGTAGTTGTTTTACATGTTGGAAAAGCAAGCTAAGAATGTCTTCCTCTTCCACAGAAAAAAATAGTCACAATAGTATTAAAAAAGCATTTTTTCACATTGCGGTGAAGGTGAGGATCTGAAAATTTCTGCCAGGCATCTCTATCTGTATTCTTTATAGACAAGTCTTTGGTTATAAACACTTGAAATAGTATTCCCGTGTTCTTCAGTGCTCAACCTGGATGTGCTCAGGAGTGGAGTAGACTGAAAGAGATTTGTCTGTATGGCCTCTGCCTCTTTACTTACTTGAACCTGCAATGGGTCAGGGTCTGGTGAAGAAATGCCAGAAAGAGGAGTTCCAAAGAGATGTTGGACAAATCACTTTGCCCCAGTAATAATTCACTAATTTTTAGGGTCATGCTTCCACCTGCTTTATCTTGAAATGTGGCTCTGAGTCACAGATGTCATTGCCGAATGCGATGGGAACTGTGGTGCTTGCACAGACTAAGCTAAGTGCATAAAGGGTTTCCAAAATGAATCAGATTCTCCGTTCCCGTGTGCCTCAGTTTCTAGTCTCTGGAATGGAAATAACAAGTCCTGTTTTTGGAAGATAAACACCAGAAAAAGCCCACAGGAGAAATGTGGTTTTGTCTTTAGGAAAAGTTTTGCCCAGTGAGCATAGTGCATAGCACCTAACAGTGAACAAAGAGAACATAAAATAAGGGCAGAGCCACTTATTAAGGGAACACAAAACTAAGCCCTAGATTAAGGAGCCATTTCCTTGGAAATATAGTTGAGATTCTGTAACTGAAGCTGATAATATAATGCAATGTGTATTTAGGGGCTTTAACACTACAAGGCAGTTTTAATTCTGGCATTGCATCCTTTTGGTTCCTTGGCTTTGCACTTCAGGCAGGATCTGTTAATGTTGTAGGCAGCGATGTGTGTGTGCATAGTGGAGGAGACACTGCATTTAGTTGCCAGAAAAACTAATTTGGACTCCGCTGGAGCTGTGAAATGTTGCTTACCCTCTCGTATTATGGGAATATCTGGGGAATGGGGGGAAAAAATGTCTCAGGAAGCCCTGTGTGTTTTATTATTTTTCAAATCTTGACAGAAGAAAAGGTGAATTGAAATGTAATCTTTGAATAACAAAAAAAGGGAGAAGTGTTTTAATGCTCTTGTCATCCCCCTCCCTTCCTCTTCTTCGAGTTCTGGAGCCTATTTAGAGCTGGTTGGATACATTCACATGGTGCAAATGACCCACTGCCAGCAAAAAACTTCTAATTTTCCTTTCTTTCCAGAAATCAGCTCCACTGTGGGGTCCTGCCGGTAGCTGTGATGATGCGTCACAAGCTTGGTGGAGTTTGTTTCTCACCCACGATAGAAAATGTCTTCTTCTAAATACAGTCTGTGGGAATATATTTTTCTCTTGAGCCCTTTGTTAGCTAAGGGCTAATGAGTTTGGGCTGGTGGGATCCTCTATAACATGTTGATGACTGCTGAAGATAAGTAGTATGGTATGGCTGATCTCAGCATTGGGGGAGTCGTGAAATGAGACGGGAGCCAAGTGAAAGAGGGGAGGCAAGGAAAAAGGGGTTGGGGACAAACTGAGAAAAGATGAGGGGCAAAAAAGGGAGCAGAAGCACAGCTGACATGATTCAGGTCCCTAATGATAGTATTGGCTAATATAAATGCTCACCGTTGGCCATGAAGCTGTGATAAAACTCCTCCCTATTTTCAGCAGAAATAGAAAATGTAGGACAAGATCGTCTCTGGACTTTGGGAGCACCAGAAGAGGAGGGAGATGGCATATATTGCTTTTCATGTTTCGCAGATGCCCATGTGATCTCCCATAATGTCAAGAACAAGTTAAGTCTCGCTAATCTGCTTGCTGGAGTGAACGCAAGGACACGTTTGATTGAGCTTGGCAGGCGTGACCCTGACTCTTCCTTGAGAGGCAACCACGTCTGAATGGCTGGGCCATACTGGGCCAACACAGCCAAGGCAGCCAGAAGTGTGCAGAAATGCTCTTACCACTTCGGAGCGGAACTCACTTCCCTTCCAGACAGATCTTACCAATATCCTAGCTGTATTTTCAGCTGCGTAGTCCCTGCTGCTGTGTGCACTGGAAGTGAGTGTGCAGTCATCTGCTTTCACCTTCCCCAGGTTCTTTCCTAAGCTATGCTCAACCAGGAACCATCTGCCCATTCTTTATTCCTAGTCTTAGTTTTCTCTGCCTTTGTTCAGTTGGGTTTATTGTAACTAAAGGGTTTTCCTGTGCGGGTAGGCATTTGAAAGTAGCCTTCATAATGCTCTGAAATGTTTCAAGTGAATATTTTTCCTTTTTGATTGTGTTTATTGGCTGTACAACGCATAATAGGAAATGTTGATTGTGATGATCTGCATGACTCCCTGATGAACAGAGATGGTCAAAAAACTTCAAAGAAAAGCAGAAATGACATTGCTGCCTTCATGGAAATATTCCCACTCTCAAAAACTCTACTCTTGAAGTCTGGCCATGTATCACACCATGCTGTTGGCTGGGCAGGAGGAAGCTGTTTCATTGCTATGAGGTGTTCGTATCTCCCCACATTTGTATGTTGTAAGAGCTTGTGGTCCCTTTCTCTCTTCCTTGCATTGCCCTGAAAGAGTTGATCCTAACCACAAAGAAGCCAAGACAGTGTCCCCATTGCATGAGCATGGAGAGATCTGTTCTTTGAAAAGCCTCTGAATGTTTCAGCTCTACTCAGAGAATTCTTGGTGATCTATGTTCAAAGTTGTAATCATCATTAAGTGTGTTTTAAAAGCCATGGAAACCTTTGCCCTGATCCTGCTGCATGTTTGGTCTGCTATGCTGAAGGGTGACTACACAGCCTGGGACTGGGTCCCGTGTTTGAATAAGGTGGTCTTTATTCCAGGAGAAGGACTATCTACATCTTCTTCCGGGTAAAATGATACCCCCATCTGGTAATGGGAACTGTTCGTGAAGATGGCCATGTTGATTTGGCAACTACAATGAAGAAGTGAGGCTGGGCTGTGTTTTTTGTGCCTCGGAAAGCCCAGATTTTTTCAGTTGGCAGTCACAGACATGTGCTGAGAGCACGGTTGCCAGGGCAAGCTGGAGGGAAAGCAAGCTTTTAAAACCCTCTTATGGAGACGACTTCTTTTTGTGCCTACAAATATGGCCACTTCCAGCTTTCCATTTGGATCCTAGAGCTGCAAAGTGGCATTTGTCCACCAGAGGGCATGTGGGCCATTTTCTCCTCCTGAACACAAAAAAAGGGAAAGAGAAAGGTTTCCAAAGCAAATGCCCTTCCAAAATGGGACCCTGCACTGGCTGGCTTGGCCGTTGCCATTGCAGCTGGGATGCTGTGAAACGGTGTGTGGGCAACTGAGCTGGCAGCAGTAGGGCTGATGTGACTCTGTGCCACTACCGCAAAGCCATCTCGGTGTGACGTGGGGTTCTGCCTGTACGAAGGGCTAAATGTAAGTCTTTATGGTGCCATGACTTTATGGTTCCCTAGACTTACATTTCAGACCCCTGCATGTGCGTACGTATGTATATGTGTGCATGAGAGAGAGGGGCACACACACATGCACATGTACACACCCACATGTGCTCACGCAAGTATCTGTATCCACACAGGCCCACTCTACAGCTTGCAAAGTAAATTAGACTTAAATGACTCTTTGGAAACAAAATAAATCAAATAGCATAATAGTACCATCTTTTTATCTCATTTGTTCCCATACAATTAGTAGTTTTACTGCCATGTTGTGACAGGTGACTGTGTTTGACCTTTGCCGCTTGGGTGGTTGGCTGGTGCTCAAACTAATGAAGACCCTTAATGGATTGGCTTTTGTGAGGCTGTGAGCGGTGGGGTTAAAGAGAAAATGGTGCCTTAGACAGAGTCCAGAGAAGATCCTTCAATTAAACCTGAAGTCTATTAGCAAAGAAATATTGAGGAGGTTGAGAGTTAGCAATGATTTAACCAGCAAGTCTTCCTTGTGAGTCGTTAAAATTAAAAAAAAAAAATCTCCCCTGGTTATTTATTGTTGAGTGTGTAGTTGGACTCCCATCCTTTTGGGTGAGAGGGTGAGAGCAGAGCCATTGGTTTGAAGAGGCTGGGGCTACAAGGCCCTAGTCCCAAGTTTGTTAGCCCCTTGGCTCCCACACAGTCGAGCTTGCCTGGGACGAGAGTGAGGAAAAATGAAGCAATAGCAGAACAAATGAAAAGTGGTGCTGGGGAAGATAAAACCAGATCTCTGGGATAAACAAGACGTTTTGGAACTTAATTGTTTTTCATGATGTAAATAAATTACAATTCAATAAAAGGAGAACTGGCAGCTTCTGGGCAATGAGTCAGAGGGCATTGCTGAGCTGCAGAGCATGAGTACCAAACAGGAGCAGAGGGAGGCTGATGGGGAAGCTGGTGCAGGTCAGGTGGGGGCTGGCCAGAGCAGCACAAACGGACATGACAAGGAGCATTAGGTGGGGGGAGCCAAGGGATGGCCGAGCTGCGAGAGCACTGGAAGGGCCAGGCCTGATTACAGCAAAGGGCCATGGGGCCATTCTCCTGCTGTGTTAGACACTTCAACAAAAGCACTGCACGTGGTAGATACAACCTGCCTGCTGCTCCATGGGATCTCCTCCTGCCCCCAATGGCTAATGAGCTGGCTCCTGTCCTCTTCCGTTAGCTTCAATGTCAGAACCTGAGCATTTCCCATTCCTCCTAGGCAGGCTTCCTTCCTTTCATTTTCAAGAGTTGCTTAACTTTCAGCCTGAGCATCATCTTGCAGCAGTGTCCTTGCAGGTCTTGAGCACAGCTGGGGCTGCCTCTGCCCCTCACTGGTTCTTTTGGTGATATGCTGTCCCACAGTTGAGAGGTGGGAGATAGGAAGGGTCTGATGAGGAAAGGCATGAAGCTGACTCTGCTGGGTGCAGAGACCTGCATTCTCACTAGTCCGCCAACATCTAGATTCTGTTGGGGTGTCCTAGAGGTAGCTGGCATAGCTGTCGCTTTCATCCCTACACACTTCTCCTGCCTCCATGCACAATGTAGTAAACGTCACAGAATTCAGTGTGTCAGCCAGGCAGACAAAGGCTGAGATGGGCCAGGGAGAGCAGGGAATAGTGTCCTGGGTCCTGACATGCTTCCTTCATGCTAGTCCATACTGTGGGCTCGTTCAGCATCTTGGCGCCTACCTTTTTTTTTCTCTTCCCTGGCCTACACGCTTGTAGAAAGACCACGTAGGGAGAAAGCGGTTTGCTCCCAGCAAGTGTATTTGCTCTGTGCTTCTCCCTGTTAGTTCTGGGTGATATTTTTTTGAACGCATAATATTTTTTACAGTTCTTTCTGCCCCTGCTGCTTCTTCCCAGAGCAAACGTCTTTCCTGATTGGAACCACAAGTGCTTGCATACGAGGTTGGAGATGAGCAGTCATGCTTAGATTGGAACTGCACCCAGCACCAGACCAAACAGGACACTTCCTCTTACTGAGATGATGGAATACGTTTTGGAGGTAAAAAATGAAGCAAAGTGAAAAGCAAAGAAAAAAGCCAAGATGCCTCAATGGGCAGGAAATTAGACTCTCATTAGAGCCTCTTGTTGTGCCCCAGAGATGTGAAGGCGACAAAGTTGGAGGGAACTAGGCCCAAATCGCTTACATAGAGGCAACTGGATTTGCCATGTCTGCAACCTTTTCTGGCTACAGGAAAAGGAGCAGTTTCACTCCACTTTAGCTGAGTCATCACACAGCTTTGGAACATCTCAAATGTAGTGCCCGGCTGTTCCTCTTCCTGGGTCACCCCACCTCAACACCCTCAGACAGGACTCCAAAACTGAACGCTCAGTTCCAAAGGTCCTCAAGGACTCAAAGGTCCATGGCAGGCCTTCAGAGCTGGACCCAAGGACTGCCCTAGTCTTCATTCCTTCTTCTTCTATTTATCTATCTGTCTATCTATCTAATCTTTCACTCCTTCCCCATGGAGCAATTCCTTCCTTTCACTCAAACAGTCCCTCTTTCTCTCTTTTTCTTTTCTCTCACTCTTAGAGACGTGCCTCCCCCCCCACCTCCCCCTACTTTGGGGATAATTTAACATGTTACACACTAACTTTCCAGTAATGGCACTCCGGCTTTTTGAAATTCTGCTTCCCTGTTTTATGGCTGGGCCTCTAATGGTTATCTCGCAGCCCTGCCTCTGGCAATCATGTAAGGAATAAATAGAAGCTGACACAGTAATTTACTTAAATCTTCTCCACACTTTTGCAGCATTTTCCTCCAGAGGATACCCCCGAAACAACAATTATTTGAAATGTCACGCGTTCCTGCCCCTAGGCTACCGACAAATGAACATTAAATCTATTAACAACAAAAAAAATTAAATGTTTACTTTTCCGCGAAGGTAAAAGAGAAGCTGGAGAGAGGGAGGGATGTCTCCAATAAATTTCTTCTCAATAATAAAGAGGTGTAGTTAATGTTCTCTCTAAGCAGAGTCAGTTCGCAGCCCACATCCTATGAGGACAGAGATGTGATGCCACAGTGCTGCCACGCAGCCTTGCCAGGGCAGCTCAAATAGCCAGGGAGCTCAGTTTTAGGTTGGTATTTTTGCAGATTAAATAAGACATGTAGTGGGCCAGTAGCCGTGAACAGGGTGGTCCCAGCCCTCAGCCCATCTCGCTGCTAGTGTGTGCAGTGGGAGAGGAAGCGTTACCCCCTTGGCAAAGAGTGGTTGAGAGTATAGCCCATGTGTTTTACAGCAAGGAAAACAGCGTTTTGGAGCTCTGCCCCAACATCCTGTAGAAAGTCTAAGCTGGAGGTAAGGTCCAGATACTCCTCTTTTCTGTCCTATGCTCCTGCTCCTTTGCTGAACCTTGCTGAACATATGTAAGCACAGGTACTGGGGGTGGGACCAGGTGAAGGTGGACTCAGCCCTGCACGTGGGTCCTGGTGGAAGATGAGGGGAATATGGAGAGTCACTTGCAGCCAGTTGCTGTGGATGAAAGTTCCTATGGGGATCTGGGCAAAAAAGGCTTGGGGACCAGGCCTAAAGCACAGGGAACCATTTTCCATTCTGCAGATGGGGAAGTTCAGGTCCAGAGCAAGCTAAAGACTCATCAAGACACAGTAGCAGAAATGGAAAGAACTATCCCAGCTCTACCCTTATCACTTCCTACTGTCTTGAAAAGACTGTCCCACTGCTTGAACTTTCTGACTTATGGTTACTTTGGAAAATGTTGTCTGAAAATTGATTCAGCTCAAGACTCTGTTGGGAGCCATTGTGTTTATACAGCCAGGAATCCAGCCCTTTGACTTTGAAATCCTCTGTCCATCTGAGTTTAGCAAATGGTTGGGATTTAAAGGAACCAAAAGGAGCACGTCTTTTGTAAATGAACTTGTGATGGAAAATTTCTTATCTGATGTTGAATGCTGCAGACCCCATAGAAAAATTTGCTCTTCTGTTCTTTATTTTCCATTCTTTTCAGCAAAAGAAGCTTGGGTGTAGGCCTCGGACACCTTGGAGAGAGTGGCACCTCTGACATGCTGTATGAATCAATCATTGGTATGGAATGTGAACAAAGACCTGTTTGAAGCAAGACACATGAATATCTGACCAGCCTCCTACTCCTTTGTGCAAAATGGCCAGGCACTTTGCTGTCACCATCATTCAATGTATCACCAGGCAAGTATGCCAGGATGAGTCTCTCTTATTCCCGATAGCCTGTGACCCCACTTCCTTGGCACTAGTTCTGACCTTCAGAGCCAGACAGTGGAGGAGGCGTCCAGTAGATCTGCTGCATTCAAGTCCCAGCAGAGTTTACCATCCCCGTCCTAATCCATTTCTCCACTGCTGTTCTGTGTAAATGGTCCCAGTCCGCCTACTAAGGTGGTTGATGAGATGTGGATGCTTAGGCATCTACAATGCTAGACTGCTCTTGAACTGAGATCACGTTGTATCAGTGGAAGATAGCGCTCCTGGGGTGGTGTCTGTTTGGGAGAAGACCCTCCAAGGCAGCTCCCGGTGTCCTGCTACGTAGGCCTGTGCCATCATAGGGCAGTTTATACAGCCAGGACATTCAGAGCTGCGACAGGGCTTCTGAGTCCCGTGGTCCCACTTGACGTTTTGTTGCTACTTGCTATGATTCTTTAAGGAACATGAGGAGAGATCATCTCCCAAGTGTGTGATATGTGTGTGTCTGGAAGGAGTGAGTTTGTTCTCTACCAACAATCCTGTTGTTATCCAAGGGTGTTTCAGAAAAGAAAACTAGCTCATCCAAGGAATCAGGCTTTAGCTCTGGAGGAACAGCTGCTATGGGCTTTTCTCAGGCCTGGTGCAATTCTTCGCCCATTGTCTTGTACAGCCACGGCTCTGCATGGAGAGCGTGTCCTTTCTCATCTGGAGAGAGGGGTTTGTGCGGGGCTTTTCTGGGTGTTTCCCATTTACTTTCTCAAACAATCTATCCCTTTGATGAAAAGGTCTTCTGCCCCACTCCAGATCCAGCGAAGTGCCTGAGGTTTAATGATGCATGAAGAGCAAGGTAGATGTTACATCCATGATCAGACAGCTCCACAGCATATATACTCCGTATGAGAAACCACACAGTTAATGACGTACAAAGCACCGGGTTCTGACTTAGTCTTAGCACAGATCTCAAAGTGTACTGTAGATTCTGGAGTATATACTGCAGGTGAAGTCCATCTCAGTTTTGCAACAGATTGATTTAAATAGTTCCACTGCCAGGGAAAAGTCTAAGCACCATAGCATGTTTATGAGTTATCTGAATGCATAGAAACACAGTTATGTGGTCTAAAACACTGGGCTGGACTCTTAGATAGTATATAATACCCATACAAATCAGTGTTTGCCATTATAAATTGGAGGGCCTCAAATACCCATTATCTTATTGCTAAAAAAAAAAAAAGACAGCAGGAAATTGGCAAGAGGATTCAGCAAACTGCTTTGCATTAAGTTTTATTAAACTTCCTCCTGTAACGTCTCCACTTTGATCTCTTCTCTGCCCAGATTCAGATCCCAGCTCCTGATTTCCACCAAGGAAGGTATGCAGGGAAGCTGGGTGCCTGCACTTAACTTTATTTTTTTTTTTTTTTAAGCTTTGCAGTGCGTTCTTGTGCTCTCAATTCCGGATAATGCTGGATCCCTTTTATCCAGCCCCTCCTCTTGCCCTTTCAAGTGAAAAGAAGACTCCTGTGCCCCCCCATCAAAGTTAAAGGGAGGCTTTAGAGAGGAAGGCTCAGCACGCTGGGGCTCTTGAGCCTGTGTTTAATCTCTTTTCCCGTTCCTGTGTGCCTCTGTGGCTTCCCTGCCAGTTTCTTTGTTGCCGAGTTTCTCATTTCCTTTTATTTGTGTGTGCGGGAGGTTGCCAGGCTCGCTGGAATGCAGCTGAAGTCATCTTGGGGGGGACGCACCTCGGCCCCTGCCCCGGGTTATACATGACCTGCCTGGCCCCCCGCTCACCCACTCCGGGCAGGCTGGAGAGGGCTTGCCTGGCTGCAGGCAGGAGGTGACTCTGTGAAGGCAGCAGGGCAGGAGAGGTACCCACCGTGCTGCTGCAGCTCATGTGTGCCGGGGTGGTGTGTCCAACATCACGCGTGGTGTGGAGGAGGATGGAGGTCAGGGGGAAAGGGATTGAGAGAGAGCACCTTGACCTCTGGGCTGCTGTCGTGCCTGGGGAAGGAGAGCAGAGACGTGTGCAGCCTTTGACAGGGGTGGGGGACCTGGTCTGTCTCGGTTCCTGCCTAACCTCAGCTGACCTCAGCGCGGTGCCCCAACTCATGACCACGGCTGCCCTGCTCCGCTGAGTGACGCTGGGCTGAAGGTGTGGCCTTTGGCTGTATGCTGGGATTTGCTCCCAGGAACAATACGGGCTGTATTTGGCACTGGAGGGAGAGAGTTTGAATTGGACTGGTCCGCTGGGGACTGTGAAAGTTGCGCCAGAGCTGGACATGGCTCTGAGGATTTGCATTGGTCTTAACAAGTGTCAACAGAGACTGAGTTTGTGTTTATGCTGTTTGCCATTCCTTCATTATGAAGGTACTTCAGTGGAGGACTTATCTCTTGGGGAATCTGTAAAGGAGATGTCCTGGATGGAATGAGACATGGCAGGAGCACAGGTTCACTGATGCAGTCTGTCTCACCTTTCCTTACATCTTGTCCCTCCCACCAGAATGGAGGGCCAGGTGGCATTGCCAAGATTTCCACCGCTCCTAGGCCATATGAGTCCAGTTTGGCACATGGGGCTACCATTCATTTCTCCCTGAAGCAATCTTGGGGAACTGTAACTCTGACAGCATCCCATAAAATCAGCCAGGGTTAATAGCCTATTTGCTAGGCTGTGGAAACCAAAGAACAGGGAAAAGGATGGGACTGGGCTCAAAGCTGGACAACTTAGGATCTGCCGCCGTTGTTTGAGGTTGCTCCACAGCTTCTTAGAAGTTTCCTGTACTTCTCAGGATGGATACCTGCTGGTCCTGCTCTTGACACTAGAGATAGACCTTGACCCGGCAAAGGAACAGTCTCTTTCAGGTTTCCTGGTCCTTGCTGAGTTTCATCTGAATTCCTGGTAAAGCTTGGCAAAGGTTTTGTCAGGGCTCTGTGTACACTGATAGGCCTTAATCATCCAGACCAGTCTTGCCCGGGACCTCCATCCACACCCTCCACCCATGGGCCCAGTGGTCTATTTAAGCTTGTCCCTGGGCCTTCAGTCTCCGACTGCGTAATGTTGGAGGAGTGGCTGTTTGTGGATCAGGCACTGTTGTATCTGTACCTGCACCTGCTGTGGGTCTTGTTAACCCAGACCCCAATGTATGCACTGACTTCTCAGCTTGACCTTTGTCCTGCCTTGTCACTGTGGTATGCCATATTCTGAAACTAGGGGTTCCTCACTAGAGAAGAGTTCCTGATGGAAAGGAGAGCAAAGCTGTGGAATGGTTTTGCTTAGGATGGGTCTGGAGTGTCTAGAACTGGGGGTTTGCTGTGTAGTCGTCTGCAGGAGTCCTGGTTGGGGCTGTCCTGTTGTGCAGAGCTGAGAACAGTTAAGTTTTGGTTTTATTTTCTGCTTATGAGCACTGAGAGCAGCAGTGATGATAACTGCCTTGTCCTGGCATGGTCTCCAGCAGCAAGAATGTTCCTTTTTGATTCTTTTAAGACCTGGCTTGGGAACACAAAGCTTTCAGCCCTGCAGTGCTTCAGTATTTCCATATTGTTTTCTTCTGGTCTGCATTCTCCTGGTTTCTTTTGTATCAGACAAGTTCTGTGGGAGAAAGGTGGTCTTTCCAGGTGGTGTTTATGCAGAGATTCTCTAAGGATGTTTTTATCACAGTACTTCAGGAAAGAAATCTGGAGAGGGATCTCAGGCCAGACTAACCCACAGACTAGATCAGGTCCATTGAAATATTGCTTGGTTGTCTGTTTTTTTTTTTTAATGGCAAATTTTAGCTTTTACTTCTGTATTAGAAGTCATCTAAAAATCCACTGAGAAGGTTTTTGACCTGAGAAAAATATCTTCTGGAAAAAGGGAAGAAGGGAGGGCTTGATGATTTGAGACAATCGTGAAATTGTGTGGAAGAATTGCTTGAAGTTAGTCTCAAACCCCTATAGATAAATGGACACCCTAGGTGGGTCAAGACAGGTAGGTACAGACTCCCTGCTACATGTGGATATCTGTGCATAAAGGGATCAATGTACATATTTTAAAATATGTTTTCCCTGCCTTTTGATTTTTGGCTCTTACAAGAACAATGGGGCCTGCTAATAGGTTATGTTGGGCTGGTCCTGCTTTGTAAGGGAAAAATGTGTTATCTGGCTTCTTGAACCCTCAACAAATCTGTCTTCTGTGACTGTGAGTGGTTACTGTTGTACGGCACAGACCAGAGCTGTTAGGCTCATGGACCCTCTGGCTACCATCCAGCATGTCACTGGCCACTGGTATCTGCCAAATCTCCCTGCTGCTTTGTTCAAGGAGCATTTGTGCTGCCATTGTCTCTGTTCCCTCTGGACAGGCCCGTGGGGTTGTGCAACTCTCCGGGTTTGTGTAGTATCTACCTGGATGTAATTGTTTTGGCTTTGCACCTGGAACAGTCTGTCAATCTGCAAGCCCGAAACTCCTGCAGGAGACCTGGAGATTGCATCACATATCAAGGGGAAGACTGACTGGTAAATATATTGCAGTGAGCAGGGAAGAGTGTCACTTGCTATAAATACCCTTCTACCCTTTGTTGTTGTGATGCTATTTCAACCCAGTGGTTTAAGTATCTTTGCAGCGAAGCTTCCACACTTGATTTTTTTTTCTTTCTTCATTGTCCTATGAGTTCAGGGTACTTCCTTGCTGTACATGTGGCTATTCATGAACTGCTTTTATGGAGGATTCCCCCAAAACTTCCAGTACTTTTTAAAATGAAAAATGTGTTTTCTTAGCTAAGGTATTTTGAAGAAAGCTTCTGACAAAACCAGTGTCTTATTCTTCTGTTAGAAACACTTTTATTCAAGCATTTTTCAAGAAGTTTCAGCTTCTACAATATCCACTTTCTATTTTTTCATATTTTATGAACCCCAAATCTTTTCATTCTTGGTTTTCTTCACCAGGATGAAGTGCTATAGGATGTCAGAGCAGAAGGAAAGCACATCATCTAACCACTTGGATTCTCCCCTGCTGCTGCTTGGCATCCACACATACTGCGTATTGCAAGAGAAAAGCCAGACCTGGAAGCAATCTGCTGAGGGCTTCAGATTCTCTCTGTTCCTCTCTCCCAGTCCGTTAGACCAGAAAGGGAATGGCAGTCAACAAGTTTTTCATCTGGAAGTGTAGTCCTGGGATTTCCCCAGATTTTTACCCCAGCTTGAGCTGAAGACCAGTTTCCAACTGTCAGTCAATCTTGCCTGACCCTCTATTCTTATTTTTCAGAGCTCATTTGTATCCCCCGTCCGCCTTATAACACCTCGTTTGCACTTGTTCAGGACGTGGCCCAAGTGCAGGTCAGGTTCTTAATCGTGCTAGTTACTGGACTACAACTCGTGTCGTTTCTGGACACAACATGGTTGTAATCTGTGAGATAATTATTCCTCAAATGGAGGAGGTTTTGCAGGGGATTGGCCTGGGCCTACTTCTGATCAATATTTGTATTAGTGATTTTGATGATAAAATGGAAACCAACCAGAAATAATTTGCAGGAGGTAGTAAGCTGGAAGAAGGTCAAAAGTCTGTTGCAGGACAGGGTTGTAACTCAAAATAGCTTGATATGCTGGAGAAATAAACTATAATTAGGCAAGTAGTAATCAGTAGATGCAAAGGCTCTGTGTGACTAAGGAATGGAGAAACTGGTGCACTGCCCGGGAGGTGCTGGGAGGGAGGGCAGATCTCAAACTGAGTGCGAGTCAGTAATGTTGCACTCTGGCAGTAAAGAAATGTTTGGGTCTGCAGTATATAACTGCCAGGGTCACTGCTGAGACACAAGAGGTCCCTGCAGCTCTCTGGCTTACTGCAGTGGAGTCTTGTCCAGTGCTGAAGGCTGCAGTTCCATGGCTATGTTGATCTGTTGCGGAGTGTCCATAGAAAAGACCAAGGAGGGACCATAGAGCTGGAAGCCAGGGCCTGTGAGGAAAGCTTAAGGAACTGCTTTATGGGAAAGTAGGGGAGGAGACTGCGTGTGTAAAATGTTCAGTTTTCCGGTGGATAAATGAATGATATCAAGAAGCAGGTAAGCAACCGTTTTCTGTCCCCACCTGCTAACAAGCAGAAAGAAACAGTTATCCCTAGAACAGAGGAAGACTACGCAGTAAAAGCCCTTGCTAACTCACAGAGCATAGAAGCATCAGTAGAGATTACCATGGAGCTGCTGGGATCTCGGCTGTAGGTGTTTCAGAATATACATCAGCCAAGGATGGTCTGGATGTATTTGTCCCAACAGGAAAGTACCTGGGTCATTGCATTGCTTTTTCCCAGTCAACATTTATGCATTTCTCTCCATCCTTCTCATCTGCCTGGAAGCTGACAGAGCAGTAGGGACTTCAAAGGAATTTGTACTTTGAGGTTTTTCCTTTTTCCCAGTGGAAAACCTCCAGAATCAATGAAAACACATAGCCCGTGCTATGTATTCCCCCAACAGAAAGCAAAGCTGGCTAGCTATCTGATGCAAAATGCTTTGAAATTTCCTGGTTGGAAGATGATTGATTATCAAACAACTATAACACAGTGCAACAGAGATCACAGCTCCTCTCTGGTGCTGGAGAAATGAAGGATTAAACTGGCATCTCCTAGGGCAGGGATCCTTTGGGACAGGTGTCCCCTGCAGAGAGGCAGTGCAGTAAGCACATGGCTTTTTCACCAGCCACCAGCTCCCCGTGTTCCAGCCCATGCCACTGGCAGCTCAGAGCTCTCCCTCCCTCTCTCTCTGCAACCCTGGCATGTGCATGGCTCGTTAGCAGCAGCCTGGCAATCGGGGAAAGCCCGCTATGGCAGCAGCTGCTTTTCCAGAGCTGTCCCGCGTGCAGTGCAGCGTGGGGGCTGCATGCCAAGGTGAGGCGCTCCCTGCAGCTGGCTGAGATGGCTGAGATGGAGCCTGGGGGAGGGGGGGGGCTGGTCTTCACCAAACGCAACCAGCTGGAGCAAACTTTGCTTCCTCGCAAAGCGCTTCCACCTTGCACTCTCGTCTGCCCAGCTAGTCACCCTGCTCCCTGATGTATATGCAGCCAAGTACCAGGGAGCAGATGGAGGAAGAGCCATCTGGCTTCTACCAAGCTCATTCCCAGGTTGGAGCTGGGGGAGCTGCTGGAACAAAGGATGGCGTTGCCTGGGAGCACCTGGACTAGGGAGTTTGCGAGTACTGTAGGAGTCTTAAGCTTGCTTCTGCCAAGCCCCTTGGCTTCCCAGCAGCAGGTTTCCCAAGCTGCAGTGCTGATGTGTGTTTCCCAATAGCTGAGCCGTGGGCTCCAGCTGCTCTCCATGGTTAGGGGACTTCTGCTGGACTCATGTGAACCACAACCCATTTTCCCCCTCCTCAGCTCACACTGCAGCCCTTGTGGTAGGACCATATGGGCCACAGTCATGGGCAGGACACCCTGGCTTTCTTTGACATGCCTGACACAGCCAGACCTTGTGGCACCAGCTGAGATTTTCCTGGTGCAGGTTCTGCTTCGTTCCAGGCTAGCTCCACACAGCCGGGCTGCGTGGGGCTAGTCACCAGGGAACAGGGGCTGGCAGAGATGAATAGAGGATGTGAACAGTTCCCTTGGTGCCCTTTTCCCTCAGTCTTGTTTCCCTCTCAGCAGGAGGAAGCAGTCTCTGCGCGGTCCTCTGCCGATTGCATCGGGGAAAGTCATTAAAAAGAATTAAAAAGGAAACAGAGAGAGGGAAGAGGGAAAAAAAACCCAACAACTGAACAGCCCCAAACAGTTACAAACTCAAACAAAAGAACAACAGGATCTCCTTGCTCAAAGCCCTGGGCCACCCTTGCCTGGCAGCAAAGGGCTGCAGCACTCCAGTGGCTTACTGGGAGAAGGGAGGAAGGTCTTGGCCGTATCCCTGCTGGGGCAGTGGTGACATGGGTTGTGAGCCTGGTTGTGGAAGCTGTCATCTGATTGTTCGACAGGCAAAAAAAAAAAAAAAATATATAGAATTAAATTAATTACACAAGATTGACTCATCCATCTGCTGAAATAGGCAATGGCTCTGTATCCTGGCTTTCGGAGAGGGAATAGTGTGCAAGATACCTGTCCCGGGTGGCAGGGTCTCCCCTCCTCTTTGCTCTGGGGAAGTATCAACCTCTGTCAGCAAATGCTCTAGGTGGGGAACAAAAAAGTGGGATGGAGCTCCTGGTTCCTCCTGTGCTGCCTCCAGGGAGGGTTTGAGCTCCGAGGCTATGGATGTGTGTCTGGGAAGATCTTGTTTATAATCCAAATTCAGCACTGTAAAGGTTTTCCCAAAATAGTTGCCTGAATTTTGAGTCTGTCTTGAGACGTAGAGGTTTGGGCTCTCTCAACTGCCAGCCACTCATTTGGGCTGAATCATGACTGGACATGAGCAGTCATCTTTAAAAGGCTTATCTTTGAGTTCTGGATAAATGCTTTCAACCTGTGGTCTGTAAAACACTATGGAGGGTTGTCCCAGGATCCTCACAATCTTTCCTTCCTGCAGGTTCTGCTTCAACACCAGCCTGCACCTACCTGAATGTGTCTTTTTAGGACTCTGGGGCAAAGGCAGAAACTTCAAGATAGCAGTGAGGTAATTTTTGCTGCAGTCAGAGTAGCCTGCAGGCTGGTGATGGAGATGGTGATGGGAGAGCATGGCAGAGCCCCGACTCTGAAGATTAGTTGTATAGTCTCATTCTGAAGTCCTGGTTCAAGTTCCTTTTCAAACCATCACAGAAACAGCAGCATGTCCCCTGGGTTTATTTCTACATGTTGGAGCTCAGCTTCAAATGGGTTGGATTTTCTCACCCAAATATTGGCCCCAGGACAGTTCCTGGACCATTAGCCCTCCTTGCCAGAGTTTCACTATGCTAGTTTGCAGCTGCAGACATTCCTGTGCGCTGGTTACCAAGGCTTAGGCTACAACTGTCACAGTAATCCTTAAATCCAGCATGGTGGCTCCCCAGGAACATTGTGGATGTGCTCGTTTACATCTCACCTGGCTTACCACAAGCTGAGGCAGAACCCGAAGGGTTTGGATCATATACTAAAATAGGTTTAGCTGCTGCACAAAGTGTGCTTTTCATTGGTGGTGCATTTAATAGCTTGCATTAGTTTATTTACATGTGTATTCTGGCATCTACTGTATGTTAATATGGCATTTATATGCCTAACTATTCTTCTAGGTGTAACTATGTCTGTGTTGTTACAAATTGCAGGTTTATCTTTATACAGATTACCAGTATTGGGGTGAAATGTTATCACTCTGATGCACTTGCAGTTGATTTCTAGATCAGTGGCTGGTCCTGTGGAAATCTATGGTCCCCAGACATAAGTGAGGTAAGCGTATTTAGTGGTGTGTTTCTGGGGTATGTTGTGAGGTGTTGTCTTAAGTTGTGTGCTGGATGCGTCCCTCCCCAGGGGTGTTTCTGTGGGGTATTTGTGGCATTCACTCTGAGCGTCACCATGGGGACAAGCGGGGGAAGGAACACAATTTGTATTTCTTAGTGTTGTGTGATGATTGTACTCTCACAGCGCCTCAGAGCGAAGGTGCACGATGAACTACATGACTCTGTCCTGTATGTTTCTGTATGACAATAATACACACGCACACATGCACACACATACAGGCACACACCCTCCAGGCTCCAGTGAGTGTAGGAGAGTGTGTGTGTGTGTGAATGCTATTTAAATAAAAAAGAAAGGAAGTGAATCAGGGTCGTTTCCATTTTAATTGTAAAACAGATAAGCACTAAACACTTTGAAAAAGTAAATGACTTGAGAATAATTACTATCTATTACTCTGCGTCCCAGGGGGGCAGTTGGAGGAGCCCAGATGGCTACAAAAATGGGATTTAGCAGAAAATTGAAGACATTATTCACCGTAACACATTATCAATTACCTTCATATCAATTACAATAACCTTACATTAGAAGAAGGGCCAGGAGACTATCTTCAGCCCCCAGCCTGAATAGTAATTGCAATACCCCTATGGATGTTGTGTGTGTGTGTTAGAGGGTGGGGGGGCACCACAGGGTTGTGCAGGGGTTCTGGCAGCTCCCACTCCTCATGGGGGAGAGGATAATAATGGCTCAGGGTAGTTTTCCCTCCCCTCCCTACAGTCACCTCATGGAAGGTTTTTCTCTGTCCTGTTTGTGTGGTCTAATAGCTCGAAGGGCAGCTGATGTGGTTCCTTCCAAGAAATTCTGCTTGGCTTGTCATTTGGGAAGTTCAGAGTCTCTCTGCAGAGACTGCTGTTTCGCACCAGTGTCCTCTACTTTCCTCTTCCCCCTCTCAGCCATTTCAGCCAAGCTGCTCATTTTATTAATGAGGGCTGGTATGCAATCTGAGGTCCTCTCTGTAGGACCTGGGTTTCTTGGTGTAGCGATCTGGCTCCCTCCCACCCTGTGCAGGAGGTGGGAGCTGCTCCCTCTGCCAGACCCAGATGGGGCACCAGCTCGTGTTTCCCGTAAACACTCACAGAGAGGTCGCACGAGGCCTTGGATGGGATATGGAGGTGAACCAACCAAAAACTATTTAAAAAAAATGTATCTTGTCCTCCTTTTCTCCGGGGATGGTGGAAGGTGTCATAGGCAGGAGCAGTACCAAGGCTGCTTCAGCAGGCTGATAGCATGAAGGGTAGCTCTAAGGACATCTTGTTGCCTGTGGCTGTCTCTTGTTGCCAGCTGGGATAGCCCTTGGAGCTGGTGGTAGGTCAGTGCTTCTGACTGTAGCTGGCTAATGCTTCTGGCTTGCCATGATGCTATTCTGAAATTCCACCTCCTGGATCTGGGCTTGATCCAACTCACCCGAGTATTTACACATGCAGGACCCAGATCTAGCTGTTGCGGTCCCATTCTCTGCTGCAGTCCAAACAGGTTTCACTGCCACAGCATCCTGGCCTATGTGCAAATGTGTGTGTGGAAGACAAACATTCAGACACATCAGGGCACTTATGAGTTAAACTGTTGGTGACAGTCCCTCCAGCCTCCCCCCTTTCCCAAATATGCAGTGGAGTGTCCAGTGGGTTAGTGCAGAGAGGACTAATTGCTATTAAAAGGCTTTAATCTGGGAGATTAGTGCTGGCTCCAGGCGGTGTTTGCACACGAAGGAGACGTTTCCGATGAGATGAACTAGAATTCGTCCCTGCTGTTTTGTTGATAGAAAATCATCTTCCCCTTGGTTTTTTCTCTTTATCTCTGTCTCTCTTGCTTTCTCACTCTCTCTGATCATTTGCTTTTGCCTCTTCCTTCAAGTTGAGCTGAAAGCTTTATTGTTTTTTAGAGCAGCAGTCCTCTTTGACCTTTGGGGTCAGTTGTCTTTGGACATACGTACATGCATGTATGCATAGATGTGACCAGAGTTTCCTGCTCCAAAGACTCCTTCAGGAAATAGAACCTGATCAACAGAAGTAATGATAAATTTATTTTCCCTTTGCTTGCTGTTGAGATTCTTGTGGGTCAATGAGGGGCCTGCAGAACCCTTCCTATAACATGGGTCAGGCCAGTCCCCTTCTCCTGGGCAAAGGCTTGATCCAGGGAGCATCAGGAAGAGGTGTTGCAGAATGAACATCTTAAAGCTCCCTGCAGAGGTAATTAGTGGGAGGTAATTAAATGATTACATATGGGAAGGTATGGAGCATTACTGGACCTCTGGCATGACCCAGGAAATGTCACTATTGACTTTGATGAACATTGGATCAAGCTCAATGGAAATTAACTTGATAACATGCCAGATGTGTCCAGAGAGCCTGTCCATGAAGGAGACACGTTTGACCTGGGAGCACAGAAACCTTTGTGCTACACTTGCTGGAGGATCCAAAAGCAGAGGTGCTTATTTTGAATTCACTGTTGTCAGAAATCCAGGGGTGTCTCTTAGGTCTCACTATCTAGGCAGACAATCCCTGCTGCTCCAAGTGTCCTGCTGCAATTTTCACAACATCCTCAGGAAGTTAAGTGCCAATTCCCTTTGAAAAGCACAAAGGAATAAATGGACAGTGTTTGCATGTAACTTGAGTGGAAGGAACTGAAGACATTGTATCCCAAAGAGAAGGACGTGTGAAAACGTGAGGAGAAAAGGAGGACTTGGGTAGAACCACAAAGTTGCATGGTCCTTCTGGCCTTGAGGGTGGCCAGACAAAAGCCATGAAAGAGAAATGGTAAGAGGGAATTAGTGTCTTCAAATCAATGAGGCCAAGAACCAAGGGGACAGCTGTGCAGGGGGGAGAAAGTTGGTTCAAGATCTAGGTCTTCCATTCAAAGAGGTCAAGGTTTTCCGGGGAGGATACGCTTCATTTCTAAGGTGTTGTGCACTCTTCTGTGCGCTGTCTGAACACTGTGGGCTTTGCTCTTTTGCAAGTTGCTGCTGGAAACTTCCATGAGATTGCACCCATAACTATTTTCACCATAAGTACGTATTGTAGGAGATGTAAATCAGGCACTGGGAGCAGAGAGGGGAAAATTAAGTCACTTCTGTATCCCTGGGGGCAGTGTGGCTCTTCAAAGGCGGTTATGGAGCCTGTTGCTTGGCAAAATGGTGTGGAGGGTTTGGGTTTTTTTTTTTTGTTTTGTTTTGTTTTTTAAAGCATCTGAATCAGATACAAAATGTCACAGCATGGGTCCTCTTAGGAAGGCTTTGTAGTGGGCTGGAATTTTGTATAAAGGTATTTATTTCTCTCTCGCTCTCTCTGCCTGAAAATCCAAACTGTTACTGCTAGTCAGCAGGAGGGCAGACCTACTGCTCATGTAAATTGCTCTAGTTCTGTTGTTTGCCCTTGTTCCCTTAAGTTTGCAGATGATGCTGGTGTAACCACCATAAGGATCTGGCCTCTAGCATGTGTTTGTCCCATCTGCTGTCCAGCATGTTAATTTTCGTGAAAGACACAAACTTGCACGGACTGTGATTTTTAAGGAGGGGCCCTTTTTCTTTTCAAGAGCCAACTGTGAAGCCTCAGGGGCCAGATTCTGAAAGGCAGTCAATGCCAAGATCAGGAGAAGCTGGGAACTTGGGTCATGGCAATTTCTGGCTTGTGGTCCAATACTGGCAAGACCATAGGGAAGGAAGCATGTGTCAGGCATTTGTGTAAAAGCAGCGATCACGATGAAGATTTTTTGGTAGCACCATCATTGGGTGGTAGGGCCAGGCTTGCAAAAAAAGGACTCAGCTGAAATGAGCCTTGAAAAATCCTTAGAAGTAGTTAGAAATAGTGGGACAGGGAGCACATTTCCACCACAGTTGTCAACCAAAATAAAAATGATTATTTCTTTTTAAAAATGCAACAGGTAGGAGAGAGCAGGTCTGTTTCTTTGGCTGATTCTCTTTATCTCTTTGGTTTCACAGGGAGTAAAAGTATGTCAGGCAATGGTTCAAGTGACTCTTCTTCCCAGCATTTGATGCTGCAAATATTTACAAATATTAATAGCCAGGCTTCTTAACATGCCCAGTGATCTTGAACATCTTGTGTTTTGGGTGCAAGATCGGAAATACCTGAGATTTTCTAAATGCTCAGTCATGATCTTAAAAAAAAGCCAAACCCAAAACCAACAAAGTATTTTGAAAGTGTCCGGACTCTGGGAATCTAAGTTCTATCTCAACTATTGTTTATTTTTGTTAATGTTTGTTAGCATATATTTCTTGATTGCTACTGATCTTATGCAAGTGGCTTATTGTGCGTTTCGGTGGGAGTGTTAGTAACTCTTCTATTTTTATTACAAATTTCATAAAAACTGCTGAGTTTCTGAAACTCCCAGCTCATAGAATCAGGTAAGCATATGACAGTGTCAGCTGTCCTTTCGATTTGTTTTCTTTTCCATGTTTCTATGTCCAAGGTAGGCATTAAATCAGAATAAATAGCCTGAGAACTTACGAGAAGCTTAAAATTCAGAAGGTACTTAGGATCTATGATATTATAAAGTCTTTTAATGACTTTCAGTGAACCTTCTGGATTTAGCAGATATGGCACACCATTTTTGAATGGCTTATGTTGACAATGTCACAGATAGGCTTCTGGTCTCTTCCAAATATTCATGGAAACTGATCTTTTATCATATTCACCTCACTGCATGATTGGAGCTCCAGGGGTCTGCATCTAGGGCACTGGAAAGGAGTTGGCCACCCAGTGTTTGGAAAAGTCTTTAGAGGTCTCCGTGTGCTGAACCTCTTCAACTACAGTGGTAAAACTTCCACTTGACTTCAGAGGAGTTTAAGTCATGTTCCACATCCAGGACTGCAGATCCAACCATATACATGACTTGCACAGAAGTACCCCTCAAAACCGTGGAAGGGCATGTTTCTGAGGAGGGGGCTGCACTGATGTTTGGAGAAAGCAGGAGAGACGGTGAGTGGTGCAGGACCAAACCAGGGACAAGAGACTTAGAAGGGGCATGTAGGAGATCTGTAAAGGACCATTGCAGGAAGCGGATTCCAAAAAAAAGAAAGACTGTGAGGCAGGCATTGGAATTGGAAAGCTCCATGGACACCAGGCAGCAGGGAGCTCACTCAGCAACTAACTAATCCCTTTTCTCTGAGCTGGAGCTAACCAAGGATGGAGCTTGCCTCTTCTAGCCTGGCAGTGGCTTTAGAAATTTTAAGGAAACCTAAATTAAACCTGGCCCCTGATGGGTGTTCTGCCTTCCCAAATCCAATTAGCCAATCATGACTTTTCACTTAACTGCAATGACTTTAATTGGATCAGAATAACAACAGGAAGGATTGAAAATTACAGGAATTTATTTAGCATGCAGGGCGGAGCCTTACAGCTGGGATCATCATTATCTCTAGCACAGGCTGTAAAATTCATCAGAGATGGAAAAACTCCATGAAAAGTCCATGATACTATGTATGGAGTTTTTCCATCTTCATTTGCGCTACAGGCATCCGCATGGAAAGCTATAATAGGTGTGGTGGCCCAGCCTGCTGTTCACCTGTGTGCGTACTCTAGCCAGCAAAATTTGACTGCGTGCAGTACCTTCTTTGCACTTGATGCTGTGAAGGGGCTTTTGGAGAGGTGAAAGGCCTGTGAATGGCCTCCAAGTAGTTAAAGTTGAGCACAAGCTTAGAGTTATACAGAACTGAGGCCTTTGGGCAGTGGTTTTCTTTTGGTCTGCCATTCAAGAGTGCAGGGGCTGTACTGAGACACAATAGATCTGAAATGTGCGTTCCATTCCTGCCCTGACATGGGGTAGCACCACCAGATGAGTTTTAAAAGCCAAATCCCTGGTATCAAGACAACAATGACAATGCAACCAGCACAAGATTTGGCACTGACAGAGATGATCTAGCACTGTCACTAATAAGATATAAACTTCTCCTAAACAGATGTGTCATTGGGTTGCTCACTGGGATGTGGGAAAGAGTGAACACGACTGGCACATCCAACATTTTTCGAGCATAATTTGGAATGAGATTTTGGAGATCAAAACATACATATAAAGATTCCAGATCAGTGGTTTATTTTGTCTTCTGCATTTTACTGGTCATGGTTGGTGATGAGCAGCATATGATGAACACAGCACCAAGCAAAACTTAGGAAAAAAAACCAGGAGGAGAAAGGCAACTCTTTTCCTGCTTTCTATACAACTTAAGGGACGTGCCTTCTACCAGAGCAGGTTTCGTGATGCAGGCCACACTCCACGCGTGCTGATGCCACTTCATATCAAGGGATGCCTTGCAGCCTCAGTGAATGTTGATCTGGATTTACACGACATAACAGGGATCAGATTTTTGCCCACCGGGAGCTGTCAATGAATGCAAAGTGTGACGTAGTGCTTATCTAGCATGCACACAAGGGACCCTGCTGCAAATCAGGAATGACTTCACTAAATCCAGTGGAGCTGAACAACCATAAATGAGCAGAACGAGGCCCACGCATTATCCCAGGCTAGCACGCTATCTTTAACAGGCCCTAATGAATTCAGCTGCAGCATGTAGTCATTAATCCCAGTGGAAAGAGCAGCTCACCATTACACGACCTGGGATTTCAAGACTTTGCTACTAATGCACCAGGCTGCTGTCCTGATGCAGAACCCTCCATGGCTGCAGGCCTGGGGGAAGCGTGGATCACCCCGGACCCAGCCAAAATTCCCAGCAAGGCTGTTTCAGCACCTTCTGGTCCAGGTGGGCAGAAGGGCTGGTGAGAAGGGAGGAGAGGCCAGGGTAATAGATGGCACACAGGGCCCTGAAATTGTTTATGATGCAAATATGTTTAAAAGCACTGCATTGCCTCCTCTGGGAAAAGGAGCTTAAAATTGAAGTCTAATGATAACAAATGATTGTTAATGAGTTGTCTAAACATAATAGATGGAAAGAATGAAAACCCTAGAATAAACAGGGTTTCATTAAAGCACAATAAAGAAACAACACAAATTTCATATCTTAGAATAAATGGGCCCTTGTGGTCTCGCTGGGAGTGAAAGGCACTGAGGTGGGTGCATGGGCTGGAGAGCAAGTCCTCTCCTCTGCTGGCACTGTCCCTGGGTGGCGGGCTCTGGTGGCTGGGCTGCGCTTGCCGGTGGGAGCAGCTCGGCCATGGCTGCTTAGGGCTGCTCTTCTCCACAGCTTACGCCCTGGCCCAGCCTGCGGCACACGAGGAATTCACCGCTCCACCAGCCCTCCTCAGGTGCTTGAAAGCAGGCGCTTGCTCAAGTGTCCTGCTTAAGCACCTCTCAGCGCTGTCAGCGCTCTGAGATGGAGAGGGAGACAGGTTTTGCTCAGAGGTGTTTACAGCCAGGGGCTGGCGAACCCTGGCACTGGAAGCCTCTGTGACTGCAATTTGGGCAGTCCCATGTAGCCCTTCCTTACAGCAGCAAATACCCATTTCAGGGTCCACAGGATCCCTTGGGGACCTTGGGCTGTTCCTAGGTGAGTCTGCAAAAGTTCCTGGGAAAGGCAAGTTCAAACCAGCTGTACAACAATCCGCAGATTGTTTTTGAAGCCTTTCAGACTGATCTTATTTTTTTAAGAGCCCACAGATAAAATTAAAGTTGAAAATCGCTCCCCTAGAAAAGTGTGCTACTGAGAATGTGAAATTCTGCAGAGATTTCACAAATGGTTCGTCAGTGTTAGATGCCAAGAGCACACGCCATATTTCATCTCGATGTGTGTCAGATGGCATACTGTGGATAGATTTTAGACCAAGATTTTATTAAGGACATGTGAAGAGCTGATCAATAACTCCTTGGTGGGTTTGTTTCCTAGACTGCCTGCATTTGACATGCTGACATTATTTTTGTTATTTGTGTGTGGTGGGAAACTTTGAAATTTCAAAGTTGTTTTCAGGCTTTAGAACAGACCCTCTGCTTCAAGTTTCACTTTAAATCATCCTCTAGACATGAGCAGTATTCTGCAAGCCCCTTTTAGACTCTGGGAGTCTGATTTAGCTTTTAGAATTTTTCATTAAAAGGAAATGTGGGCCAATATAAAAAAGCTGAAAAGATGTGGCAAAAAGCATGTCAAGATTTCCTCAGGAAATATTGCTGTTTTTTTTTTTTTTGTTTAGTTTTGGTTTGATTTGTTATTTTTTTTTAAATTTAAAAAGGCCCATTTTTTCTCTAAGAATTGAAAAAAATAAAAAAAAATATCAAGACTCTTTCCCCAGGACCCTGTTTTCTGTTTGTTGGCTTGGAGATGTTGTTTGTGTTTCAGGAAGGATTGCATGTTCAGCAGAGTGTACGTGAGAGCAGGAGTTTTCGCTGTGGTGACGTGTCTGTGTTTTGGAGTGTGTCCATGTCCAAGTGTAATGTACTTGTCTTTATTGATGCGCTTTATGATGGATGAATTGCAGATCTGACAGGTTCTTTCTGTGTGTTTGTAAAGCTGCATGGGACTTGGCACTATAAGGCCACAGTCCTGACAGAAACCCCCAAAAAATCCCCAACGTTCAGCTGGGGCCGGCTCCTGCCCTCTTTATTTATTCATGCTAATTTGTACTTTACCCGGGGACTGGTTTGCCTGAAGCTGCTGTGAATACTTGTGACCTATGCAACACAAATGCAGGACAAACAAGGCTTGAAAATAATTCCAGGTAGGAATTAGAGCTGTGCAGTGTTTCCCAGTGGGAAAATGGGTTTCTAGTAACACAGGGTGTCTCTCTTTTTCTTGACTATAATTCTGAACGTTTTTTTTGAAAGATGCTATTGGGAAGTTTCTGTTGGAACTGGAAAATGATCAAGTTTTCAATATGGATTTAGGATTATTTTTTTTTTTTCAAGAACGACCTAGCAAAACTATCCCTCCTCCTCTCTCCAAATCAAGGAAAATCAAAGTTACAACTGAAGTGAGATTTTCCATAAGAATAAGAATGTTGCTTAACATTTTTATTAATAAGAATTAGCACTAGTATTATTGTTGTTACCCTTTCGTTTGTAGTATTAATACAGGTATCTGCTTGTGTGCTTGTGTACCGCAGTCTGCCTTTCTGAGGGAATTTGGTCCTACAGTTGGGTGTGTGAGAATTTGGGGTTCTGCTGTACCTGTGACACTGTCAGTGGTAAATACAGATGTGCAAAGGCACTCAGGGATGGGGGGAATCTCTGGCTGTATTTTCATTGAACTCTGTATATGACCGTGTGGGGAAAAGGCACATCCATGTGGATGCGTTGCTAGTTCTCCGCAGAGAGGAGGTGTGGAAGGCGGCAATTCTGCTCCTTGGCAGCTGCTGAACTTTCCAGCACAGCGAGAGAAGAGGGAAACCTTCCCAACGCTTCTTGTGCAGCAGAATGACATCAAAATGCAGGCTGGGGCTTCGTATCTGAGCCCCTTGGAACTGCAACAGTCTCAAGAAAAACTTGATCCAAATGGATCCAGCACCCCAAATAGCTCGATTTTGGTAAAACTTAGTTTGACTAAATGAAATGATAGTAAAACATTCTGACTGGCTCTCGTGAAGAGGTATCCCAAACGGCAGCTTGAGACCTGATTTGGGGAGTCTGATGCCTGGCATCACGGACAAGCAAAATCCCCTTCATGATTTCATACACAGGAATGCATGTATCCACCTGGGTGCCCGTGTGTATTGAGCCTGCATCCACAGGAGCGTGCCTTGCTGGCTGAGCAGCGTGTGTCACGCTTCAAGGGTTTCCACTTGTGTGTGTTAATCAGACTGGGTGGATTTGTCTGGGTGTACCTACGGTGTGTTGTGCTTAAAGCAGCGTGGGTGCAAGCGGTGTTGTTGGTTTAATGGCTGGCGTGCAGGTCTGGGAGAATCATAGCATTGCAGAATGGCTGAGGTGGGAAGGGACGTCTGGAGCTCATCTTGTCCAACCCCTCTGCTCAAGCAGGGCCACCCAGAGCCAGCGGCCTAGGACCATGTCCAGGCATCCTTGCCGGTCTCCGTGGCTGTGGTTGCAACCGCAAGGAAAGTTATAAGGCTCAGTTAGGCAGCACTGGCCCTGTCAGTAAATCATTGTGCAGTTCAGGCTTTTTTTTTCGCACGGATTGGACTCCACAGAGAATCAGACAGACTGTGCTGAGCTGGTCCCATCTGCACCCAACCTGGACAGCAGCTTTATCTTGCCTTGTAAAACTGCAGAGCTCTGTGACAAAAGAGTTAATCTCTGCCTTTGTTTCTCTTCCTCTCTCTCTTCTCTCTTGCATCGGGACTGAAAGGCAAGATGAGAGCAGATCCATCAGTGTCAGCTGCTTTCAGCACATCAGCACTTTTGGGGGGTTTACTGGGGACTAGCCCATCAGCAGTGCTTCCAAACTGCAAACACGCTGCAGACAGGCCCCTCCTGCGCAGCAGCCACGCTGCCTGGGGAAGCAACGCCGGGACTCTGGTGCCACTGGCCAGGGGCTGGGTGATAAATGACTGCGTGAGGCATCTCCGTGGCTAGCAAAGTCCAGAGGGTAGGCCAGAGCCAAGCTCCTGGGGATGCAGCAATGAAATCATATTAATTTCTGGGCGTGCGTCCATGTGTGTCTGTGTGTCTGTACCATCTGAAATAATACACTTGACACGAGCACACATGCTTCACTTCCAGCACACAGAGTAACACGGAAGAGGGGTGAAGGAGAGAAAACAGTCTGATTGGCAGGTTAATGAAGCAGTTCATAATAGCAATGTGTATTATAACCTTAGAAACAGCCTGTAAATACCCAGTTGCTTTACATGTGTAAGCATACTCCCATGTCTAGGTCTATGTATATACATTTGCCTATATAGGAAATGTATGTACCTGTGCACAGGAAATGTATGTATGCTTATGCATTCTAAAAGGTGCAGGAATGTGGAATCAATGCTCTGCAGTGAAATCAAAGAATAAGCCAGAGCTGGAAAAAAATAAGCCTCATCAACATAGCAGCCATATATATCCCTTGCCTTTTATTTTATTCCTAGGGCTGGAAGTCTTCCAAAGCAGTGGAGTAACTTAGGAACACACATCTTGCTGACTTGCGCTCCTAAGTCCTCTTGGTACTCTTGAAAACTCCACCTGTGGTTTGTGGGTTTTTTAATCCGAGGGTCTTGGGCAGAGCAGCCTTGGCCCATGCACGCGAGGCCGAGAAGTCATGTTAGCATGAGGGGAGTGGAGTGTGAACCCATATCTAATCCAGGGTTTTGACTAATTCCTCATCACATTGGTATGTCACTCTTTGAAAAACTAGATGTATCTTTTACTAGGCAGATATTTGGATGTCTTTGTTTGCTTCTGTATTGTATACATCCGTGGGAATTTCCCAATGTACTCTGGACTGGGGCAACGACTTACACAACAATCCTTTCTCTCTTTTGTGGGACCTATTAGCAAATATAAATAGTGACATACTGAGCTCTTGCGGATGGGCAACAACCCCAGGAGCTGAAAAAGCAAGTTCAGCATGACTAAGGATCTTTAGTTTTTCATTTCATGACTCTGCTTTTACTTGTAAGCGTCAATTTTACAGTAAGATAATTCCCCTGAGTTCTTTTCCTAGCTTTTCTTAGAGAGAGGAAAAAAAAGAAAGAAGATTAAGAGATTTCTCATACACACAAAGGAGTGTTAAATTTTCTGATTCCCAGTAAAAGCTAAGTGGTATTTCTAAGCATCATGACTTTGGATAAAAAAATTCAAAGATCCAAGTGTACTGGGAAGGATCAGAACCAGAAGGTTGATAGAACCCAACCTACACAATGGAAAGTTGACTTCATCACATTGAAGTTTGGCTCAGACTTTAACTCTTGCAAAAATCCTCAGCAAATTCCCATCTAAGAGTATACAGTTAAGTTCCTGGCCTCAGGTCTTCTGCAAAGAGTTCTGCCAGGTATTTTCTTCCCTGCCAAGATAAAAGCATTTAAGAGGTGGGATGTGTGCAGAGACGGCTGATGTGACATGTGTGGCACCATGCAAGGGGCATAGATACACACGCGTATCTTAGGCAATGTGCAAATGTCCATACCTGTGAGTCAGTAGCCACATATGCCTGTGCTTTTGGTACAGCAGTGAGAGATCGTTTTATTATAAGGCAACTGGGACGGTCTTGGTCTAGCTCTTGACCAGAGTTCTTGATGAGCTTGTGATTTGAGGAGCTTTAAGGCAAAACAGTCAAGCCAAGTATTTCTGCGTTAATCTTCCAGCTGTGGAACAGAGGTGACCTGTCCCTGATCACATGCAAAGCTGAAAGCAGAGCTGGGAGTGGGACTCAGATCTCTCCAGCATGGTAAGCTCATTCTTTCTGTTTCTGTCTAGACTGGTCAATTATGCTAAAGCAACACCGGCTAAACATTTGCATGGAAGCAAATAACTGTATATCTTAGTCTTCAGGAGCATCATAGTTCTGTAACTTGGAATTCTCTGGGTTTGGGTGCAATTTGAACCACTGTCTAAGAGTACTGTTCTGCCTAGCATCCCCTGTCCTTCTCTAAGCTCCCTCTTCCTCTGTCCCCAAAGATTAGGATCTGCAGTTGCTCTCCACAAGCATTTGAACACTTCTCTGGAAGATGGAGGAGAACAAGTTGACTTAAGCCAGGATGGGAGGAGATTAGGGGTGACAGAAGTTTGATTTGTAGCCTGCAGAATTAGTGTCCTTGCATCCTTGCACCTTAATTCTCCACCAGGGAGGACTGTCAGGTTTGAGCAGACTGCTGCTGCTTGTGCAATTCTGTCCCCTGCCCCAGAGACCAGAGTAGGGGGTGGGTGTTGGGGGGCAATTAATTTCATGTGGGAGCAGTAGGTTGCGGGATGGAAGCTGGCAAGGTCTCTCTGTCTTTGGTGGTAAGGAGGAGAAGGCTATGCAGAGCAGTTCAGCTGCCTTCTACCATCCAGGCCAGCCAGCCAGATCCGGGAGGCCTTCCCAATCAGCGCAGCAAGCTCAGCTTTGCTGCCGTCAGCACTGCTGAGAGCAGAAGCTGGGGATGGGTGAATCCAAATATCCGGATTGCATGGATATTGGCTGGAAATGTTCCACCATATCCGGGTGGCTGCCTTTGCGTGATATTCATGCTCGTCAGAAAATTAATTATTCCATTCACCAGGCTCTCTGAGCCGGGAGGATTACCTCTCAATACTTGGAGCTCCTCCTGGGGGTGGTGTGTGTGTGTGTGAGCACGTCTGTCTGCATGCCTGCTTACTGAGAATGTGTGTATATTGTGGACATAGATGTGTACAGACAGTAAGAGATTGTGTATGACTGTAGGCGCAGAGAAAGAGTTGCACGAGTGATGCGGAAATAGGGAAGATGCCTTGCTCTGTGTGTCTGTGAGAGAGGGTGCCCTTGGGGATACTGTGTGCCTTTGTCTGTGTACCAGAGGGAGGAATGTGTTCCTTGTCTTTGCCTTTCTGTGTGTGAGGGGCATACACATGGCCTAGGCCATGTCCCCATGCTTTTTAGATCTGCCTTCAGAAAGGTTGATGTGTGTTTGATGCAAGCCTAAATCTGCCTGTGGTTTCCTGTGTCCTTGGGCTGAGAACAGGGAAAAAGTTTGTGTGTATGCACTGAGTATTGAAAAGCTGCATATGTGGTGGAAGATCTGGCATTGAAATAGTACCTGTGATTTTGGATGCATTTGATTTTGACTATGGCCCTCCTAAACACAGCTCCAGTTCTTGTTTTCCTGCTTTTACAGCCGATCAACCCCATGTACATCAGCAGGTAACTTACATCAGCAAGTAAGAAGAAGCAGGTCTAGTGATACTCAAAAAGAAAACTTTGTACCCTGGTCTGAAAGCTTTCCTGGGATCCTCTAAGTCGCAGGAGGTCTTATCCCATATAGGGCAGTTTGGTCTGTATATGTGCTGGGCCTGGTGTTTTCCAGCTGTGGCAGCAAGGAGTGATCTTTCCTGGAGAGCAAAACTACTTAATTGTGGCTTGACTCTGAGTGTGCCCTGATTGGCTCTGCTAGGCAGCACAGCACTGAGTTTCAGGCTCGGGGTATTCTTGGAAATTTGTATTATTAATTGAAACCTTATTAATGGCAAACACAGGATGACATTTTACATGGTTTAGTTATGTTCTGTGAGTCATTGGTACAATGCAGGCTCAGCCACAAGGCAAGGAAGCTCCTGCCGTAACTGATAACTGAGAAGCAATAACAGCTCAGTTCCTACTAACTGGTCCTGGGGCGACAGAGACAGCCCTTGCATATGTCTAATCATCTCCTCTCTGGTGGCCGCTCATCCTGGGGTTAAGGGAAGTCTCAGAGGAAGGCAGACTTAGTCACTGAGGTAATAAGCATTCTGGTTTGTTACCAGTGGGCTTGAGAACTTTGGCTTCTCTGAATGTCTGGCATTGCCATTAAAAATAAAAAGGCCTTGAAGTGAGAGAACGTCACACTGGAAGTCAGTAGCCCCATGTCTAGAGCAGGAGATGTGATGTGGCTCTAGATAATGAAGCTTTGGGTGCTGGATTGTGGCTGGAGAGAGTAATGCTTGAGTCCCATTCTCCCATGTAAGAGATGTGAGTCAATTTGGGTCTGATTTATATGGTAGTGGGGAAAGCCTGTGTGTTTGGAAGAGAATTGACTATTGCTTTTAATATCCAGCAAAAATAGTCGTTTTCCTCTGCCCAGCTTCATAGGTAGGCAGTGCCATATATCTAAAAATCAAAATGAGATTCCTGTTGAAACAAGAACAGAACAAGTATCTTAGATTCTTAATATATTTTTAAACAAAGGGGCATTGTCCAGTCATTGTGTGGACGTGGCTGCTGTGTCAACCTAGTCCATGAAGGGTACATCTTCTTCAAGCAGATTTCTGAAGACCATCAACCAGAGTTGTGTTTATCTTTCTTACGACTATAGGCATGAGCAAAGCAGGATACTGCTAGGAGAGGCACTCCTGTAAGCCACAGCCATGGATATGTGGCCTCCTTAGTCTGGGAAGAAACACAGATTGTACAAACCCCCCCAAATATCTCCATCTATCATCCTGGTCCCCTCTTCCCCACTGCTATGTGCACATCCCATCCTGTCCACCAGAACTCCCTGAGTCTTTCCCAGGCGCATTGAGGCTACTTGAACTCAGTGTTGTCACAGGTGTTGTTTACTTGGGCTGCTGAGATTTCTCAGGGAGGCACTCACTCTTCGCGAGCTCTGCTTTGGCCCCCAGAAAGGGAGGCGAGAGTTTGGAGACTTTTCCTGCCAAAGCGTGGTCTTGGGTTGGGAAATCCACCCGCAGGGATGGAAGAAGCAAGGGAGGTGATGGTGGAAAGCCACCCACCATCTGGGACTGTAGAAATAGCAGTACATTCCCCTCCTTCACAGGGGAAAGCTCAGTTGTGGGTGCCAACTGGACTGTACCTTGTCTGGGGCAGCCAAGAGGGGCTTATGGAGCTAAGCATCTGCACAGACTGATGGGAACTCTCCTTGAGGACCTCCACAAATCTGTCAGATCTATAGATCTGTGGGACACACGTGGTCTGTCACCCATATTCAGTGCTGCAGTCCCACTCTGCAACTGTCAGCTTCATCAATGGCCCGAGCTGGGTACAAATGAAGTCCTCTCTGCAACTGCTGAGAGCTGTACAGGGGAATATAGACAGCAGAGCTCCTCTACACTCCCTTGTCCAGCAGCAGAATTATTTCCACAAAGGCATTGCAGGCAATGGGAGGAGATTGTAGGCCAAGTGCTTAAATTCTTCCACCCTGGTTTAGCAAGAGCCCCACAGCTGTGGATTGTCTGATGCCAGCAAATAAACCAGATGGACGACATGGATGGAGACAGGCCAAGCTGGGATGGAAAGCACAGTGTGCCCTCCTGTCTTAACGGGCTTCTGGAAGATGAAGTAGTACAAGCTGGAAAGAGCCTTCAGCTGCAAAGCTCCCTGTGTTGAGGTGATGGGAAACAGGATCTACTGTTTTTTGTGGGGCTTCAGCTGTGGCTGGTGGGATCTCCTCTAATGCTGGAGGAAGTGCCCTGGGTGCCTACAGGAAGGTGGGATGTTTCCAGGCTCCATTGGAGAGAAGAATCCAGATCTGCAGTTGTAGAGAGCAGGGGGCTTGTGAAGAAAAATCCAGCAGTCATAGTGAGAGGTGTCATAGATCATATGCATGCTAGAGGATATAACCGCAGTTGCCAGTTCTGGTTAGCAGGTTGCAGGAAGATGAAGCCCACCCAGGCTGCAAAGGGCGGTGATGGGTCAGTGCTGCTGGGCAACGCATGCTGCTTTTGCAAGGGGCCGGACCTGGTTGTTCCTCCGGCACTTCATGACTACGATTTGTTACCTGGGTCATGGCAAGACCTTAAACTCAGATCAGACTCTCACTGTGCTAAGTGCTGTATGTACAAGTCTAATAAGATTCATGTCCAAAAAGAGCTTTCTCCCATGATTAACAGGACATCATTTTATGGATGGGCTGTCACAAAAGGCTGTGAGTAAAGCACAAGTGCTTCACTTCACCTGCTGTCCAGGGTCCCCAGAATCTGGCTTCGTTCAAAATCTGAGGTAAGGCAACCTACCCTCTGCATCTCCCCATTGACCATTTAAGCTTGGTGCTCCCACATAACAAGTGATCTAAATGACTCATGGATGTCTTGAGTTTTGAGGCTACAGAGAATGCCCCAGGACTTTGTATGAAAAGAAGACTCCCCTGCCATGACACATGGAGTCCATATCAGTGCTGAAAAATTAACTCGGCTCTGTCCTAGTCTTATGCCTTAGTCCCATGACTGGTTTTCCTCCCAGCAGACTAGTTGGGATGTTTCAAAAGGTAGGGGCAGTGTGTCCAGCACTAGAGTATGCCCACAGCATGCTCTGGTGTGCTTTGAGTTGGGGTATTCCAGCTTTACTAGGAGATGAGTCTCTCACCACCATGAAACACAAGTTGCTGGAGCCTGTCTCGAAATAAAGGCTTGAACCTCAGTTCAGTGCCTCTTCAAGCCAGGCCAAGCTGCTTGCAAGTCTGTTTTGGAAGGGATTACTGAACACTCCCCTCAGCGTGCTGGAAAATCACCCCTGCCGGTAACAGGTACTGTCCAGACACATTACACTGTGTTTATGGGGTTCAGTGTGGAGGGGTGGATCCGGGATGTGCTTGCCAGGCTGTTTATGGCTGTGGGGGAGCATGCCCTTCCTAGGTGTGATCCCCACCTCCGCCATTTGTCCTTCTTTTTCTATTCTGCCATCCCTGAAGCAGCCCGGATTGGTTATAGCCCACATGTTACAGTGGCCAACCTGCAAAGAGAGAGCCAGAAAAAGTTAATGTGGAGTTCTGGTCTACTCCCAGGATGCATTTGGGCTGCAGCCCATAATGATATGTATAATTGCGAAGGCCTGCCAAAAAAAGCAGGCTGGATTTAATTGAGTCAACACACTGCTATTAATAATAAAATGGCAGAGACTTTGCTATTAATCACTTGTGCTGGCTTTATCACAGGCAGTCTCGGCTATCTGGCTACCAAACAAGACCTTTAAAAAAAAATGGTGCAGTGGAAAACTTACTAGTGGGAATACACCTGCTAACAAAATAAACCTTGTAAACAAAATGTTCCTTGCCGAAGAATGTACTTTCTGAAGGGGCGGCCTATTTGGGAGGCAAGTGGGATTATGTCAAACGCCTGTGTCCTGCAGCAAAATTCTCCTTTTATAGGGATAGATCAATGGAGGATGCACTTGGCAAATGGTGCATCTTTGGAAAAGGTTATACTTGATAAAGGACTTTGTATGGGGTGGGAATTCAGGGAGAAATTAATCCTCCAAAGAGAAACGTAATTGCTGCAGGAATATAGCACAATCCAGAGAGGAATGCATCTGTAAATGGAAAATGCTGTATTCACTGAGGTACTGAACAAGAAGGGAAACATAAAATAAATACCATACCTGACACCTAAATTGTAGCCTTCCTTGTAGAGGGCTGGATAAACTGTGGTATATTGGGGTGGATGGCTGGATGTGGAGCTCTGTACCCCAAAGCACATGCTGCCAGCACTGCACGTAGCACCACTGAAGGAGTAGGGTCTGCTCTTTTGAAGGGCCACCGAGGCCCAGAAGTGCCCTCTTTCCTACGACCTGACTTGGCCACACCATGAGGTGGAGGAAGGACTTGAGTGGGGCTCCAGCCCTTCCACGCATGCACCATATTTGCTTACATGAGCTGCTCATGTTCCCTGTGACCCTGTTGATGGGCTGCACCCCGGTGCCCCCTGCGAGGTACTGTTTCCTCACGGCAGTCCATTAAAAGCATGCTGCATTTTTAAAAGCCCCCCCAGCTGAGGTTGTTATCGTAGCAAACACAGTCATGGCATTCTTCACTTTTGCTTCTGAGTAGAGTGACTTGCCGTGACTGTCTGGGAAAGGACCATATAGCCAAAAGGTCTGAAATCCAGGAGGAAGGGAATAGGCTTGAAAACAGTGCTTCTGAGCAGGGAACACAATGTGTCTGTAGGCAGAGCCAAAGAATATAGAACAGGTAGAAAAACCTGTTTTGATAAAACAGATACATTATGTGGCTTTTAGTGTAAGAGATTGTGAGGCTTAAACAAATGACTGTTCTAGCAGACAGTTGGAAGGGGAGAATCCCCTGCCATCCACATCTGAGAATGGAATGGATTTTTTTCTTCTCTTGCAAGTTTTCCTGCAAAAAGGGAAATATTTTCTGTGCAGCAATGCAAAAAAATCTGTGTGCATCTTGCACCAAATAGTCAAACAAAATAAATGATTTAGCAGGCTAAAAGGCCTCTTTCTCTCTGCTATGAATTAACAAGGTCCGTAAATGAGTGCAAATATTATCCCTCAGAAAGAAAGAGAAAAAAGAACGGAGAGAAAGCAACAACAAAAAAATCCCAGGAAAAAAATTATCCACTTCCTGCTGTTTTCCTTTCCTCCCCATAAAGTGAGTGTCTTATCCTCAGAGAAATTCACTTCATTGTTAGAAATAGCCGAAATTGGCTTGCAACTAGTAAAGATGCCAAGAATTTGCACCTTGCTCTGTGACCTAAAGCAAAAATGACATGAACATTGACAAATTTGACAAGGAAATTTGTGCAAAAAACAACTTCTATTTGGCTAGCCAAGCAGCAAATATGTCGGATGATATGCTTTATTAAGCAATCCATTTTTCAGCAATAGCTGCACCATCTGCAAAGGTTAGTGTGCATCAGGCTTTCCACAGAATTTCATCTGCGTCTGCAGCTAGGTGCAACACACGACCACATTTTTCATGTACATACAATTTTGGATGCAAATAGAATACTTGATGAAAGAGGTGACCTTCCGGACTGACTTCCCCCATGCAGTAAAGTCACAGGCACAGAAGCAGCTGAGAGAAACATATCTCTGCCTGGAGGGAGGGGGGGAGTAGGAGAGAGGAAGGAGGGGGAAAGGGAGAAATAAAAAGAGGAGGAAACTTAAGGAAAAAGTGTTTCCCAAATAAATGGTTTGGCATATCGTGTAGCAGGGACTCCACACTTGTGTCAGTCAAAAGAGAATGGAAACTGTTGTGGTGGGTAGCTGCAGTTTTCTTCTGGATGATACCCATCTCTCCATCTTCTAGTTCTTCTCTTGTTATCTTGTGTCATTCCTGCTACCACACGATCTAAACATCCTTGTCTTTCATTGCTCCCTCCATCACAGTTTGCATTCCAGACTTGTCATCTCTTAGGGATGGGCCATTTGCCCTCTTGCTATGACAGCCCCTGCGTAAGGCTGCTGGATCTCCTTGTGAACATCCTTGGCTGTACAGGATGCATTTTCTAAACCCAAGGAGGGGAAGCATTGCTTTCAAATATTAGTTGGATGTATCTATTTTCTGCCCTTCTGCCATTTTTGTTCTTTTTTTTTTTTTTTAAAGGCATGATGGTCCTGCCTCTGTATTTTCCCATATTGTTTTCTGGTGGATGGATATGGTCTTTTTGTGTCCTGTCTGCCCTACATTAGGTGAAATCAACTCTTCTCTAGTCCCCAGTCTTCTTCCCCAAGTGTATGTTGTACACATGGCTCCCTACGCCTCATTGATGGTCGCTGGTTATAAATTCATGTTCTCAATCCCTACTCCGCTTTGCTGAAGTTGGATGCCATCCCAGTGCCTTGCAACTGTCCCTGGTCCAGTGGAAAGTTTAATCTGCCAGTTCACGGCGTGTCGTCCTATGGGGAGAGTTCAGTTCAGTGCAGCTCCACACTGCACAGAGAGAAGCTCATTAGCAGGACATGGTAGTGTCTGATGACACTGTGGTCCAAGAAGGCCTCATTAGGCACAAAATGTTTTCTGCAGCTCTCTGAGATTTCCTAGTAACTTAAGGAATTCAGACACAGCTATCGTGGGGGCACAGATGAAATGGGGAGCAAAGATAAACTCTCCAAGGGCCATCTCCCATCTGTGCCTTTTGGAGGAGTTGATATCGGACAAAACCTTTGACTCCTTTTACGTAGCCTTGGATCCTCGATACAAAGATGCAGATGGGACCGGCTGGGCCTGGCAGGCACACGCTCCCCTGGTTGGCTGCTAAGTGGTGTTAAGTGATGAATGTTAAATTTAACAAGGGGACTTACAGATTTACGTAAGGGTTTTACTGCCTGCCAGGTATAAATGATGGAGCAGCTTTGATCTTTAGGGGGATCAGTACTGGAAGTGATTTAAACTAAAGTTAATAAAACTGCTTAAAACTGTACTCTGCAATCCCACAGGCTGAAGAAGCCCTGGTGGTCACTTGACTGCTCTAAGTAAAAATTGTTCACATTTATGAGGGAGATCAAATCCCGCTGGCATTAACTGTGTTTCCAGCTGAATAATAAATGGTGTCTTCCAAGAGTTCTTCAAGTCCTTCCCTACGTACGCTGCAGGTCCCATAACCTGCTGAAGTCACCAAGCCATTAGCCACAGATGCGAAAGAATGGCAGTCTTGGTATTTCCATGGGCTTTTCTCATTCTCTATCCACTTCATGATCTCTAAACCAGGTCTGATCCCTTTGCTGTTTTGTAGCTTGTCACAAGCTAATGTTGGTGATTTTTTATTTTGCCATCAGCAGGACTCTTGGTGTGTTTTATCTTTGGAATTTGCTGGCCAGCAGTGACAAGTAAATGCCATAAACATTAACATTTCATTGGCCTCATGGTGGGCTTTGCCACCAATGACCTTTAGAAAGGGGACATTGCATTACAGTTTTCTATCTCCCAGGAATCTCAGTTGCCCCCTGCAATATAATCGCAGGTATTTCCAATGGGCATTTCCATAAGATCCCAAGATGAAACAGCCTGAGCTGTGGTGGGCAGGGTGCTGGGATGCTGGTGTAAACAGCAGTTGTGTAACCTGTGCAGATTTGGGTGAGGAAGTGCCTCTTTTGTAACTATCAGAGAAGTTGCTGCGACTTACTGGTATCCCTGTATCAGCCCAGCTCATTAGGTTTACAAGTGAGATCAAATTCCATCAGTTAATCCTGTTCGGAGTTACGAAGCAAATGGGCCTTCCCAGCGTGCCAGGGGGTCCTACTGTCAACTGGAGTCACCAGGCTCTCCCTTCATGGACACACAAATGGAAGTCATCCTGCTATTGCCATAGGATTTTCTAATTCTCCTGCCATTTCCTAGAAACCCTTTAACAACTACCAGAATGCCTTCTGTCTGCTCAGTAACAAAACAAGTAGCCTTTCATGGGCCTCTCTAGAAATTGGTGATTGGCAGCCACTGAAATTGAATTAGCAGTAACTTGCCACTGGCAGAAAAAAAGGACTTTTTTTGTTTTTTATTTCAGCTCAGTGCACAGTTAGTGATGAAACTCCGCAGCACAATGATTTGATGAGGCCATGATCTTGGAAAGATATGAAAAGAAATGGGCTGTTTCAGGTGGATCACAAGGAAATCCTGAATTATAAAGGTATGGTCAAGTCTGGGATGGGATTTGCTCTGCAGAGGAGCCAGCTGGAAGCTGTCAGTGATTGGAAGGAAGTTGCATGAAAATCTTGTTAGTTGTACCTTGTCATATAATTACCTCTTGCAGAGTTTGTTTTTTTTTCTGAATTACAGTCACTGTTGGAGGCAGGTTATGGGCTTAGACAGACCACTGGCTGGACAGCCTGGTATTTCCTGCGTTTTTACTTCCATGGATCCTCTAATAGCCCTGCCGCCTGGCTGTGTCCTGCTATTGTGTCTCACTGTGAGGATAGTCTATGTCCGAGATTGTCTTGGGATTTCTGCAGACAGCTTCTAGTGGTATTTTCAGGGACCCCTGTTATGTTCCTCATGCTCCCGTAGCATTTTCTAAGTCCCCTGGGGGCTGAGGGTCATCTCACTTCACATGGGATAAATTGATAATGACACAATGAAATCAGTCATGATGAAATGGTTCCATTTTGATTACGATGAGAGGGGATTTTGGATCCGTGTTTCTGTTGTGGTGTATCAGGAGCTGTCCTTACACCACAGTGGTATTTTGGCAAAGATTTCCAACGGTATTTTGAAGTCTCTTATCCCATTGCATAAACTTGATGCTGGAGTCAGCAAACTGTTTTCAGAGATTTTCTGTGTTTCCAGAGAATTTCTTCACATCATGTCTTGTAGCAGCCTGTTCGTTTGCTGTGGCTGGTTTTTTGTGGGGCCAAAACTGTTGTGTTAGAGAATGAGTGAAGTGATACACATACTAGATGGTCTACTGGGGCTGGAATTCGTTCCTCACCCACCCATTAGTGTGGGTGAAGAAGCGGTTTGGGAAGCATCACTAGATTTATGGTCACTTGCTTGTGGCTCCTAATGCCTGCCTTTCCTTGTACTGCCTTGTCTGACTAACGGCTAGGTTCCAGTAGCTTTCTTACTCCCTTGAAAAAGATGCCATATATCCCTGGAAGTCCGGGGAAATCAGGCACATCATACCCTAAGACTTCTTTGAACCCGAGCCTCTGCTCTCAACTCGTTTCTGTTGCCCGGTCCCTTGCTGCATTGTGGTGTTAGAGCACTAAAGTTACTCAGACAGGATGAATCAATGGGTGTCTGCTGATGTACGCCACTGGAAGATTGGGCCCAGGTCAGATAGAGAGCAGAGAATGCTCCAACAGAGTCTCTTTAAAAGCTACCACAGGCAGGTATTTCAGCCCAGTTAGCTGGGCATTCAATTATTGGCTTTTGCTACAGAGTAAAACCAGTTTTTCCAAAGGACACTGGTAGCAGCCTCTTAAAAAAGGAGTTGTAGCCCCTCCCCGGTGACCTTTCCTTGTCAAATGCTACATGCTGTGATGTTCCTACACAATAGAGAACACTCTGGTCTCTGTGTACTTGGCAAAGGAAGAAATGGCTTTTTTAATCTCATTGCATGAATTATTGGCAAAACGTTTGAAGTGGCTCCAAGATTTCTCTCTGACTGACTTGCATTTTCTCAGGAGATTTGTGTAGTTTGGGAGTTTGGAACGTGTAACTGAGTAACTCGGAGAAAGCATTTGCTACCCTTTGAAAGGCTGCTATGTCCTTGCAGAAAAACCACTTCATCTGCTGCATCAACGTCCCTTTGCAGAGGACAAGCCCTCTTGGGCGTTACATGCCGTGTCCCCTCAAAGGATACTCGCCCCTTCCCGGCCAAGCCGTGGGCACGGGAGCAGGGCTCTGCTGTGCCATGCCTTGGGCAAACATAAGCGTGCGCCAACGCTTGCCCTGAGTAGTCTATGGAGACGGGGCATGGAAACACAGGCAGCGCCATGGGGTCATGTATCAAGGAAGTGCCAGAG